>JAOXNG010000001.1:166466353-166480810 GCA_028566535.1 Scolopax minor | reverse complement strand
TGGAAGGAAGGCAGGCAGAAGGTTGGGCTTTCTCTGCTCTGCCACAGATGGGAAATGGCCTCACAGTATCCCCTGCCAAATAAAAACCCAATAAATTACCTTGATCCAAGGTAATTTTCTGAAAGGTGGCTCTACCATTGTTGCCAGCACCCGTATCCTGGTAGCTGCGTCCACGCCTTTTGTGTTTGGCACGTTTCATGTGCTCAACAGAATCCCATCAGACAGTGTTTCCTTAGGCCAGCCAGAGGAAATCCTGCTTGGTTCCTCCCTGGGTTATTCCGGGCGCAGCCTTATGGCGAGCGTCTCGTGCCTTTGGGTTTCTTCCCCATTAATAGACCTGGGCTGCTGGGCAGCTGCATTTTCAAGAACTACATGTAAAGATGTTCAAGACTCATTAATAATGTTTTACATTATTATCTCAAAGAAATATTTACAGCTTTCCTTAAACATTACAAGTTACTTTCTGATTTTAATATACATTTTTCCCATGGGTTTTTCACCCATTAAGATAGATTAAGTGACTATTCTAATGTACAATAGCAGATTTTGCCCTGTGGTTTAGTGGCTGGCTGTGGTTGACTGATACCCAGCCCTCTGAATCCCTGCTGAGTATCTAAGCTCTATGAGCTGCAGTGAATGCATTTAATCTACATAAAAAGAACACAAATTGCATGTTAGCCTTTTTGAGCCCAGTAATCAGTTTTATAGTTTACTTGGTAGGCTTCTCTGCAGTCCTAGTGGCTCCAAGGAGGTTCCAAGGATTCTTCCTCTTCTTTTTTTTTTTCCTACCCATCTCACGTAGAAGAAAAGTGTTTGCATTTTGATTGTGCTCATTCCCTGACCCCTGTAATTTAACCATTGTTCATATTTAGTGCCGACTGGAGTCCTGCGGGGCAGCTGATAACAATAATTTGTAATAAAGCATACGCAGGTTCCATTATTTTTTTATCCTTGTTTTCCCCAATAATGTGAAATTAAAATTGTTAATTAAAACAGATGAAATCAAATAGGATTCTGGGGCTGCAAAAAATACATGGATTATCCTGGCCTCACATTTGGGATGATTATAATATTTGGCGTGTATATAGCACTTCGAAGCAGCATCGCAGTTAATCCTTACGCTGCCGCCCCTCTGAAGTGTGCTGTTATTCCTTAATTTACAGATCAGGATGCCTGAGCAAAGAGGTTAACTCCAGAATTAGCCAAAGCCTGTGTGGGCCCAAGTGGCTTGCTGCAACCTCCCTCCCAAAGTGTGGCTTTGGACGATCAGGAGATGGCTGGGGAAGCCCGTAGGTCCCCTCAGCATTTGCAGGTCAGGGGATTTGGAGGTGACATCCCAAAATGGGGCTCAGAGGCTGTGGGTTCAGTTGGGCCACTCCAGGCTAGAGGGACATGGAGCGTCCTGCCTCTCCTGTCACCTTGTGTGTAGACCACGAGGTGCAAACCGAGCTGCTTGTCTGCCAGTCGTTGCCCAGCGTGACATGTAGATAGATGAGAAGCTTGAAAGTTGTTGTAAACTCAAAGACATACATGCTCTTTGGGACTCAGAAAAAAGCAAAACTAAACCAACAACTAGGGGAAAAAACGTACAAAATACCCTTTAGACCAAAGAGTTCTCTGGCAAAATGCAGTTTCAGCTAAATATTTTGTAGAGTAATGTTGATATCAGTGTTGGCAGATGAGAAAATATTTAAACCTTCAATCTCAATTCAGTTCCAGTTCAGGTCATTTTGATGTTTTTAGTGTTGTCGTTTTCATACACAAATACACTTTGGTGTGCGAGCGAAAACAAAAAGGAAATTAAACAAACCAAAACACGATGTTTTGGCAGCTCTGCGATTTATTTTGGAGGAGAGCTGGATTTTCTGGGGCACTGCAGGACGTGGCGCTCCCTGCTAGAGCTCGGTGCTGCTCCCTCCCCCTGCGCTGCAAAGTCCTGAACAGCAAAATCCTGGTTCCTGAGCAGCTCTGGTGGAGATAAGGTGTGAGGGGCTGAGGTTAGCCATGGCTAGTTCTCTCCTTGTGACTCATGGGCTATAAAAGTCCTCTGCTGAGCTGGGGGAGCGTAGCTGCAACCTTCGGCTTCTTCTGTGGCATGCAGGCTGGGGTGGGAGCAGCAGAGCCCAGGATGGGATTCAGCCTAAAAGGTTCAGGTTTACCCCCAAAAAGAGCTCCTTTGAAGAACAATTAGACATAAGCTTTCATAACAAACACTCCTAATGTTGACAGAATACAGTAAAGAACTGCTAAACTATCTGGAAAAGCTCAAATGCCAGTTGATCTGAGACGACTAAAGGAAACATTATTTTTAGATATTTTATAAAACTCAGAACAATTATCCAGATTCCAGGACTTCAGGTAAATATAAACCTTTCTCAAATATATCTGCTAAAAAGATGGGATTTTTTTCCATTTCCATGGAGGTTTGATTCCTTATAAAGTTCTGAGGGATGATACAGAAACTGTTCACTACTTATATGAGGATTCCAAATGACACAATATTTTAGGGTGGTGGATGATATTATTGCACTCACACATAACACAGGAGAAAGTATCCTGGCCAACTTCAGGGCCAGGAAAAAAAAATAAAAATACGTAATCTCTGAAAATAATACAATCCTGATTTTTCTTCTGGAATCAAATCAGACCACATAGGCATACAGGAAAGAATTGGCAGTAAAAAGGCATGCAGATTCAAATGTAGCAATTGCAAAATTACAACTCCTAAACCCCAGGTTATCTGTAATGGGAAGCCTTACATTTTCTGGAATGGGCCAAAAAATTAACTACATGTTGGACAAAATTCCTAAAATCTAAAATAAACACTTGGCCAAAGAATCCGAGATCTCAGAGGGTAGTTCTCTATATAACTAATTCTTTTGAATCCAGAAATGCAATGTCATTAAGTCTTAATGTTCTATTTAGGCTTTGGTGTGGTTTTTTGTTTCTTTTTCTCATTATGATTGTAATATTATTGGATCAATTTATTCCATCGGGGAAACTAGTGCAAATCCTGAACAAGACTTTTGGAGTTAAGCTAGATTTTAATGACTGTCCCAGAAAGTAGAATTTGGCTGAACTTGGGTAAATCTACAAACATGGAAGTAAGCATATTAAAAGGGAGAATTTACCAGCTCTAGGGTCAGTCTTGCATTCTTTGCATATTCCAAACATTGACAAAGTTAAAGACAAGTTTTGGGTGTTCCTGAAAAGCAGGACTGGATGACTGCTTATTTGTTAAAAAGACGAATGAGTGGTTTTCTTTTCTCAGAATTGGAATGTTTCATGCTGAGTGATAGAGCTTGCTATCTGTTTCTGATTTCTATAAAACTGTTAGCCAAATAAATGCAACTGGGCAGTTGTTTGTCTATTGTTAAATTTATGCAGTATTAAAAAAAAAAAAAGGTCAAAATGCTATACACCACACAGAAAGGAATTAATATCAAACACAAAAGGAGGTGAAGCTATATAAATCCCTTAATGGCTTCTGTCCACTTCTTTAGTTTAAGCCACTGGCTAGGATCTTCAGCACCATTTCTTCTTCTGTGGACACATCATCATTTCCCACCCACTGAAACAGCTGTGTTCTACTGAAACAACTAAGTTTAAAAAAAACCAAACAAACCAAACAAACAAAAAAACCAACCCATAGACAAAGTTCATAAAATAAGCATTTTTGTGGGCGTTTTTTTTTTCTTTGGAAGAGCTAATATGGAGTCTAACTTCCAGAATGTTGCAAAACTATCTTCTTGAGGAAACTTTCCCATCATAAATGAATCTTAGGTCTACATAATGGTAATAGTATTTTTCCTTTAGGGATTAATTTAGAACAGAGCTTATTATGTGGAATGGAAAACTAATGATGTACAAAGTCAGTTAAAAAAAAAACATACCTCAAAGATATGCTTCACATGACCAATTTCTATGACTAAAGGACACAGTATATCCTGCAGTGTCTGTGTTTAGAATAAGAAGAATCAGAACTAGGACTTTTTATGAAACATCAGTAATCAACCTTAATGCAGACTGTGATTCAAATCTGTATAGCACCATCAAGCACTGCTGGGCTCTCAGTAACGTTTGTCATCTTTAGCAGTACACCAGAAGACTGGAGTTACCCAACAAGTACCCACACTTTGGAGCACCGGAGCAAGTGTGCAATTCTGTTGAAGAAAGGCATTGCTAAAACACACTAGTAGATTATCACTACGTTCTGGTGACTTCTACCTCAAACTTTACATAGATATACTACAAAGTTGTAGTTGGAAATCAAATCTAGTTCTGTAATCATTACCTGAGCACAGCACAAGTTATATGGCTCTCCTTCTACCTGTCTGTGTGTATCCTGCCTGCTCATTTTTCATCCCAGGCACAAAGTAATGGGAATCATGGGGTGGGGGAGAAAGGACCCTTCCAGTTCTACATAGTATGATGCCAGACAGACAGATCCAATCTTTGTTGTATATTAGCAAAAGGAGGGGAAATAATGTAGGATTCATAAATCATCTTCCAAGAAATGAAAAAAAAAAAAAACCCACAACAAAAACGCCAAAAAAAACCCCAAACCACACAACCCCACAAAACCCCCAAATATTTGTGTGTAAGATGTTTTAAGAAAAAGTATTTAAATTCTGTCCAACTATCCTTCTCATCTTTAAAAAAAACCAATTTGAATAGTGTGTTCATTGAAAAAAGGCTGTGTTGGATGATCAAAAGGAAAAACAAGCTACTGAGAGAATCCTGTATGAGAATCTTATGCATTCAAGTGTCCCAAAAATTTTTGCTATCAAAATCTTATAGTCATAACTGTTCTGTACGTTGCTCATCAGTCTAAATAAACCTAAGAGCTGTATTGCACCTATTGCAGAGCAGGCAGTAGACTCTATTCTAAGGTGCAATTCAAACAGAAGGAGGAAGAAAGCAGTTCAATGTGACGAGAACCTGAAGTGCATTAAAGATAAAGCACTACACTGTCAGCTTTCACATTAAACAGCCTTTTTCTGCCTGACAGTCTAAGGAAAGCTCAGCAAAGCAGCAATTTCTTCTTTATTCAATATGTATCAAAAGAGAAGATGTATATTAGCAGAGACAGATAACAATAACTTGATAGCATTTAGTAAATGTAAAGTACTATGCTGTATATTTTTTCTTGAGTTTGAACCACTCTCAATTAACTTCATCAATGTTGTAACGTTGATTATAAGGCTTGTGCTGAAGGCCTATGCTTGTGAATTGAAAATGGTAAATTAAGTAAAAGCTATCCATTAAATTCAAGAGATGAATGAACATAGATTGTTCATTCATACTTGTGAATTGAGACAGTTTTCATCTCAGTACTCACTAAAAGTGGACTTAAGGTCCAAAGTTTAATCTTTGTTTCCTATGATTTTTTTCTCCTTGACTGTAACATTAACATTTCCATGAAAACAGTTGGGTAAATTTATTCAAGCTACTTTCTCAGACTATATTATATTTGACAGATAATCCAGCTTTTCTCAGATAACATATTACTTTTATAATCTCTAACAGAGAAACTATATTAGGCACAGAAAGCTGTCATGATTCATAGCAGCATCTCTCCTATGAGGAAAGGCTGAGGGAAGGCTGAGGGACTTGAGTCTTTTTAGTCCTGAGAAGAGAAGACTTAGGGGGGATCTGATCAATACTTAGAAATACTTAAAGGGAGGGTGTCAGGAGGATGGGGCTGGTCTTTTCTCAGTGGTGCCAGTGATAGGACAAGAGGAAATGGGCAAAAACTTGAGTATAAGAAGTTCCACCTAAACATGAGAAGGAACTTCTTTACTGTGAGAGTGGTAGAGCACTGGAACAGGCTTCCCATAGAGGTGGTGGAGTCTCCTTCTCTGGAGACATTTAAAACCCACCTGGACAAGTTCCTGTGCAATGTGCTCTAGGTGGACCGCTTTGGCAGGGGAGTTGGACTAGATGATCTCCAGAGGTCCCTTCCAACCCCATGTAATTCTGTGATCATGCAGAGATATCAAGTAACCTTTGCAGCTTCAGGACTTCAGCTTTCTAACAAAGACATTTACATTAGGTCTGCAAGTTTTTGTGAGTTGAAATACAATCTGTCTGCAAAAGTAACATTCAACTTTTATATTATCTTGTACTGAATACTTTTTGTAGAGAAATCCCATTGTTATTTACAAAACTAATTCAAACTGGCACCGTCACACTTATGGAAAATTGGCTGAAGGACAATCAGAAAATTTATGTTAAATTGCAGTTGCCAAAGAGGTGTAACAAGGATTGGTGTAAAGCACAGTTTTATTCAGCTTTGGATGGAGGAGTAAATGGCATAACAATTAAATTTTCAGATTTTATGAAATTTAAATGTATTGAAAATATCATTGTAGATAAAGGAATAACATAAGAAGACCAAGGGAGGTCAGAATTATTGTCAGGAAATAAAATTATATTAATCTTGGGAAATAGACAAGCTGTACATCTGGGCAATAACAATTCAAAAAGACCACCTGAGGGAGGGAGGAAATTTTGTTGTCAATAAAGGCTAGGGATGAAGAGAACAGGAAACCAGATGTGAGCTTCAAGGTGTTATAACAACTGAAAAAATAAAGCAACAATCATCTACAAAAATAAAGATGTTTGGAAATTAAACTTAGATACTCCTTGCCTTTTGGTGTTAGAAATTATTTATTAAAACACTGAACAGATTGTGACACTTTATAATGAAGAAAAGTTTGACAAACTGGAAAAAAATTAGAAATGAAAAATAAAATGAAGAACTAATGAGAATATTAAAGAATAAAAAAAAAATCTGCATACTGTAAACTTGCTACAGGAAATTGCTAATGAGCAATTTGAAATATTTGAAAGGCATGAAAACTGAAGGAAAAAAGCTGTAAATAGAAAATTAGATGACATTTACTTAAAGAAAAATCAAGCTGTGAAGGTGACCAACACTTTGTAGAAACATATGTCTGTTTCTGAACTCCTCATCTGTAGAGATAATTGTATACATAGTTCCTCCAAGTAATGGTGAATTTCACCCAATAGTTCTCATTTATTATTCAATATTAGTAATTTTTCCAGGGATTCTTCAAAATTGATTCTCCCATCTAAAGGTTGAAAGAGTAGACAAAAATACTGGTTGGATAGTTTATATGTTCTATTGATGGCAGGTATCAGAAAAGATATAGTAATTTTGAAAAACATTTATTTAGGAACTTTCTTCTTACTTGGTTATTATGAGCTCTTTCTAGAAGCCTCTGTACCAAGAAACTTTGGAAGACTGAGGTTATGTTGTTCTATGACTTCTGATTCTGGGCAACTTGAGCCTGACTTGTTTCTCCACGTGTGCATACGGGACACGTTGTTGACCGCCCAAATGATTTGGTGGAGCAGCAGCAAAACCCAAATGTATGTATTTACAAAATTGGGCTGGCAGATATCTTTAACGTGGACTCCCTAGAGATCTCCTCCTGTACTTCCTCTACACTGATATATTTGGTTATGTGATCACTGTGAAATATTAGGGCTATCCTTAAATTCTATAGCATATCTTTGATATTAATTGTTTTATTACCAACCTGTGCTTTTCAGTGGATTATGTCATTGTTTCACCTGATGATATTCTGCAAGGCAGATTCAGATAGAAAGGCAGAAAATCACTGTCCTCTCCTATTCTTTTTAAGTCCCTCTTTTTTAAAGAGATTATGTTTATGTATAGTCTGTGTGTATTTTATAGCTGTCGTTTTCCTGAAAGGAGAGTTGGGGTGTCCCTAAGGGGTTCTTATTTATGTGACATGTTTTGCTATCCATATTAGCTCAGAAGGCAGACAAGGGGCCACCCATTCAGTGACACAGCAGAACTAGACAGAAACAGAAAGTGGGGTGCTTATTCAGGTTCTGAAGAAGAAATTCTGCACCATTCAGGGAAGTTATTACACTGGAACAGTTATTTTAATCCTTTAATCCTCTTCTAGTAGATGAAGCAGTGATTATTCACTTCTTACTAGTGTCTGAAGACTGCATGTGGATGACTGTGTCCATTCTGGGCTCCACAGTACAAAAATACACTGATAACCTGGAGTGAATATAGCATGAGGACATCAAAGTGTAAGGAGGCTGTGACCCATGATGTCAAAGGAGAGGCTGAGAGGATTGGATTTGTTCAGCCTTGAAAAGTGATAGATGTTATCTAATAATAGATGTTAAAATAATAAAAAAAAAAAAGTAAAAATAGAGTCAGAATTTTCTGAGATAGACAGTGGGCAACACACAATGTTGATAAAACACAGCAGACAAAATTGAAACACAAGAAATTCTGACCTGATATAAGGAAGAGGTCTTTCACCATCTGAGTGATCGAACTCAGGAATTTGAACTCAAGGATACCAGTGGTAACCTTAGGAGATATTCTAAGAAACCAAGAAACCAACTGGCCACAATTCTGAGCAACCTGCTTGAAATGGACCTGCTTTGTTTAGAGCTTTTGGACTGTGTGACCTCTGGAGGTCCTTTTCAACTTTCAACTTTCATGCATCTTCTGTTACACTGTGAAAAGATGAGCCTTTATGCGCGTACAGGGAAGATATGAGGGGAGGAAAATGTCTTTACATGTTCAGATGAGATTAAAAGAATATGAATTTCTTATAATGAAAATTTTTCCATTACAATGCAAGCTGATGTGTACACAGGATTAATTGTTCTAGGATGACTGAACTATGACTATATGTAGATGTTTACATTTTCAGTTCTCAATTTAAAATAGGTTAATCCCTGCTGGTCTTCTATCACAGATTATTATATTTATTGGCAGTTTGTGCCTTAATCTTTTATCATCTGAGCTCTCTCATCAAAGGGACCTTGTGGAATTATAGCCCTCTCATAGAAGAAAACATTACTACTTAACCCAACTCGTTAAAATCACATGAGGAGAGAGAACCATGAGAAAGAAGTAAATATTAATCTCACTTTGTGACTAAAAGAATCTATCTAAATCCAAAATATTGTATATTGAATTTTGGCTTGAGTCCTAGTGAGTGTGTATTCTTATCAACTTAATAGTTATGTGCTAATTCAGCTTGGGCTTAGCTCACCTTCTGGAACATTTTTTTGTTTGTATCATTAAGATATCACAAATTCATTTCTCTCTATCCTCAATATATTTCCATGGAGGTACTTAAGACCGGGCTGGATGGATCTTTGAGCAACCTGTCCTAGTG
Source organism: Scolopax minor (assembly GCA_028566535.1). Classification (NCBI taxonomy): domain Eukaryota; kingdom Metazoa; phylum Chordata; class Aves; order Charadriiformes; family Scolopacidae; genus Scolopax; species Scolopax minor. The sequence continues at coordinate 166,471,604 of JAOXNG010000001.1, read as the reverse complement.
GGAGGTGTCCCTGCCCATGGAAGAGGGGTTGGAACTCCATGGTCTTTAACATTCCTTCTGATTCTAACCATTCTATGAGTCTACCTGAGGAAAGTATTTGCAATGGTCTGTTATGAATACATTTTAAGTGTGAAATTTATAGTTTTTCAGTATCATATCTATTAGCGCACCATATATGTGGGCTAATTTAAGAAATTTAAGTGGTAATTTGATAATCACATGAAAAAACATTATTTTTAAAAAAATGTCTTTATATTTGGATTTGACACTGAATTTTCAAACTCCAATTTTAGAGAAAAAGTCTTTCAAGTTTCTTTTTTTTTAATGGTTCTCACAAAAGACAATAGAAGAGACAAGACTATGATCTTTATCCTTCATTAGAGACAAACAGCAATCTGAGAACTGCCCTTGCAACAGTACGATATTACACTGACTATTCAAGGACAAGCTTAGAGATGGGCTTTGTCTTGCCTATGGTCCAACAGAGTATTTGTTGAACACCACAAACTTCATTTGCTAGTTCTACATGACAAAATAAAGACCTAAAATCAAAGTAAATCTTTGAAACAGAATCTGTAAATAGCAAGTCTTTGAACTGGAGGACATACAGCTTAATTGCTGTGCTGCTTCTGCCTTTCTGACCTAACTGTAGGAATTTGCAGTCATTGTATAATACTTTCCCTTTGTAACTGTTTTAAATGGCTGTTTACTTGATTATGCACAACCTAGCTTTTAATCTGCTCCTCTAATATCTGTCTTAAAACATAAATGCAGCAAAGAATTAAAACAAAATTTTGACACCATAATGATGCAGATTCCACTGATCATGCAATTTCCTTGTGTCCACTCTGGCAGATGATGGACTTGCTGGTCCACTGTTGTTCAGTTGATTTATTAAGGTGATGCAAGTATTTTATAGGAAATGCACTTTTCTTAATATTCTGAAGTTAAAAGTTCAAAGGAATCTGGTGGAATACAAGATATATTTAGTGAAATAATCTGTAAAACACATACTGAATGCACGTCCTCCATATTTTATTTAAAATATTCAAGAAAAAATAGAATATGTATTTTCAAAGAATAAATAATTTGGGAAAATATTTTTAACTAGTTTGTCAAATCCTCATTCAAATAATAGCATCAAAACCCTTATAAATTTAACTAAGATGGAATGAATTATTAGAATGACAATAAATTTCCTAACTTAATAAACAACCACCTCACTAATGAAGTGCGAAACCAATTGCAAGGAGACACTTAATTAGATCATTTATAACTCATTAAGTAGCAAACTGCTATACCCCCTGTTGGTTACTATTAGTGATGAAAAGAGATAAAACAGCAGAACTGTTGTTCTGGGTGTTAAATTAAGTTTATAGTGTATATGTCTCCATTTATTTCAGTAGCATCACTTTTTCTGTGGAAGTCTATATTGCAGGTCTTTGGAATATCTGAGCTCAATACCTTGAGAATATGCTGTTATATTGTCTCACTTTGCAATGTAATTGCACTTAAAAATATATAGAGAAGCCTTTGGTATGTGGATGTATGAGCAAAAGCTACCTGCTTCTCTACAGGAACTTTTGTGATTTGGAAAGGTGGTTTTAATCAGACAAAAGTCAAGGTGACAGTGCCTTTTCTGAATTTATGAGTACCAACAAACAAGTTAAGAAAAGGTAGCTTTTATGTACTAAATTTTACCCTGTAGAGCTTGTCAATATATAGGTCTTCCAAGTGAAGATGTGAACAAGAGGATACAGTCAGGCTTTTTTTTTTTTTTTAATTTTCTGTAAGTTGTAACTCTCACATAAAAATTACAGTGAGTTAACTACACCTTAGTGGAAGGACATAAGCATGTATATATTCAGCTTTTAAGCTTTTGGAGCTTGGATGGTATCCATTAGGACTAATTTGGATGACTAGCTTAGGTGCTATCTCACCAAAATATTATACACTTGGCTCAGATATGTGTATTATTGTAATTTATATGATTCCCTTGCAATATCAATGAAAAAAATTTTAGTATCTCTGAAAGTACACAAAGAGATGAGCACTTTTAAAACAGATGTCTATGTTGGTTTTTTTTGTTTTTTTTTTTTACAAAGTGCATGGTTGATCCAGTCTGGTAGGTGAAATAACTATCTCTTTTAATGAGTCTGTGAAGAAGTAAATGGAACAGAGCATGTGGAAAGTCCTTGCTTCTATGCTTTATTCAGTCCAAATGAGAAACAATATGCTTTACATCCCAGGAGTGTGTTATCACTATAAAGGCATCCAATCATTGGTTAAAAAAGCCCAGGTTTCCTATTTGCAACTAGGCATACAAAAGTCATTGACGGGTAGAAGACAACACAGAATCTCATGATTAAGGGATTTAGCTGAGTTGGAAAACACAGACCTCCGATTTCTGCTCTGAGTTGTTTTCCTCTCTCTCCAAATAGGTGGACTGTCTCCAAATAGGATATGTCTGTCTGAAATATTCTTTACTTTAACAGTTGTCATATTCCTGAGAATTGCATATGTTTAGCATCCTTTGAGACTAAGAACGTGCCATTTTCTGGTTGAATGTTAGAGCTAGGCACCTCCAAAACAAATGTTGAAATTAATTGTGCTACATGGAAACTCGTGAATCCTTTGAGCAGACTTCAATTCTCTTTCTCTGAACATAGATCAATGCTAATTTCACAGGATAGATGCTCCTGTGAATTCCTGTGCAATTAGCCCCACAGGGAACCTCAGGCTAAAACAGAAGTAATTTACTATTTTGGGTTGCAAGTGAGGTTAACCAGTCATGGCAAACATACAGACAAGATTGCTGTCTTGGTCTTAGTCGGATTTTAAATACCTAATTTGCAACAGGGACCATGTGTTAGTGAAATAAATGTCAACCCTTTTCATCAGAAAAAAGGATCTCAAGCAGAAACTCCTAGCTTTTGGCTCTCCCCTAAGTTGGTTGTTGGAGTTCAGTTCACTGATAAGGTCAGGTATAGCTATCTTTTCCTGGAAGAAATTATTTAATTTATCTCCACTGTAAATTCATAAAGTATAAATATTTTGAGTTTAAAATATATTTTTGTACAATAGGAATGTATGACATGCCATTTGGTTTTGCTGAAAAATCATTTATTCAGAATAGCATCAAGTAATAAGCTGCATGCATAGAAAGGTACAAAAATCATATAGCTAAGCAACAGTTCTCTAAAAGATTCTTCATGGTATTTAGTTTCATCTTATTGCTCTACAAAACTCATGCTGTTTTGTTGTGTATATTCTGTCTGCTGGAGAAGAAAATACTATTTGAGTTCTGAGTTATTGTCGTGGTTTGTGTTTAAGGTATTTATGTTCTGGCTAGGTTATGCTGTTTAGATTCTAAAAAAAAAAAAAGTAAAAAAAAAAGTAAAATTTATTAATTTTTCATTTTGAAAAAAGTAAATAGAAAATAATTAGATTCATAAGAAGACAGGGAGGTTTTGTTTGTTTAAGTGTTTAAGGTTTTGGCTGGGATCAAGTTAACTTTCTTCATAGTAGCTTGCATGGTGCTGGTGCTATGTTTTGGATTTGTCATTAAAAGAGTGTTGATAAGTTGAAGATGTTCTAGCTATTGCTTGGCAGTCCTTACACAGCCTCAAGGACCTTTTTTGTTTCTCACCCTGCCCTGCCAGCGAGTAGTCTGGGAGTGCACAAGAAATGGGGAGCGAACATGTCTATTCCTCTTCCTCTACATTTTTTTTTCTCTTTTTCTTTCTGTCTCATATTCTGCTTTCAAAATCTGCTTAAAACTAAGAAGTAAATTGAGGCCACATTTGTGTAGATGACACAAATCTGGCTTTGGTTAATCAAACCAAAGAAGAACATAAATCACTTTTGAGGAACCAAAGAAAACCTGCTTACTGACCAGCATGATGACAAATGACATTTGTTATTGACTAATAGAGAATAGCATCCACTGAAAGAGTATATCTGACTTTTAGACTGTCTGAAATAAAAAAAAGCATGGGCATTTTCATAAAAACTTTTCAAAGTATAATAGTGTATTGAAAATCTTTTTTCTTCTTAAAGAAAGCCAAGAATAAGAATGTGCAATTATATTGGCTTAAAATATGTTTTATTCTCTACACTTAAAACCAGCAAAATACATTACATGTATTGCATAAGCATCATCAGTCTTTCAAAATACTTATTTAAAAATATAGTTTTAAAACACTATTCTATCTAAGATTTAACTTGATATGAGGTGACCTAGTGTATTTCTTTATGAGGTGACCTGGATAAATGGAATAAAACCATGAAACTAACATTCACACGAAAAAGAATTAGTTAGTGTTAAAGCTACTTTATTGTATTCCTTAAAAGGAACTAAGAGAAGAACCATATGCTAAGAAATTCTATGGTTATAATGTGTTACTTTTTTTTTTTTCTCCATCATGGATGGATATATCATGATCTGCTGTAAAAATTCAAGATCTTTAAAAAATTAAAAGACAAGGATTTAGAAAGATAAAATGAGCAGAGAAAGGAATTTGGGCTAAGTGGAACAGAGAACAAAAATGTAAAGAAATAAAGGAAAGATACATAAAATTAGCACGTTTAGTAAAATGGGGAGAACAAACACAATGCACCACATGTCTTTGGAAGAGACAACAGTGAAACTCCTTAAGTTTTATGAACCCTAAAGTAAGTATCTAAAAATCAGGGTGATTTTTCATGTCTTAGATAACATATAAGTCATAAAATGACGAGGGAGAGAAGAAATGAGAATCTTAGTTTCTACTTAAATTGTATCAAATAAATCAGATTATGTATGTGAATATCTTATTTTGAAAAGAAAGATCTTAAAGCAAGACAAAAGTGAATCCCAAACACTCATAAATCTTTAAATGATACTATGTTATAATAAGTCTACACATTTTATTACAGACCTACATGGAAATTTCAAGACTGGTGTATGCCTATGAGACCTCCGGTACTTTAGGGTTGGCAACTGACAATAAGTTTTCTGGATTTGATGCAATGTTTAAATTGGTCTAAAAGGAAGAGCCCATTTTTTTTCTTTTTATTAAGTGATCTTTTAAGATGGTTAAAAAAGAAAATATTTTCTCTTGCACTGAACAGTATATTATTACAAACTTTGAATGCTTTATAGCTGGAGGGTGAATGGAATGTGATGAAGGTGAGAATACCCAGTGTTAGTTGGATGCAAAAAAGTGGGGCAGTGGCAAAAGAAAGACTTAATTTATCAACTAAAAATCCT
>JAOXNG010000001.1:166453213-166463976 GCA_028566535.1 Scolopax minor | reverse complement strand
ATTAGTAGAGGTTATGTTGTGATCCAGTGTCCGATATATATATATGTTTCTGGTGATTTTTCCATTGCCTCAGTGTGTCTTTTCTGGTTTCCAGCAGTCAGTTCAGGAAGGCGCCTTTTTCCCACAGCTTCTGGTTTTAAATTATTATATATATATTGAACTATACTTGAATAATCACTAAACTATAATTATTTAACGAATTAAATAAAAATTAAATAACAATATGTATTAAAATAAATTATTGCAGCAGTGTTTCTTCTTGGAAGTAGAGGAGGGACAGTGTAATAAAAATGAGTATAGTAAGGATTTTGAATACATTAGGAGTCAAATAAATCCTATGAATTACATAAGAACAATGTCAAATTACAAAGCTAAATGTCTTAGCTACAAAGAGAGAAAAAATAATAGATACTTCTATTATTAGAAGGAAGATGCATTATACAAGGAGATGATTAAGTATTTTCCCTGCATCAGTAGCTAAAAATTTTAATAGTTAGTAGCCCAAATGATTTTTTTCACAATTTCTTAAACACTTGGATCATACAAACTGTACTTTAAAAATCTTTAAATTGAATAAAAAATGAATAAGTAGTGATATACTACAGAAACTCTATTAAAAAAAAATATATATAATGTTAATGGTATACTAATATTACAAAAGGTAAAGAAGACAAATAGACAAATGAGAGGTGTTTTTTTAATTTATAACTGCTCCTAGAAAGTGACCAAAAGAAAAAGTTATTTAATAGAGTACATAGCAGTAAATGAATATTTAAGCCTTTGTAGAACTAGTGTAATGATACCTTGGGGGTGATAGCACTTATATGCATCTGGGGAAAAGGAAATAGTTCAATTTTTGCTTAATACATTTACTTGGATATTCTTATAATAAATTTTCATGACCATGATATTTTAAGATTGCCCAATTACATTTTCAAATGGATATTTCAAAGATAGAAAACCAACCATTTATCTTATTTAATTTATTTATGTTATTAGCAAAAGGGAGTTGTTTTTTTTTTTAATGGTACGGAGCTAGCTATTTTATTGCCTTTTTAGTGCTTATATTAATATGATTAAGTTCCTCTGTCTCTACTTTTTGTGTTGCAGTTTACTTCATTGTCTCATTGCCATTGCTAGCATTTTAATGGTTTCCTGTGGACCTGGAAGACATCCCGCAGTTGTTTACACAATATTAACTTAATTACACATCTACCTCTATTTGCTGTAGTTGCTATATTTTTAATTGCTCATGACTCTGTTGTTGAGCTCAGATTATTCTAATCACACCTTGAATGCCTCTTTAAAGTCTTTTGTTTGTTTTTGATGATTCAGATCGGGAGAATAATTAGTGCTTTTAACTGTTCTCAAGAACCAAGCTATTAAAGCAAATGTAGGGCAACTGAATGTTTTCTTAAACTTTGCACATATGTCTTGTGATATCTTGATATCACCCATCAAAAGATTTTAAATTACTCTGTTATTTCCACATAATGTAGTTGCTTTAACACTAGAAAGAACTTTTTGGTTGCAAACATGTTGTAAGACATTGGCTGAGATACCTTTTGATGAAAATCAAAAACAATAAATCACAGAACCACAGAGTTGTTGAAATTGGAAGGGACATTTTGAGATCTGACCCTCACTTGGTCTGACCCTCCTGCTCAAGCAGGATTAGGGAAATCAGGTTGTTTATAGCTGTGTTCAGTCAAGTTTTGAATATCTCCAAGGATGGAGACACAATAACCCTTCTGGGCAGCCCGTCTTTGACCACCCTCAAGATAAAAAAGGGGTTTTTTCTTCTGTTAAGATTGAATACCAATTATTTCAGTTTCTGCCCACTTCCTCGTGTCCTGTCACTGAGAACCACTGAAAAGAACCTGGGTGCCATGAAGTATTTTTCAGACAAAGGAGAAGAAGTCACTTTCAGAGTGCAAATTCTCCCATTTAGTATGTATCTAACATATATTGGTTAAATTGCTTCTTAAATGCCTGAGCAGAGAAAAACACTAGAGTGTACAGGTCAAAGGCAGGTTTCTATCTTCCAGATGTCTAAAGTTAAGTGAGGCAACACCATCCTCTGTAGGCTAACAATACTTCAACTAAAGGTACACTTATTCCAATGACAAACTAGTAATTTCATGTCCCCTGACATTTTCCAACAGCACACTTTTACTTCCAATACTATGGCTACAACATAAATGCAAGTGGGAGAACAGGCTAGCCTTTAGATTAGACAAAAAGCAAGCACATAAACTGTACAGACAGAATTCACTGTCTAGGTAAGTATCAGTGTGGAGGAAATCAACTTTAGTGACAGAAATGGCAGGATATGGAAGGGAAAAAATCTAGAAGTCATTCAGTGCAGAAGGAGAGACGTTTACATAGTTAAAACTGGAAGACTCAGGAAATAGTAGATCCACTAGAAAGGGCAAGTCATTAAAGAGAGGCTGAACCTTATTTCTGTGCAGACTGACTTGCAGGTCATTATACTTTTATGTATATGCATGATAACCAAAGAAACACTTGTTGCAAGAGCATCTTCATTGATGTCTCAGATGAAACAGCTTTCCAAATGAAATGGTACCACCTATCATTGAAATCGTTAGCTATGACATCTACAAGCATAGACTTAATACTAGATTTATCAGTGTTTGCCTGAGAGTCAAATTCTGATCACCTCATTGATGTATAGTACATAGTATATATTTAGATACTTAAGCATCTAGGCACATGAGGAAAGTCAGTAAATCAGACTGAGATACCAAATCCAAGGGGTGAAATACAAACTTTTCAGAATAAGTCAGCAGGGACACTCTAAACAAAGCTAAGTCGTGCAACTCCATGTGAAGATGCTTTGTATATGGTTTGTAAGAAAGCATCTAAGTCAGATCTTACACTTCTGTCTGGAAACAGACATTTCAAACTTAACTTTGAAGAACTGAATAGGATGCAGTCAAGTTTTTGTGTAAAATGTGTCAGAGAAAAAGACCAAAATGACTAAATTGCAAATGTTTTTTCCCAGATAACTTCTGAAACAAAACTGGATTATGAAACATGACCTGTCTTCTGCTCTTGGGTAAGTATTCTGTCTTACACTGTTAAATGCATATACTTCAACAAATGAATCTGTCAAGTGATAATGAATGGCTCACTAGCTCATTTATGAGCAAAGAGGCCACATCCATGCTGTGTTATTTGGCCTTGTTATTTTAATGAACTACATTCAGTGACCTTGTATGTCAACACAATTAATTGTTAAGCAGATTCTGTGTGCATGTATTCTTTCAATTATTATTTGAAATAATAATTACATGAAATACATTAAATAAGGTAAATGTTGTGGTTAAACACTATCCTGAGAACAGCTAAACACTGCACTGGGTTTCTCAAAGAGGCCCTGGAATCTCTGTCCTAGAAGAATTTCAAAACTTGACTGCAGAAGGCCCTGAGCAACCTGATCTAATTTTGAACTTAGTCTTGTTTTGAGAAAAGAATTTGACTAGATGATTATAAATTATGAGTTATGAAATGCATATTATTAATACAGACTTCCACATTTTGCATACTGTTTAATTTATAATAACTTTTTAAAAATATATTAATCATATTTAAACTACTTAGTTGAAGTATTTTGCTGAGACTGCTCTAATCTTGAAATACCTCAGTCCAGATTATTCTAATGAACTCACTCTTCTCAGTTTCTTTCTAATCATTTAAACTACGTCAAAAGGTTCCCTGGATTCATGTATTTCTTGGTAACTGTATACTGCATAATAGTTTCTTTCAAATTAATGATGAACAACAATTCTGTGAAGGAAGAACAATATATTAGATTATATTGTATTGCTGTTTGAATTTCTATTGTTCTAACTTCACCATACATCTGTTCTGTTTTAGGCATGTGGTTGGTGAAGGAAAGAAAGACTGCAATCTGACTTCTGTTGAGCTTAAATTAGATTAAATCATAAAAGAAGTACAGTTTAAATGCTTCAAAGTAAGTCACATGAGAGGATCAAAAATTGGAAAAAAATAAAAAAGTCCTAAGGTTAAAAAAGAAAAGTATACATCCTAAAATTCATTTTGACTCAGGAGAGTAAAGAAGGAGCTGTCATGAAGAAAGAATTTTGGCAATGCAAAGTATATACCTGTCTATGACATAGAGTATTTTTCAGTTGGAGGGGACCTACAGTGATCATCTAGTCCAACTGCCTGACCAATTCAGGACTGATCAAAAGTTAAAGAGAATTATTAAGGGTATTGTCCAAATACCTTTTAAACACTGTGAGGCTTGGGTTGACCACCTCTCTAGGAAGCCTGTTTCAGGGATTGACAACCCTCTCAGTAAAGAAATGTTTCTTAATGTCCAGTCTGAGCCACCCCTGTGCAACTTTGAACCAGTCCTGCATATCCTGTCACTGGATCTCAGAGAGGAGAGATCAACACCTTCTTCTCTGCTTCCCCTTCTCAGAAAGATGTAGAGAGAAACAAGGTTGCCCCTTAGCCTCTTCTTCTCCAAACTAGACAAGCCCAGAGTCCTGAGCTGCTACTCTGTTCCTCTCTGGCATTGTCAGAGAGGAAAAGGTTTAGAACTGCTCTAAAATATTACTGGAAGAAAAGGCTATAATCTGCTATATTTATTCTCAAATTCTGGTGGAGAAACAAAGTTTTCATTGTGATAGATTGAAAAAGAAGTAAATTGCTAGGGGTTTATCAAGTATTTTATACTGAAAATGTTGAAATAATATCTAAAAAACTTTGTATTTCCCCTCTAGTTCTATGGAGCAGAATGGAAAGACAGGGTAAATCTATTCATCACATTCATGAATGGTTGAAGTTGCTGGAATTTTAAGCTTCTTGAAAAATTACTCTTTATTTTAAAATACTTGTGATCTGATTCTATACTGGCAAAGAATAAAGAAAGTGCCATCTTATAAACATTTCTATTGTTCCCTCTCCCCCAAGGCTACTGAATAGCTTTTCCTCTAAAAGCCATTTTTTGTCCTTTCAAGGTTACTCATTAAGTTAAGCTGTTTTCATTTTTAAGATGTTTCCCACTTAATGTAGAACCAAACATTTTGATTTAATTGGCTTTTATCCTTAATCGTACTGTTAAACATGAAGATTCTTAATTATTTACAAGGCACATATCTGTTTCATCCAGTTCACAGTCTTAAACATTTAGACTTCAGAGTATAGCATGCTAACAGCTCAGTTTCTTGCAAGGGGGAGAAATGGATCATCTGAAAGTACATGCAACCTTTTAGCAAATATTTTCTCTTCTGTAAAGTTAGTGGCAATGAGAAGCGATGGTGTAGCATAACTGTCTTCACCTCAACTTCATTTTAAAAGTTTAGATTTAACAAAGCAGAAGTACCTATAATAAAATCCCCCTGAAAGCGCACAGTATGTCTCCTCCACGGTGTTCTTCATCAGTTCTGATTCAGAAAATGGTGACTGCCTTGAAGGGCGGTCTCTTTAGAAATTTAACAGTGCAGTTCAGAGAAAACTAAGCCACACGGGTTACAAAGATTCAAACACCACAGGGCCTAGTAGGGAAGCTATTATAATTGGCTTTCCACTGCTATCCTTAGGTATAAGAAATGTGTCACTTTCAGAGATTCTTGGACCCCTTGTGGGCTGCAAGAACATTTTGGAGATACAAAATGACAGAGTAGAGGCCTGGAGCGCTTGCAGTAAGAATAGTAGAAGAGTTCTGTTGCATCTGGATATAGTCAAATTATAATGTTCTGCTCTCGCATTTTACAGCAGCAAGGATGTATTTGCAGGAGTTATAGAACTGTAAGTTTCATCTGTACCCAGTTTCTCCTAAAACAATTTTCCAAGTTGAAAAATCTCAATAATAATCTGTCATCATCACTGGAAAAAAAATACCGTAAAGAGGCCAGTCTGTAAAATGAAGATAAAAGCCCTATGTCATAGTTATGCATGGTAAGTACTTTGCCTGACCAATAACAGTAATTGTATCAAGTACATGCTCTCTTGTACTGATCTCTCTGTACTCTCAAAAGATCAGCAGATAAATCTTTTGATAAAGGGGAGGTGAAGGTCTACCACTACTGCTTCTGCTACTGCTACTACTACTACCACCACCACCACTACTACTGCAACTTTTTGTATGGTTTTATCTGGGCTTGATTAAATTTCTCTGAAAACAATACCAAGCTGAACAAAATCTACCAACAGAACCCCTTTTCTGCAGGACTATATCAATGTAACTACAAAATGCTTCTCTTCACCCCACTCACGTAATGGAAGAAGAAAAGAGGTTAGGAAGAAATGGTTAGGAATGCTGAAATGTTCAGCATTTAAGCACTTTGAAGTAAAGCTGTAAGCAGAGGTGACTCAACTGCTATGCAAAAATATTTAATTTTTTAAGCCATAAACACATTTCTGCATAAATGTTTTGGTCTGCAAAATAGGACCTTTTCTTTTAGTAAGAATATGGCTCTACTGTAAACATAATTAGGGTATAATTAATCAATCAATGAAGAATATATGTTAAAACATTAGTGTTAGAAGAATTGCTTTTGTAGAACTGTTTCTATTGAACGACAATAAATTCCAGTAATAATACATGGATTAAGGTTTCCACGTATACTAATTATTTTCTGAAATACCTGTGCTGGGGACACTGATTTTCTGCAATTTTTCTTCATCTCTAAGATGGTATCACTAACAGCTATGTCTGTGACAATGATAGATAAAGATTTCACTATAAAACCAACCTATTTCAGGGCTTGACTGTAAAAAAAAAAAAAAAAAAAAAAAGGCACCAAAATGCTTAGCGTTATTTTACCTATATATTTTGTCTTCTTGTCTTCTGTCAGGGGAATCCTCTGTCTTCAAATAGACACTATGCTCTCTGTCAATATCAAAGTATTATATTTGTTCTTTTTTTGTGTATTTAATTTGCTTTAAAATATCCTGTAGACAGGTCAGATATTCAGGAAGATGGGAAGGCTTTTCCTTCCTTGAAAGGCAACAAAGAATACTTAGAAGAAAGAGGACTCCAGAGTACAGGCTGTGCCTCTAGCGGCAAATGCAAGAATCACAGGAAGGAACTAGAAAACTGCAGCTCAAGCAGAGACTGAAACAAGAAACTTGGTAAGTACCTTAAGGGATATCAGCTCATAAAATGAGCAAGTTAATTAAAAACAGCCTGAAAGTTGAGACCCACCCTACAAAGACACAAAAAGCTTCCTATAAATCTTCTTTTCAACTCGCATTCCTACCTTACCTCTTCACTTAATGCCTTCTCTATTTATTAGGTAGTCTAAACCATTTTCTCATAAGGAAGCTCCCTGCAAGGAAAATAGATAAATCTAATTCAAAGCTCTTCCTGATGAAAGATGGATTTACAGTGACTTAAGGTGTATCTATGGTGCTCGGGGATATGGATTAGTGTTGGGTTGGTGTTGTTTTGGGTGTGGTGTGTGGTTTGTGGGGGGTTTTTTTGTTTGTTGGTGGCTTTTTTTATTGTTTGGGTTTTGTTTTGTTTTTCATTGGTTGGACTAGATGATCTTAAAAGGTGCCTTACAGCCTAGGTGATTCTGTGATTCTGTAATTCTATGTGAAGCTGTACAAACAGCTGAACCTCTTCTCTCTTCCCTAGCTAACTGAAAGCTAGTTGAATCACTTGGATGTGACTTTACCCTGTGTTATTAAGCATAATGAGAAGTTTTACACTTTTTCCCGCACAAAATTTGGGTTGGTTTAATGGACTTTCTTATCTTCAAATACAGGATCAATTAACTACACTGACCATGCAGACCTACCTTTTAGGCAAGCAAAATGGCAATTTACTGAGTGGAAAGCTACCAAAACTTGTTGTCATGGAGGATTTGCTGGATTTACTCAGTACTATTAAAAGAAGTATCTTTATGCTCATGTTTTAAATATCAGCATTTCATTTTCAAAGAGGAATAAACTTTTCTAAATCTTATTTCAACCACAAAAAAATGAGGGAACAGTATTATAGTCTTACCATTTCTTTGACAATTACATCTCTACAACTCTCACCCAAGTCATGGAAAACCAACATCAGGTTTTTAATTCTTCTAATGAAGTTCAAAGTAAATCATTAAACTTCCAAAAGTATTAGCTGAGTGTTCTAGATCACATAGACAGTGACTGAGGCTCTTCTAAGGAAGTTTATCTTTTGCATTAAAACAAAACAAACAACCAAACAAGAATGTGTTCTAGATAGACATGGAAAGAATAAATGTTCTTCTTAAGTTTAGTTATTAGGACAGGCAGCTTTGATGGGAGAATACCTGGTTTTTCAGTTCCAGAATCAAATTATACTCACTGTATGCACAAAGTATCTCTAGAGCAGAAGCTGTATTCCATCCTTCTCTTTTACTAATTGAGTTCCCTTCCTGCAAAGTATGTGGTTTGCCTTGTGGTATATCTTGATTTTTCCAGAGTTAAGCAGACTGTTTTCAATTTCTTACTAAGTCACCTCAACATGTCAAAGTTTTAACTTAGAAGGACCATACTTCTGAAGAAAGGGGTTTGTTGAACTAAGTCCCCTGTGACTTCAGAAAGAATTTAAATTGGATATTCAGTACTCTTATTAAGTGTTGCTTGTGAGATATGGTGTAATATGGAAGCACTGATTCCTACAGATATTTTTTTTTTAAATGACAGTAGATACTCTCTGTGCAGTGTAAGGTACAAGGTTTAACTGAGGCTATTTGCCACACAAGTTTGATGTCTTTTCTTTACAAATAACTTATCTAGCCAGATGTGAAAGGAAAAGCATTATGAAAGTCTAGGAGCTGCTAAATAACTGAGATTCTTCTGTTCTCCAAGCAAGTCACTGTGAGTCACTGTTACTTCCCTCTGGTCCTTGGGCAGGGAAAGATGTATGCTCCTTGTTTCAGAGTGATTGGCACGTGAAACTAAAATTAGAATTAATATCAATCCTATTACAAGATTTACTCTATCACAGAATCACCTAGGTTGGAAGGGACCTTTTAAGATCATCTAGTCAAGTAAGGGAGTAAACAACCACTTTATGAATCCCAATATTGGCTGCAAGTCAGAAGAAGGCCTGCTAATACAGAGTAAAGTGAAGATTATTTTGATCATGTAGTTAGTTTACTTAAGGAACTGTAGTGTACAAGACTACATATGAGAGTTAGGCATTTTTCTGGTTATTTAGCAAGCTGCTCAAAGTTTTTGTCACCACAGTTTGCAGGTAAGCACATAAGTTCTGGACTTTTTTTTAACATTCATTCCCTGACACACACACACAAAAGTTCATGTTTTCTTCCTGTAAGGTAGTTTTGACCTTGTAGAGAGGACTAGGGAAAAGCCTGCTCAACTTTTAATACCTATGTATCTGGACCTCATCTTAAACACTTTCAACAAGCTGTGTATCTCTTTCATGGTTTGTGGATAGTAATGCATAGCACCACTTCATAAAAAATGGAATTTTGGGAAAGGAATTCTCCGCATTATCATCTTTGTAAAATAAATAAAGATCTACTTTATTTCCCCCAGTTCTTTGTATTGTAACATTTTATTATTTCGTGAGTGATGCCCATCAGGGTAAAGACTTTTTGTATCTCAGTGATACCAGTAGATCTGAACATCTGCAAAAATATGTAAGGCATCAAGAAGTCTGACAGCTACACCATTTCAAGTGTATATAAACTTGTAGGAAAAAAAATACTAATTTCTAGTTATAAAAATATAAATGCATTCTCAGTACAAATATATATGCTTTACTGATTTAATGCAAAAATAATTGAATGCTTGTATCTATGTATATGTATTGTTATTATATCAGGATAACAGCTTTAAATAACAATAAACATGATGTATCATACCAGAGTTCTTTAAGAATGTTCCACTTACAGGTCTGGAGAGTAATGTTTTACCCACCTCAAGAACTCTGGATATGAAATTCATAGACTTTATTTCAAGTAGAAGACCAGTTAATGTAAATTACAACCTTGACAATGAAAAAAATATCGAGTTTTCATTTGGAGAAGCATAAAAGGTTTTGTGCTTGATCAGCCACTCTAACATGTAATAAAAGAGAGCTTTTCGCTACAGTGATCAATATGCTTAGTCTATTATTGGACTCTTGTCATGTGCATAACTAGAACTAATGCAGGTATAATCTGATTTTTGAGAAAACAAAGAGGCGGTATTGTCCAGCTTTCTCTTTAAGCAAAATGCAAAGCTGTACCACTCCCATAGCTCAGAGTCTGTGTTTATGCATTGTCAGATTTACAACTTCATTTTTTTAGTGTAGTTTTTAAGCTACTCTATGAAATGTGCTGTTGCACAACAGTTTTTTTTCTGAGCAGGAGAACAGTCCTGGATTTCTAAGTTTATAAAGGACAGTTTTACAGACAGTTATAAAAGCCAGGCATGAGAATGTGAATAGACTGATAGTATGTTAAAAGCAGGACATGACTTTCGGATGAAACAGGGTGCATCTTAATCACTTGGTGGCAAAAGGCTAATTAAGGTCCAACAGTAAATTAACGTAGTGCAGGCTGGGAGAGTACATGCGAGTTATCATTATTTTGTGCAAGATGACAAAGCTTACAGTCAAAATTGTAGCTTTCAAGGACAGACTACCAAATGTACAGGACCTCACAGTTAGAAATAATGTGGGACTAAACTCAATTTTAATTGCTTGATAACAAAAATGCTGCTTCAGACATTTTTTTAATACTTTTTCCTTTTTTTTTTTTTTTTTTTTTTTTTTTTTTTATTTA
>JAOXNG010000001.1:166410203-166425807 GCA_028566535.1 Scolopax minor | reverse complement strand
GACTGAGAGTTACTTTCAATTCCTCTTTAGCCCTGGGTTGACTTTAAGCTTTGCCTAATCCTCCAGGAATGTAATAAGGGTTATTTTATGTTAGATCTCCAATGAATATCCATCATTGGCTTTAAAGAAAGAAATAAAGAAAACATATTATCTCTTGTAGACTCTGTCTTTCACATCTCAATTTTCTCAAGAGCCATTTGAAGTTCTCTCTGTGTCTGCTCAGATAAATGGCCAGCTGGCTCCTATGCATAATGCATGCATTGTGGCAGGGGCAGGGGTATTTGGTAACAAAATGTGTGATGACTTGTGTAAGATCGTCACCTGCATGTTCCTGCTGCATTAGTTTTTGTCTCTCTGCATCTCTCGAATATTGTCCACAGTATGTAGGAAACTGAGAAGGCCAGAGTGGTTGAAAGGACAATTTTGAGCTCTTCTGTCTGTTTCTTGGTGCGATGGTAAGCAAGTTTAAACCTTGTATTATTAAAGGTCCTCTTAGACTGGGCAAGAGACATATTTTATTTAATATGGAAGGCTGCAGAGGCAATATTTTTCCATACTATCTTTTAATTTGTTCAACATAAGAACCCACTGTTTGTGGCCACACAGTGGTTGCCAGTTAAATCTTGCATCATAGGTACAATTGCAGTGAACTCTGTAAAATGAAGTATCACAGAAGACTTGTCTATATGAAAGAACTTACAGTTAATTACCCTCTTAGCTTCACTCTAAGGTGTTGTTATGTCATCTCCCTGCTAACACATTTCAGCTGAAATTCACTGGCAAGCTCAAAAGATATGTTTCCAAGGACTAGTGTAGAAGACCATGCAATTTTTAATGAAGAGGTGGAAAGCTCTGAATAGGATCTGTGTAGGTGAGGAGAGCCATCACTGTAGTATGCTCTGTCTTTTCCCAGATTTGAGGAAACCTTTCTTTGCTTGGCATCCTTGGCTCAAGATGTTGAAGGAAGGTATGTAACACATCCCAGAGGTGGGCACACCTGATAGGAGGGATATGTTTCCTCTAAGTCAGTTGCAGATATGCAGTTCTCTACTGTGTAGAAATATCCTCATTGACCTCTCATTCAGCCTCGCATCCCCTAAAACTGCTCCTGGTCCCAGTTACTTTTGCTGACATAAGTATTGTGCAAACTTGACAGAGGAGAAAATGGGAGGAATAAGAAGGCTTCCATCAAGTCTTACCTCCTTGGCTACAGGATCCTGGCATGAAGTTGCTCTTGCAGCCATCATGGAAAGCAGGTGAGTGTGTGTTACCATGACGTTGCTTCAAATGCAGAAAACTGCCCTGTCTTTGCCCCTGCTGCTGCCCTCCCTCTCCCTTGGGCAGAGGACATTCCCCCATCCAACCATCATGCACGGTGTTGGGGGGTGGCAGTCTCGATGCTGTTTTGCAGTTACCACTGTCTGTCTAGGGCAAATGGAATCAGAAATAAATAAGCTAAGGGTCTAAAAGTCTGGATGGGCTGCTGCCTTGTTTTCTGCTGAATTGTGAGCTCTCATAGAAGTTGCCATTAACTTCAGTGCACCTAAAAAACCACAGTCTTGTGCATCTTTGGGCCAAACAAGGGCTCTTGAGTATCAAAGGAAAAAAGCAAACCCAGGAAGAGGACATCTGAGTTTGTCATCTGCCTCACAAAATAAAATGAGGCAGCAGCTGAACTCTTGTAAGATTATAAACAGGGTGTCATATCCTTTTCTAAATACACAATACATGGCAGATCTCCCCCAGCACCACCCCCGCCCACACAGACATACACACACTTGATCCGTGAGCAGTTTTGAAAATTTGGGCGGTAGAAACGTTTGTCACACCCACAAGCTATAGCTGAAAGAGGAGAATGGGAGAAAAGCCATCCATTTTGGCTTCATGCTAAATTATCAGCCTCTTGGCTTCATGCCAGCTCAGCCAGCTTATAATAATAACTGGCTCTGGGCCAAGGCTTTTTAGAGTGAGAGAGGGAGAGCACACTGCTTTCCCTTTCTTCAAAAATATTTGTTAATAATCTCTATATTACTCATAATCTGTGTTGCTTAATTAGATAAAAATGTCATTTTTAACTTCCCGGCTAACTGAAAACCGGAGGTGAGATCAAATTATTGGGAGTCCGGAATCAGTCTACATTTCAAACATGAGACATCGCAGGCACTGTTTGTAGCTGGCTTTCTGGTTAGGACCCCTGCTACCCTGAGACCTGAACACAAACACACATTTTGATCGTGGATGGCATGAAAACAAAACAAAAAAACCCAAACCAAACAAAACAAACAAAAAAAAGTAAGAAAACCTACAATGAAAACCTAGTGTTATATTGAGCTATGTCTTGAACCTTGACCTGCTGTCCCTGAAGGTGTACCACAGTGTCTCTACATGATATGGTAAACTTTAAGAGGACTGACTTTATCTGAAAGACAGACTTATGACGATGCCTGACATGATATCTTTCTAATTTTAGAATGAATCCAGTCAAACTACATTCTTAATGACAAGCGCTGAAAGAGAAGCAAAATTCCTCTAATTCAAATGAGTGTATAAGAACTGTCAGGTCTCACTTACTTAAATTCTATTTCCTCTGCTCTCTTTGTTAGTCTTATTATTATTATTAAAACCCCTAGAGATGACCTGCTGTGATTGTATAAAAAGCCCCTCATGCATCTGAGGTGCAACCACAAATAATAACAGTAAGCATAAGCAAAGCAGAAAGCATGTTTCATGCCTTTTGAACATAAAATACAGCAAAAAGGAAAAGAACATATACTAAAGAGGCTTCCATTAAGTTGCAGGAAGAACTCCCAATGTTACTGTAATGATAGACGAGCATACTGGATATTTTTATTAATGTCTTACAACTTGTTCCTTTTTTAGATTAGCTAGTATTTTATCTTCCTCCTGCTGTGCAAATGATGGTCCTAAAAATTGTCCATATACAAAAGTCCTTCTCTTGGGTTTTTATAGCTACCTATTGTTATAATTTGTATTAGATATTAAATCTATTACTGCCCTGTGCTGACCTGTGGTAAACCTATCAAGAAATTTTTTAGGCATACATCAAGAAGAGGGTGAAGATCAGTTCATGCTGGTCATGTCCCCAAATCCCTGGGTGTTGAACCCTGTTATCATTGACCTTCTATAAGCTTATTTTTGTAGCCAAAAGCTGCCTAACTGGGCTGCAAACTCCTCAAGAACAGTTTTGATCTTGAAATTTCCAGCACCTCTTGTTTTCTTTCTTCTTTTACAGTATTTTTAGTCCTTCTACTTTGGGGGCTGTCACTAAGGGGATGATGATATCACAGGAGGCATTCAGCACTTCGCAAGATTAGGTCTCCGGTCCTTGCCAAAAATTGGAAGGAGTTGAAGACTCAGAAAAAGATAATAAAACTTCCTTCTCTGAAATTGGGCAGATACATAGCAAGCTGAGCTGCAGCTGCCATGACAGCTTTCTTTATTGTAATTTCATTCTTCTTATTTATCACTTAAATTTTTTGGATCCTATCAGACACCATGAATGTCAAGATACCTGGGGTGCAGACTATTGTCTTTCTTATTTGTGCAGTGCCTTGCAGAATCGAGTCCTAATTCCTGATTAGCCTGGACTAACCAATGCAGTATAATAAATACCAGCAATAATAATAACAATGTAGGAGAGTGAATTGTTCTCAATTTCAGAAATGTTCATGTCCCATTATTAGTCAAATTTATACAAGTTTCTTATTTCAACTGGAGAAAACTAATCCATTTCCAGTGGACAAATTGCACGGAAGACCGTTTTCATTCTTCAGGTGTAAAGGCAGAGAAGCGTGGTGATAGTCTTTAAGATATGACAGCTGACAAATTTAATTCTGTGTAGTCTCTCTAGAAATCCCATTATTTTCATCTTTTCTGTTAAAACTTCAGCTGAAAGTTAGGCCTTGAGTCACAGAGGATGTGTACTTAGAAGTTTCACTCCCAGGCGAAACTGGATGCTTCGCTCTGGTGGAAACCTCTCTGTTTTACGGACTGCAGGACAGACTGTGACTAACTTTGTGCAAAAGTCAGAGGGTTTACAAGTCCAAATGTAAGAAGCGCTTTAGAAACGGCACTTCCCCTTTGCAATGCAGTTGATTAACAGCGGTGGGGAACAGATGCTGTGTGTTCTCTGGTAAAGGAGGACCCAAGGTGGGAAGGTGAAGCCTGCGTGCCAGGCCCTCTGAGGCACAAATTGCAAAGGCTGCCCTGCAGCTTTTGCTGGGGTGACAAAGGCCTTGTGAGGGATATCTCAGAAAGCCTAAGATGCTCCTTGGGAGGCTTGTGGGGGACAGCGACTGTGTCCAGGCCTCCTGGCACGGCTCCCACTGCGGCGTAAGTTAAGAGAACCGGTTCTGAGAGGGAAGTGAGTGCACAGGGCTCTCCATGCAGAAACTGCGATTCCAGTGGTGGCTTGTGCTCATTATATAGTGTGAGATCACAAATAGAAGTTTTCACACTTGCCCATCTGCCACCAACTGACTCTAAAGAGCTGGTGAATCATACACTTAAAAGAGGGCGAATTTTTCCCCGCTGCCATTGGAATGTGTTTTGAAATTAAATATGCACAGTACAAAAGCTGAATAACAAGGTTGTGCTGATCACACCAGACACTGTGTATAATGCTACAGACATGAGGGTCAGGGGTCTAGGCCAAGACCATGGCCCTTAGTCACGGCATCAATGAAAGCTGATTCTTCCTTCCCCTTGGTGTCCCTTTCCATGTCTGAAGAGACTATTGAAAGAAAGATTTCTTTGAGAGGAGCCAAGGAAAAGAAAAAGGGGAGGGGGAGAGGGTTAAATAACATAAATATGGTGGAAAAATATTATTTTTGTGCTTGCATATGGTACTTTTTTCTCTCTATCTAGCTATATGCATACATTTTCCATTTGCTATTTGTAATTATGGCTTTGGCTTTACAGTGTATTCATTGTTTACATGCACCTTGCATGCAGTATGCTCTCTGCAGACAAAATTTGCCAAGAAAGCTATCCTGTTCAATAGAACATCAAAGGAGATAATTCTTCTGTTTGGTGCAGTTTGTATTTAGGGTCAACAATACAGTACAAACAACTTCATCCCTGGTAAAATGTTGTCATTTTGGCTGAGTTTAACTTCTAAGACTAAACTGTTCAACTCAATATCTGGAGAAATCCAGAAAAAAATCCAGTAGCTGGAAATCCAGTACTTTCTTAGCCCTTGGAAAGCAAGAATAACAGCTTTCATAGTTTATAATTGCTAATAATTCTGAAATCTACTTTTAAAAACTTAGTCAAAAGTTAGTCTAAAGGTACATCTTGATGTTGTTTTGCTTTATTAGCAAAAAAAAAAATAATAAAAAATTGTAGGAAAATACATTAGTGGACACACACAGGGAAGGTCTCCTGCTGTGTCATAATAATAAAATAAGCAAATAAAATGAAATTGTTCAAATGTTCTTTTCCACATTCAGTTTAGAAAGTGCTTCACACACTTGTGCCAGAAACATAGTCAAGGTAGACTAAAACATGCTTATGTTTTGTATTAATTCAGGGCTCCTAATTTCCTTCCTCCTAGGACCCACACTCCTACTTTGTCCTCTCAAGCCTGGGTTGACAGCCTGGGAATGGCCTATTTTTTGTACACCTGTAAAAAAGTTGAGAAGAGTTAGGCTGACCCCACTTAAGCTGTAAAAGCACCCAATCAGACATCTCAATGGAAGTGCAAACAGGTGAGGCTACAGTTGTACATGCTCACAAAAATGAGTAAGTGGCTCAGCCAGGAACTAGGAATCCATGTGAGACACTGAATGTGCATAAATCAAACTGATAGTCTGTTGTATAACCTTGAGCTACAAGACAGAGATTTTATTTCTGCTGCCATTGTATTTTTTGGGAGTAGCATAGAGTGGCTCTGGCTTTCAGAAAGATATAGATTTTTAGTTTCCACTGCAGCTTCCTCTATTTTTGCTTAAAAATAACTTACACTTAAATTCAGAACCAAGAAGAGGTTCAGTTTTTTAAAATTATGTAGTGGTTCACTCAAACAAATGATACAAAAATTTCTTATGATTTTGCTTCTGTCCTTTTTCTTACAGTAAATAATGAAATTATGTTTAAGTGGTTTAAACTGTTACAGTTTAAATGCTTAAATGCACATCTTACTACCATTAAGATTGGAATCAGATTATTTTATTTTGCAGTTTTAGTTACTTAGAATTGATGTAATTTTCCATTTCAATCCAATTAAACTTTCATTAAAACAGAAGTTTTTTTTTGTTCTTGTTTTTAGTAGGAGCAAAACCGTTTCTTTCTCATTTAACAATTTTCTTTATCTTAACCCTTTTTTTCCCAGTTTCTTATACTCAAGATGTTCATACTCCCTTTTGCTTGCTACACAGTGTTGCATGCAGCTCACTGAATTTGGACATGTAGTGGTAAATTATATTTAAATCATAGTTGGATTAGAAGTTGGTTGACTTTTAAAGAGGTTGTTTATTTAAAAACAGTGACTTCATCATTTTAACTACTTTTTATAACTCCCTGCTGGTTTTTTGGGTTTTTTTTGTTTTGTTTTTTTTTTTTTTTAAATATGTAGCTTTTGAAGCATGATTAAAAAGTTACAAACTACTTATTCAAAGTTTTGGTAAAAAAAAAATTAATATTTTAAAGCATATTAGCTTTAATTATTATAAAAGCATTTTCATAGAAAAAATATTTAAATTAGAGCATACATTTCTAAAATGAAATAGCCATTAAACAATTCATTTTTCCAAATTTCGTTCTACTCTTATACAGCTGAATTCATTTTCATACAGAACGAGTGTTGAATAAAGAGAGTCATAATTTTGTACTTTATGACCTGAACTGTGTTAACATTGTGGTCATTTAATGTTATGCAAAACACAGGATGAAGTAGTAATACTGGAAAAATGCAGCTGGGTCCTTTAAAGACACCTTTCTCTAGAGAGAGGAAGAAAATATGTATCAGAACATAATGAAAAGGGAGGACAAATGTAAGTCACTAGCTGAACAACTTGCAAAATATAGTTCTTTATTGCACTATATTTCTATAGTGCAATAAAGTTTAGGTACACTAAGAGTCTCAAGAAGAAAAACAATATATAAAAATAACTAGCCTTTTTCTTCAGGTCATTTCTTATTTCTGGGCTAAAGGAACAAATGTTTGTTCAATTGGTTTTTGCTAATTGTCCAAGCATAAAATCTCATTTTGCTTTGTTAATTACATGAAAGATAATTACTGAGAAAAGCATTTAGATCATGGTTAACGATAATATATAACCTCCCAAGAGCTACACTGAACTGAAATATTTTATACCTGTATAACAACTGTTTATATGCAAATATGCTTATATGCTTTCCATTCTTTGTAAATGAAGTTTTGCTTTAGAAGCTGATGTTACAAGACAGTGCACTAGAAGTCTAGTGTGGTCATCTAGAACTCTGTTTTATTAATAAGTTTTTTGTTAACATTTTGATGTTAAGGCAGACCTATAGATCACTTAAGTTCAAGCAGGATCAGTAGGAAATTTCTGGCACAGATAACACTTTTCATTAATACCTTCTAATTTTCTGTGGGGAAAAAAAAAAAAAAAAGCAGCTTTATCTGATTCCTCTTCTTTGCAAACTAGTCAAGTGAACTATCACATTACCTACAAGTATTTTTGCGTATTTTCCTTTGTTCATTTTTAATTTATTTTGATAAATTATTTGCATTATTGACATGAACCACAGTGAAAATCATGCATCATTTAGAAAGTATGTGATTGAGGCATAAGATTTTTGGCCTTAAATATAGTTATAGGTAACATTTGTTTGCTGTCATCAGTATTAAAATAAGACTTCCATTTTTGTGATAATTCACATTACCCTCTGGAAACAAAGAAGAAATTTGACTTGGAAGGAGAGTTTTGTGTGTTATTACAATGGAAATCTAACATGTAGACAGTCTTAAAGCTAGAATGTTATCAGTATAAAGACACAGTGACAATGGATGAGAGAGTAATCTGATGTGTACAAACATCTGATGCTGAGGGCAGCCTATTGAATCTAATGGCATGATCAACTATTCCTAGTGACTGTTTCAAACTCTATGTTTAAGTCTAAAAGGAAAAAAAAAGTCTGTAGTTTAGGTCAATAGCCTGTGTAACTCACAGATGGGAGAATGACTCAGTGAGAGTTTTTTTATATATATTTTTGTATATCTGTTTTTCACAGTGGTTGCAAATACTGGAGAATTCTCTTGGACACAGTATGTCCTGGTCAGCTAATACACGGTCAGTGAAGAGAAAAATGGACTGGGATATGGTTCAACAAAATATCTGCTGCTGTCCACAGAGAAATCTTCCTCCTTATTTTATATGTGCCAGATAACATGGAAATCAAAAAATGTTTAAATCACCTCCTCTAAACATTCTCTGGTTATATCAAATCTTATCTTTGTCACACTGAGGGCATAACATAATTGAAAGATCCGATACCCTTCACAATTATAATGGCCCAGAATATATTTTGTGGTCTATTCTGCCCTCTTTATGGTACAGTTTTCTAGGGTTAAAAATACAAGCACCAGCTGCTTTTCTCAGGAGTGTGAATTAGCTGATGGAATAGGAAAACATTGACTCCCTTCTCCAACCTTGTTGTGCTACAGCAGTAGGACTGTTATGGGACTTCTGTGCTGAAATAGGAGAGTAGTAGGAACAAGTTAAATATCATTTCAGCCATGGCATATTTACCCTTTGAGTGCCTGAGTGAGGCTAGGTACAGATCACAAATAAAGCCACATTTTGTTTACAGAGAGGAGGAAAGGCAGAAATGATGCAGTAGACATGAGAAGCTGGCACTGTGGAAGAAGACTGTGAAGAGGAGAATGAGTAAATGTTTCTTGCATGCAATGTATGAGATTTGGCATGTCTGCCTTAAATGGAGTCCCTTTCATTTTGTGTAAAAAGGCCTCTACCAAGAGATACTGCTCTGAACAAAATTTGCACAGCTGCTCTGAACCCCTATTCTCTTTCTCTGGGGCTTTCTCTGGGGTATGGTACAGAGGATTTGTGTTCCTTTCCTAAAATGCAGTAGACTGTCAGAAAATTACAGCTGAACTTCTGGAGCAATAAAAGCAACATTTTTCCATCATCAGCTCCTTAGGGTAGCACAGCATAACTTTCAGCCAAACATAACATCTCTTTTATCTTCTCCAAAACATGGTGGTATTGTCCATGTTGTTTATTGGGAAGAAGTCTTGGTCTGTGTTATTCTTTGACTATGACTGGGAATTTTTGTGATGTTATCAGATACTATTTGTCAAAACCAAACCCAACAGAATTTAACAGTACTGTGGCACAGTTCTTAAGCCCATGTTTATTAGACTAACACATAGGTAACAGGAGGAGCTGCAATCACTTGGACTACTCCTAATTGACATAAGAACTGATTGGATCCAGAGTGGTCACCACGTAAGTTTTTTAGAATTTAGGTTGCACAGGCCACATATAAGAACACCAAACACTGGTTCAGACCATGTTACCTTCCAGCCTAGTGTTATAAAAGGCCATAAGCAGCCATAAAAGGACACTTAGGAAAAGTTAAGCAAGGCAAGCATATGTGATACTGCTTCCCTCCTCAGTTCCACAATTCTTGTCCAGCTCCCTACTCTTTCCCTCTCAGCGATGTGTCCTGAGCCTGATACGATTAATCTATTTAGTAACGTCCAGTTAATCTCTCTACCAAGTATGTTCCCGTCTCCTCTTGAATGAATATGAACTTATTTCAGTGGTGATATCTTTAGATAGTAATCCCACATATCTGTTATGTGCAATTTTTTTCATAGGACTTCAGTTTTTTTGTTTGCTTGCTTGAACTTGACACTTATTAGTTTCTTTTGATGGTCCCTGGATCCTACACTAGGAGGATCTGTACACTTAAAGATCTGAATTGAAATGCATTGACATTCATCATTTCAATTTATCGATTACTCAGAACTTCAGCCAATGTGTAGCCTTTTTCATTGGTTACTGATACAAATTTGCACTTGCATTTCCACAATGATGTGGACATTAAAATAGGCCTGATAAGTCTTTCCTTAAAAGAACTTTTATTTTTTATTTTCTGGGAAGGGAATTTAGGAAGTTTTCCTCAGCTGCAAAGATTTTCATTATGGATATATATAAATTAGATGTATACAGTGTGGAACTACCCTAACTGACCAGATTAACATTCCCTTAGAGTAATTATTATTTTCACTGTCACCAGTCTCTGAAGACATTTACATGAAGAAGTATCAGTAGTGAAGTTGTTAGTTTCAACTGATATTTTCTCTATTCTGAACATGTTCTGTCTGTTTTAGTCAGAATGGGTAATTAGGGATAAGCGTATAGTTAGATCTTTCAAATACACCTTTGTGGCTCCTAGTTTGCTAAGGCCCCAGGTTTTCCTGAGTAAAATATGTTTTCTGGGATTTTGGGATATACTTGTCTTCTAATAAACTTGATCAACCACTTTTGATTCTCTTTACACTTTTCACCTCCACAATCTCACATAAAATCAGGATTTGTTGTAAAATAACTTACTTATTTTTCTTATGCTGATAGTTTCACCTACATTAATAGTTTTTCTATGTCCCTAATTTAAAGTATTATAACATGAAAGGATATTCTGTGCTTATCCTCTGTCATTTCATGATTTTCTAAACCTCTTTTGAGTGACAGAACATGTGCCGTGTAGTCTATTTGAGATGTAGCTCTTTCATGTGTTTCTATGATAAAAAATAGTCAAAAATGAGATAGCAGAGAAAATAATCCTACTTAGACTTTCATTAAAAATGTTTCTAGATTTTTTTTAGAAATAATTGTTAATTTAATTTTATTATTTCAAGATTATATATATTAGTTTTTCAGCATGTTTTTATCAACAGTAAACACACTCAGTGTTTTTAGGGCATTCTGCAACCACTCACAACCAGCTCTTGCAACTGAACGCCTGTGTGCATATCAGGAAATTAGAGAGCGATGTGATTGGGGTGCTTAGAAGACTGAAAAATCAGGTCAGTCTCAAACTGTTAAAACAACAGTTTACTAGATTGACATTAATTAACATCACACGTTGACAATAATTAATTATTAAACATTGTTAATCATTATCACTGCATACTGAAAGCAATCCTCCATTAACAATTGTATATCTTACACCAGCTGTGAATAGGCAACATCACAGCATTGATGCTTTTTAGTCAGCACTAATGGATGCAATCTGTAATGTTTTTATTTACTGAGCTCAATGTGAGGTCTTCTCCCTGCTTCCACCTCCCCATCCCCTAATTAAGTGTTTGGTCCTTTTCTAAGACGGGTGAGTCTCTAGGCAGCCTGCAGTTCTAGGCCTCCACCTGGGGACTACGTGATGCAGTGATGCCTGGAAGAGTGTCACTTTCTCAGGCTGTAGCAGGTAACTCATCCTGTTGTGTGTCTTTCTCCATCTCTCTCCCCCATTCCCTCTCCCACCTGCCTTGTTTGGCTGCTTCTAATTTTCTTAAAAAAAACCAGTCTTTATCCAGCTCTTCCGTATGCATGCAAAACCTTGGGAGGTTCCAACCTCCTTTGCAAAGAAAGGTCAGCTCTAAGTTCAAAACAGGTTGCTCAGAGCTGTGTCCAGGCACATCTTGAAAACCTCTAAGGACTGATATAGCACAACCTCCTTGGACTATCTGCATCACTGTTCAACCAAGGGGAAAATGCTTAACTGGCACAGAGTTGTTTAGGTTCTCAGAGCTGCTCTGCTTCCAGACTCTGCTCATACTTTCAAGACCGTGCATAAACTGCACATTGGAACAAGAGCTACTTGCTGCCAAGCTCACACAGCCACTTCCCATAACAAATTGGTAACAAAAGGCTACAGCTGGGGCCTTGCCCAGTCAGCATAAGGCAGTTAGTACAAGGCCTGTGGCTTGTTACTAGCAATGGAAGTAGTATTTTCTGGGCCACTGGATGTAGAAAAGCTTCTCCAGTTACACAATGTCGGTGTGCTAATGTTTAGGTTTAACACCAGCTGAACGTGATTAAAATCTGCATAGTCTGCTTCATATTTCATGGAAAAACAGGCCTCTCTATTTGTATCATTGCTAAGTTTTGTCATCTATGCACTTCATTTTCAAAGTAATTTGAAAGAATATGGCACAATATAAACACGAGCACAGAAACCTATGAATGAAGTTCCTGGTGGCATCCTATTGCAAATAATGTTACAATCCTTACTTACCTATAGCTTCATATTAAATTAGTTACTTCAGAAGTCAAAGTGTATTGTAGGCACCTGATGACAATTATCTGTATGCTTATCTACTACTTCAAAGAACTTGTTTGTTATGTTTCAAACAGTTCTCTTTGAAATTGCCATTAAAATTATTTCTTATTACATGTTTCTCCATGTGTCTAATAATTTCACTCCTTCAATAAGTTCTACTTATTGAAGATAAGAATAAGAAACTTATTGTTTCTGCTGGTTTTGCACCTACTATGGTAGGACTATTTTTGCCTAAGAATTTCTTTAGTATCTTGCTTGTTCATGTTGGCTCTTATCGTCATTCACAGATTTTTTAGATAGTATATATTAGCTCTGTGTCTCCAATATGGTTTTCTTAAACAAAAACATTACATCCACATGCTACCATTTGCCTTTGTCCTGAATGCTTTTCAATAAATTCTCTCATTTTAAAGTACTTCCCATATTTGGAAATTAAATGTTACTGTGTATGCACACCTACACTTGCTTTTTTATTTTTTTCCCTTGATGGTCACATTTCTCACATATTTAGGATAAATGATTATACACTGTGCCTAGGTATGCTCGGAGCATTATGAAATATTGATATATCTACATACTGTTGATGCAACAAGGTAAACTCTGATTAGATACTAGGAAAACTTTATTCAGCCTGGGGTTACTTAAGCATTGGCACAAGCTGCCTAAAGCAATTGTGTAGTCTGCATCGTAAGAAACACTCAACACTCACTGGGCACAGCCTTGAGCAATTTGCACTAACCAGACTTGTTTTCTGCATGGACTTGGAAATACTTGACCTATATGGGTGCCTTCCAATCTAAATAATTCAACAATTCTGTGGTCGCCATCTGTCTCAAAAAATTTTATTTACCTCACTACTTTCCTGTACCCCTGACATAAATTGCTTTGACTATCTCTCACCATAAGGTTTCTCCTCTTCAACAATAAACATTGTTGCACTATTAGAAATCAAAAAGCATCTGTAGTGTATCAGCTGCTCAGCAAAGTCTCATAGAAAGTCAATAATTTGTTTTATAGCTGGTGTTTACTCTGATTTCCAGATTCCAGTTTTCCAGAAACACCCTTTTTTTCTGTACTGTAAAAGGAGAAATTTCTCATTGCATAGCACAGTTAGTCATGATTTTAAAAACATAGTACTGTCTGGGAAAAAAAAGCCTTGTTGTATTATTATGTGCTATTATAAACTTCAGTGGGAGTTTGTGTTGCATGTGAAATGTAGGATCAGACCTTTTGTGTCATATTTGATGATAATGTTAATATCCACCTTTGTAGTTTAATGGTGTTCACTCACATTGTAACAGCAAACAAAAAGCAACTTGATGTTATTTTTAAGAGAAAATTGCTTTCTTTACAGCATGGAACTATTAGATGGTGGAGCTTGTATTGCAGATGCAAATTGTAGTTTGCTGAAGTAAAGTACTTTTTCTTTCTTGCCATTGTACTTATCTTTGTTTATAAAGCAATATTGTAAGTCAATTTAACTGACTAAAAAAGGTCTAAAACATAAGGCAAATGCAACAAAGGCAGTATTGTTAAAACACTTTCTACTATGCAGATTTGTGTGTATGCAGCAAAGCTGTTCTCATCATAAATCCTTGATTCAAGATGTCACCAAGTGTGTTGTTCTAAGATTACCAAACAATATAGTTTAGTTTAACAGAATAAAAATCAAAACAAGATTGTCAATATCACAGCAAAGCTTTTTAAGCCTTACACTCTGTGTTAATAATACACAAACTAAGGAATTTGATGGTGAAGAAACAACTCTAGTCATCTCACAACAGGTAATTATGAGAAACAAATCTTTTGCTTGTTAGATATATTATATAACTTCAGCTATTTTTACCTGGCTTTTTTTTCTAGATATTTACTTGAACTTTTCTCCATTAGAATTCAGGAAGAAATTAAATAATATGGTAAAGGATGAATCACATTCATTGGGCTAAAAGAGATTTTCCAGTTATACACTTGTTTGATTGATGTTTTTCTCTGCATTTCTTTGAAAAACACCAGGGGAATTTTTTTATCATTAAAAATGCTTGCTACTAGCTTGAGGTTTGAGAATTTGATGATTATTTTTTTCCTGACAGCTGATCAATTTTTTATCTAAGTATACCTCTTCTTTCTAATTTAGTTCTACTTAAAATCTTAGAATACTTACTGAAGTTTCTATCCCAAGACTAGACCTGAAAACTTGTCCCTAGCAAGAATTGACACCCCTGCTCATTTCTGATTACTCAGAAATAGATCACAGTGAGGAGAAAGAAGGGGGGGAAAGCTGTGCAAGCAAGTACTGGAATTTGTGAGCAAAGACACTGCTCTGTGTTCCACCAGTGACGTGTAATTTTGTGACCAGTGACCTAATTTTATAAGTCAATATTGAATCACTAACAGTCTATGGAAGTAAATTAAAACAGTTAGAACCCAAGCTTTCTTAACAAACAAACACCTACTTCCAGACAAACTGAACTGAGCCTAGAAGTGAACATAAAGGAAGTCTAAACTGATTAGCTCAAGTATAGATATGACCATTAAAGCCATCTACTTTCAGATGCATTTTATCATGTTAACAAGTATTTTCCTAAGTGGTGGATTGGCTGCTGCCAGCTGCCCACCCAGATGCTTTCTCATTATCTCTCATTATTATTGACAGGACAGAAGGGAGAAAATAAGATGAAATAGACCTTTTAATATGTGTTCTTATATGACCACGGCAAGATGACAACAGACCCTTACATCTCAGGTATAGGTTGGATTTTTAGCTACTATTTTCAGTGCTATGATTCTCCTGAGTTTTGACTTGTACCACTCCCCTAATTATCTCACTCTGCAGCTGCATAGTTCCTTTTCTGATTTATTAAATTTTTATTTTTCTCTCAGATATTTTATATACTCAACTTTGGAAGATATAAAAAGTAAAGCAGCTAACTGTACCATGTGTATGCTTATATCTGTCTATCAATAAAAGAAACTGAAAACCTGAGTTTCTTTCATGTCTTAGCATGATGTTGGTTACTAATTTTAATGCAATATACCACAAGAATTCAAATGTGGTTTTGTTGGTTTTTTGGTATTTTTTTTCACAGAAAATGAAAGGCAGTCACTTTTGGTTTTTAATCTCTGATACTTAATCTTTTATCATCTTTGATCTGTGAGTCTATATTGCTACCCATCTGAATATTGTGATTCAGGAATTACAGAGGTTAATGTCAGTAATGAAATTTCAGGTGATGTAAGGAAGGTCTCCCTTTCTCCCAACTGCTTTTTTTTTTTTTTTTTTTTTTTTTTATGG
>JAOXNG010000001.1:166390872-166403829 GCA_028566535.1 Scolopax minor | reverse complement strand
AGTAGACCTTTACTTTTTTTTTTTAACCTATCCTCCCTGAATTTTTGGAGTTGTGGGGTACATGAATTATAAGTACTTTTCAATTAACTTGCCACAAGGCTTTAATTGAATACTTGTTTTGTTTAGGGCACATAATTTGGAATTGAGAATTCACAAGCATCCATTAATCTGGCATTTCTGGAACATTTTTCATTGTTAATTTCAGTGATTTGAGAATATAAATATATAAATAGTACAGCACGTTAAATGGTATTTCTTGTAAAAAACAAAAAAAACCCAAAAAACCCCACCAAAACCACAAAAGTTAATTATTGACCTGCTTTGGTATTTACTAATCATGCAGTTGTAAGGTGTTCTGCAGTTTTAAACTGAAATTATTCAAAGACCTGCTTTTTATGGTTCCTCACATCCCAACTCTCCAAAATCTCTATAAAGTAATGTTGCCAAACACACTACTGAGAGCAAGACTGAACTGCTCTTGGAGAATTGTTTAAGAGTTTTTTGTTAGCATATGCCACTTGAGAAATGTCTCATCCTCAATTGAGTAGTTCCACGATAAACTAGCACGGTTTGGGGTTAGGTTTTTTGGATTGTTTTTGGGTTTTAGTGGTGTTTTTTTGTTGTGATTTTTTGTTTTTTTGAAGTTACATCCATGATGAATATTCCTGAGAGAAAGATGCCCCAGATCTGTAATGGTTTGGTTTTTGTAGTGTTTATTGTGGTATGGAACTTACAGTACGGACAACCAAAGATCTTTAAAGCTATTGTGAGAATGAGTGGGGGTGTACGATTGTATCTTTATAAATGCCACTAAACTTTATTCATCTATTTGTATACTTTGTCAGGAAATCTAATAAAATAACCTACTATGTGTAACCATTTGGACCATACCTTTTAAATGTAAATATAAATGTATATTTTCCAAAAAAAATATAATCTTTTCTAGGCACTTGTTCTTCCTGCAATTGAAGACTGATATTGTGGAAGGAAGGTAATAAGAATAATCTTCAATTTCTTAATAGTTATTTTTAAAATAAAATTTTGAAAAAATAAAGAAAGCCTTTTTATGTCGGTATCATTGCTATAAAAATGTGTTTTGTGTAATATTACTTTAAAAGAAAAATTGCTAGAAATGTTACAGATTTTTACATAATCCAATTATTAAGAACAGCTTAATAGCCTGTTGTGAATGAGCTGTAGGAGATGCTGTATGTCTGCAGGTACAACATCAACCTGAGAGATCTTTATGCCTGGTGTGCCAGGCATGGTATTCCAAACATGGGGACCCACTGTCTACTGTGGTCATCAGGAGGCAATAGAAGAGGGGGAGTTCATGTTATTGTTTCTTGTCATTTCAGGGTTGTATTCCCTATATTGTGGGCATATATTCAGAGATTCCTTTGCCTGCAATTCTTACGTGTTTGTACATTTTTTTTAAATGAGGAAAAATGTGGTCTGAGTATTTGTTGCCAAGTGTAAATTGCTTTTAGGTGTTGGACTTTTTCTTTTATGGAGTCAGTTTTGGTCATGAGATCAGAGCTGTCTTTGTGCTTGGCATTTGCCTAATTTTAGTGTTTGTGTCTAGTTTTAAATACAGCAGACTGCAGCTACTAAAACAATGTCCAGAGGCCCATAAAAATGTCTTTTTTTGCTTTCCAGAATAAGCAACCAGCAGGAATATGAGCATGTCCTTTTAAGACTAGTTAACTACCACTCACTTAAGCTGTTACACAGCTTCTAGCTCTTCATGTCCAGTCCTACAAATCAAACTATCAAAAAAATTGGATACTCTTTGAAGATAAATGAGTCTTCACATACAAATCTGATTGCTGAGACATTGTTAACAATACATTTATACACTCTTTGTCTAAATTAAAATAATTTCCATTCTTTCCAGATTGTCATGCCCCATTAATTCTGCTGTTGTCCTGGCCTCATACGCAGTACAATGTAAGTAATAACCAATCCTTATTTTTGTTAATAAATGTATTTGACTGACTACCTTCTCTGCTTTTCAACACTGAAAAACAAGAAAAGATTTCTTTATTTGTGTGGAATATTCAAAATGCTTTGTAAAGAAGGTGCAGGTGATTAAAGCAAATTTCAGACAGTCTAAATAGAAAAAGGGTAATTGTTAGTCCTATCAAAAAAAAAAAAGGTTGATGCAAGAGTAACATCATTTTTATTTGTGTGCTTGTACTGCTGAAAAAAAAAAGGCAGGTTTTCATTGTCAGATATGTAAAACTGTCTGGTACTTGCAATAAATTTAAGGTGATGCTATGTATGAGAACTTAGATCCTTTTCATCTGCCTGCAACTGACTAAAAGAAATTCTAAGTGCGATATTGGAAAAATATCTTCTGTAGGAAAACTGAAATGGAATTGGATCCTATGCCTTACAGGCATCCTAAACAGTGAAAAACAGCTGGAGGAAGACCTTTCTCATTAAACAACAACAAAACCACCCAGCAGGTTGAGGATTTAGTGGAATTTATTTATTTGTAAAAGTGATTATCAGGGGGAAGCATACTAGAATGGTTGTGTAATTATTTGGCTGATATATATTTATCCCATTTCTTTATGGAAAGGCTAGCAAGGTCTGCAGAAATCATTGAGGTAATTTTTGCTTGAAAGAAGGGCCAAGCCAATAATTAAAACATGGTTTTCAAAGGAGAAAGTGCTAAACTGTTGGTATGAAAATAGATTCGTGGCTATGAAATATTCACTTTTATGTTTAAGTATATCATATGTTGCACCCTTATATTAAACGGAACTTTAACCATATTCTAGTGGTTAGTTTTTATTAAGAATGGTTGAAACCGCAAGTTTTCCATAGTAGCTGGGAGTCACAGTTTTGCTGCCAAAGGAAATGCGTTCCTGCTCC
The DNA here is from genome assembly GCA_028566535.1 of Scolopax minor. Lineage (NCBI taxonomy): Eukaryota > Metazoa > Chordata > Aves > Charadriiformes > Scolopacidae > Scolopax > Scolopax minor. The sequence goes on along the minus strand of JAOXNG010000001.1, from coordinate 166,400,946 downwards.
TGTGTCTGTGGGGCTGAGACACTCTGAACCTTTAGGATTGCCAAATGCAGTGCTGCTGACTCAATTGTGCTGAAGCACTAAAGTTTAAAGGTACACTGAAGAATACCATATCTTATCTCAAAGGCAGGCTTAATGAGACTTTTAAATTTTATTATGCCACAGGTAGCGTATCCCACAGTGATTCCTCTTTCCCCTTCAGTTTTATGACTGTTCCCTTTTTGCTGCTTTGAATACCTACTAATGCAGTTATTTGTAGTAAAGGAGAATGATAGAAGATCTAAGGGATCAGGTAGGACTGGAGGAAAAAGTGAATATCCACCTTTCAGGAAAGTTTCATTTTATTCTTAACCAAGATTATAACTCCATACAGCATTCTATTGAGAATGATCTATCTTTAAGAGATCCTGAAAGAAATAAAAGAATTAATTAGAGATAAAATATTACATTAAGATGTAACAATAGTATCAAGATCTAAAAAAAAAATTTAGTAATCTAACAAATTAAGTAACCCAAGAAAAAACAGCTGTCTATTAGTAACTTAAAAATTTTCCTAAAGGCTGAGAATGTAAAGTTTTGTCAGTGGAAAACAACACATCAAGTTTTTGCATGTGAAAAATTCCTTTATATTTTTGTTTAGATTTTATAATCTGAGGTGCTTTAGACTTGCATTTTTTTTTATGCTGGGTAAAAACTGTTTTTCCAATACTTTTTAATTACTCGTGTTTCTTTCATAATTTTTCAGATTTATCCCTTTTTTTCTTTTTTTTTTTTTTTTTTTTTAATTCTAACTGAACTGCCTGGAAGTTAACTTGCGTAAGAGGTAATAATTCAGTATCTCAGCTGCTTGGAAAATAATACAATATTGAAATGTCATTAAAAGATGATTGATGATTCTTCCATTTGCTTGGAACTACATTGTATGGTAGTTATACACTATTCTCACCACTTGACTATGAAAGAACATTATTCTGTAAAGCAGGAAAATGTGCGTGTCTTAGATAGGATTTGTTCCTTCATGCATGTATGCTGGAAAAGAATTTATACATTGATTAGGGGGATTGTTTGTTTGCTTTTTCAAGCATTAGAATTCAGATTATGACTGATACTATTGATCGTTTCTACCCAAGAAAGTCAAAGAAAAAAAGAAATTAGATCAAGCCTATGCAATTTTAGGACACTTTTCTGAATTTTTTTCCCCTTCATTCCTGCTAAAATATAATTGAAATGTAAGTATTTTTAGTGGTTAAAAGGCCAAATACCCCTTTTGTATAGGCACTACAAATATCATGGATATGTTACTGTTCCTGCTATTCCAGTAAAAGTCAGATTGCTATATGCAACTTTCCCCAACCCCATTTTCTTAATAGTCTATGTTCAATCAGTTCATGTGATTATTTATTCATAGGGTCACAAGGTAAAGAGTCGTCATCTAATAAATTCTTCAGCTCTTCTTTTTGCATAGCAATTAAAGCAGATGAGGCTTTCATTTCAAAGATATGGACTATGTATCATTCAGACACAAATCAACTAAAACTCTCACTGAGATTTTGCTTTTTGAATTTATCTTATTTAGTGGTTATGTTTCATATATTCTTTTCACATATATTTCAGTTGATGTAAATCCAAGTTTTATCTAGATAGAATAAGTTTTTTTTTCATTTGAAAATGTCAGCATTTTGTATATCTCAGCTCCTTTCTTAGAAGTTTATTTGACATGCCCTACTTTATGTCTTCAGCATCATTTACAGTTGGGAAGTGTATGTACAAAACAGTATTCAGTATGGAAGTAACTTTCAATAATTTTTCATGCTTAGTATTTCCTGTTGGTTTATATATGAAAAGTAAGGATTAATTAGTCTTGTGCAGTTAATGGAGAAATTTCTATCTAAAACCAAAAGTTACTTGTTTTTCTTAATTGGTTTCTAAAAATGAATGGCTTTTTTCATCTCTTGAAGCACCAGGTGAAATGGGGACAATTTCAACTCTACTGTGGAAAAGACAAATTTATAAAAATAGCAACATTACCTTGTTGTGTAACCAGGAGGTTTGTGCTGTAGAGGGAAATCTGAACTGAAGGCTTTTCTTAGCCCCATGCTCGTTCTGTTTGACAGATTAAGCTGATTCCCCTGATTAAGAAGGGGGTGGGAAAGGGAAAAGCAAAGGGAAAGAAATGAAGTATTGATAAAAGTGCAGTTATTAACTTTTAAATTATTTTCTTGCTCATATATAACCTTACTAACTCACACTGTCAAAAAAAATTTCTTTCTTAATTCCACATCAAGTTCTATAATGCTTTGGATTAAAACAAAAAGCTCTTTCTGTTCTTTCCCTTTTTCATTCTTGCCTTTCTTCTTCTCTTATACTAAGACAACTTGTGGAATGTGCAGTGAACCAAGTTTGGGCTTCAGTATAAAATAATAATTTATTTTCTTTTGTTTGTTTATTTTTCAGGTAGACTTGCTCTGGTTCAGCATGTAGCTTTGCAAGTACCTTCACTGGTCTAATGGTGTAGGCAGCAGATGGATAAAAAAAGAGAAATAGGAATGAGGAGAGGATTGGGAACTGTTTTGTTGTTTGTGTTTTACATGTATGATAAACTCTATTTACAGTGCTGAAAGCAATATAATTGTATTGACATGGCATTTCAGTAGCCTTTTCCAGATGCAAAATATATTAATGGTGATTCCTTCTGTTACCTGTGTTAACTGGTGCAATATAGAAATACCCTTTTTAGTGTTGTGTTGAACATAGTAATGTAGAATGTAGATCTACAATACTTGGCAACCACCTTGTGCAACCCATTCTGTTATCTTAACATACTCTAATTTGACACCGGCGAGATTTCTTCTATTTTCTTCTTCTATAAATTTTTCTTTGAGTTTTAGTAACTTTATTTCAATATCCTATCAAAATGTATTCATGGTGAAATTGTATTCACGTGTTCTTGTGTCAGTATTTAGTAAGTTAAAGTGCTCTTCTTTTTGCGTGACATTCCCATTCCTATGCATTTGCAGAGCAACTCAGTCTTAACCTTAGCTTTTTTCTTTTTTTTTTTTTTCTTTTAACTAGAACAAGACAAGTTTTAAAGTATCTTGAAGCAAAGCAGGTTATCCATGCTACTCATGATTGTCTGCATCAGTCTGAGTTCATCTTCCTTGAACAGGGATCACCAAAACAGTACAGAGGACTTCAGCTTGAACAGGGTCTCATAGAATGGCAGTCTGACCTATTCCTACTGGACATATCCTTTGCAATGCTTTTTTACATTGTATCTCCAGTTTTTGTGCCATCTATAAAATTAATTAGCTGATTCCTGCTTTTCATGCCAGTGTTAAAAAAGATTAGTCTCAAAATCAATCCTTTAATCATTTTACTAGAAAATTCCTCAAGATTCTACAAGATGCTTCTTCTTTAGCCTCTTCTCTAGCCTGGTCTTGGACATCACAACTTTCACCACTTTACAACTGTTACCTGTTAATCTGTAAAAAAGCCAAACATATCAATCATCAAACTAATACTGAGCTGTCACTTCAGACTATTAAATGTATCTCTAGATATGGAAGACAGAAATGCTGAAATCAATAGTCATGTTTCTTGAAATGTAAATTTAGCTTACAGGATGTAATTTTACTCATGTTAATGTAAGTGCCAAGTGTAATCTGCTTAACAAAAGTAAGCTGTCTGTGTTATCTTTTTTGTGTATGTGTGTAAAACAGGCTATTGCCAACATTCTGCCCGCATATGGAGGACATGAATTTGCTTAGTCTTTAGCAGGCAGAATATAATAACTGGTGATGTTATGCATGCTGAGTGCCTTGTTCTTCCTAAATTGAATGACATGTATATCACACAAAATTGTCTGGAGTCAAGGGGGAGTAGCAGCTGGGAAAGGCTCTGACACAAACAAGGACTATTACAGTTATTTTACACCAACAGTAGAAACTCCTCAGTGGATAGAATGCCTTTCTTCAATTTGCAAACAAAATAAGTGAGCCTACTAACATGTTGACTCTTTCAACTGTGAAACTGATCCAGTAAGCAGTATTTTTTTAATTGATGGATCCCAGGTAATTCTCAATGGTACAGAATATTACTTCAGAGACAATTCTGAATAACAAATATTATGTATGTTTTATCAATGAGACATTGTAACTGAGCCGTAATCACTTTCTAGTTCCTGAAAGGACACAAAAATGCAGCAGTATCGTACAAAAAACTTGTGCCAACATACTGATTACTTTCTCCCATATTGCCATTTTGTTATTCTGATAACTGATTAACTTCTTTTTTCCAAAATTCTCTTTCCTAAAGTTTCCCAGTTTCTCCAGCTCTGCCCATTTTTCTTCCGCACCTACTTAAGTGACCACATGCTGCCATAAACTCAGAAAGTGAATTGCATGACCTGCTCATATTCAGGAAACTGAGAAGAGTGTATGTTATGAGAGAAAATTACCCCTTGAACTGACATTTTACATAAGTCTCCAAGTGAGATAAAAATTAGTATTTCTGACAGCACTATGGGGGATCCAGTTGATGGTCTATTATATCTTTATAGCTGCCCTCATCAGTGGCTTCCTTCAAGTGTCTGTCAAGCCCCTGAGTGGCTTAATGGCCCTCTCCCCAAGCCTATCTGGCCTCTAGGGCTTCACAGAGATGGCTTGGTCTCTTCCTTTTCTCAAGCCCATGCAGCTCCTACAGCTCCTGGTGCTCACTCCATAGGGAGCTGTCAGCCATTACGATGCCCTGGTAGTGGGATTCCCATTTATTAACGCAGTGCTGCTTAGTCCATCTCATCCAGCATAGGCCAAATAAACTGCCTGTAATGCATTGTATTGTAATATGCCAATCTTAGAGTAACACAAACCTGAAGCAATGTTTCAAGTGTCTGGATGATGTAGAAGTTCCACCATCTCAGTGTGCCCAGTCCTGTTAGTAGATATCTCTTAAATTTTCTAGGTCACTCTAAATAATGAAAAAATTAGTTAGGGCCTTTAATGCTCCATGATTTGGTGCCTAGAAATTTATGTTGCTGAGTTCTAAGTCTGTGTTCTAAAATAAAACCCAGCTACAGAGTATGTATGGAAATGGTGGTATACTTAATTAAATGTCTCTTCAGCACCCAAGGGAAAGCAGAACCATGTTTGATGCATGCCCCATCTTGCTCTGTGTTCATTTATTCTAGGTTCACTGGGACACAGGGCAAGAAAGAGGCATGATGAAGGTTGTACATGTATTATCTTCATTGTCTTGTATTCTGAAGCAGCTTGAATGAGCTCTTCACTCCCACAATTCATAGTCAAATTAATCTTCTAGGTGGAGCCTAAGCTTTTAACATCTTTCCATATACATAGGATAAATACAGCATTCTCAGTGGAAGTGAGTGTTTCTTCTTCACTGCAACTTGTGTCCCAAGAGTCCTAATTCTCTTCCATTAGTGTTTTGGCTCCAGGAGAAAAGTAAGTTTAGTCTTTATGAAAAGAACAATTCTTTATCATTCTTCTAAAGAGGAATGCAAGCAAGATAAGGTGTAGAAACATTAAAAAAAAAAAAAAGAAACAACAAAACAAAACATCATAAAATGAAATCAATATTTGATTATTTTATTCTGGGGAAGTTACAGACTCAAACAACTGAAAATCTCAGAATACCGAGTGTAGACAATAATTATTTTTAGTTCTACTATGGGGCACTGGGTCAATAATGGTCCTAACAGCTTTCATATGACTTTCTATGAATCATAGGAAGTTGCTTTTGTTTCTTTGTTTCCTATGCCTTTTCATATCTGTTCTCGTGCTTGTTTTGGCTTATCCAAAATTACTTTCCTAATCTTCGTACAGGTCTTACAGATGGATATTAGCGCTGCTGTGAACCTTTATGGGCTGCAAGGGGACAGCCTGCCTCACCATGGTCTTCACCATGGGCTGCAGTGGACTCTCTGCTCTAGCAGAGCATCTGCCCCATCTGCTCTGGGGCATCTCCTTCCCCTTCTGTTTCACTGACTCTGGTCTCTGCATAATTGGTTGTCTCACATATTCTCACTCCGCTCTTCCAGCTGCTGTTGCACAGCAGGTTTTTTTCACCCTTTTTACATGTGTTATCCCAGAGATGCTGCCACCATTGCTGGTTGGCTCAGCCTTTGCCAGTGGTGGGTCTGTCTTGGAGTCAGCTGGCATTTGCTCTGTCAGATATAGGGGAAGCTTCTAGCAGCTTCTCACAGAAGCCACCCCCATTGCCCCCTGCTACCAAAACCTTGGCCTGCAAACCCAGTACACAATCTCACTGACACTAGTGTGGGTGCTCATGTGAGTATCTTGACTGGGACCAGATTCTCATATAAAGAAAAGCTACTGACATTTTTATTAAATGACTGACTGAAGTGCTTACATATTTAACACACAACTAAGACACCATCCTACTATTTAACAGCTCTATTTGCCTTCCATATTCATTAATTGAAATGAGTGCTTAGCTTATATAGCTAGCCTAATAAATTTCCTTCCTATAATGTACAATATATCCATTTCTAGCATGTAAAACATTAAAATAACAATAAAATAGTTTTGGAAAAGTACTGGGGGAAGTAAACACCCATGACGTTTATGAAATTTAATACAAGTGCAATTCTTTGTACCAAGTCAATTTCCAGATTCAAGAAGACATACTCTCTGCAAATGATGAAACAGTGTCCAGCGCTGAATGTGAGCTAAAATGCTGCACACAAAAAATTGCAACAGACTTCACAGAGTTAGCTCTGAAAAATGTTCTAGGGAACTGCAATATGACTATAACATTATAATGACTGGGAGAAAAAGAGATATGTGTGACATGTATTTTATCTGATTCACAAAGCTATTAGCTAAAAATTAATAACCTCAGTAAAATAAAAAGTGCAGTATGACCCTGTAATGACTATGGTGCTAAAAGGAATCCAAGTGCAGGCAGAAGTAATTGTACAGTCATTTAGAGACAGATTTTAAAATCTGGTCAATTTACCCTTTGGCTTATCATAAAGCTAAGCTTTTAGTGTATTTATATTTTAGCTTCACAATACTTTTTGCAATGAAGAGTACTTTGACATCCTTGTCTATTTAGATAGGCCTATGTCTGTGTGCACTTAGAACTATTTAAATATTAAGCCATACACTCTTTATTCATTTTTGCTTCCAGTAAATCTATTTGTGAAACCATTTGACTCAGATGTCATTTTCTTACACACACCAGATCAGATATAAAGCATTTTAAAGTCCGTTGAATTTCTTTACCTGACCTCATTCAGCATTGGATTACATCTGTCATAATAAACTGACTCACAAAAGTACTTAACAGTGAAACTTAAAGGAATTGTTTCTCTCTCTACCCCAAAATTCCAAAGGTAACTTCAGTTGTCTAGCTGATACCTGATTATCTATCAGGTACAACAAACCTAAAAAAAAAAAACCCTACAATTAATTTTTCCTCTCCATCTGACTCTTGCTATGCCAATGGAAATAAAAATTAACATTCTTATCTGTTTTACATTATAGATACAAGATTGGAATTTCCCATAGAGAGATTTTTCAAGTTTTTATAAGCAAGAGTAATAAATTCTGTTGGATACTGCAATGCTTCAGAATATTACCCACCAGCACTTATTAGCCTCGTCATACATCCTAAAATTACCTGGATACAAAGAGTCTTTATACAAGTGTTGGTTTTTTTGTTTTTGTTTTTTTTTTCATTTGTATTGTTAGGAAATGCATCTCACTAAGTTTGGTAATATCACTTGTAGAAAAAAGACAAAGATGCTTTATTTTGCTTTATAGAGTTAAAGCCAATGTTATTCATTTGGCGTTAAGGTTGAATCTGGAGAAATGGAAAAACAAAACAAAACCAACAGAAAGGCAAAATAACGAATATTTTCAATTATCCTACAAAACCCCCAAAAATGGTAGAGGGAAGTTTGTCAGGCAGAATCCAGAACCAGTCTAGACAAATCCAAAAAAATAAAAAAACCCTGCTAACATTACCACGTTTTAAAATAGAAATACTGTTATTGTTATCAGTTCCAATGAAAGAATAGTAACATTATAAACACTAACACTTTAATCACTAAAATATTTCAGATAAAAGAGCTTGATTGAAGACTCCAGGTATTCTTGCGGGATTCTTCCTGCAAGCATTTTTCTCATTTGAAATATCATTTTCTGTTTTTCATTGCTAGCTCAGTCATTCCCTTCTATCCTATATACTCCATTTGAGACATTTCAAATACAGTGCAGTATAGCATGTAGTGTGTCAATATTATATGAATAGCTTAAATGAAGGGATCAGATTCTGAATAAGGGGACTAATAGTGAAACCTATTAAAAAAAAACAACATTAACTGTGAGGTTATTAGGAGGATTCTGGGGATGGCATTCAGTTCCAAACTGTAGACACCTAAACTTAGCTTGTAGCTTGGTTCAGTTGCTAAGGCATAGGTGTCCACTGCTGCTAATGATGTGCCAGGATATTCTATCTTTTGTCCAGACTTTGTGTCTCTTTGTGCCCTATACAGTTACCTCAAAATTCTTTTCATATTTGCCATATGTGTGTGAGAAATATTTTGAGTAGAAGCAAAGAGGCAGAATAGGAGGAGTCAGGTCTTATTGCCAAGAATTTTGGCTCTTTGACATTTTTACAACTGATTCATCTGAACTAAACTCCAAGATCTAAGGGAAGAATTTCATGTCCAAATCACACTGAACATCTCTGTATCATATCAGCATGTTGTGGTTATAGGTGTAATCACAAGCAAAAGTTGTGAAGACTGTGTAGGCTATTACACCATGCTGACTTTAAGACATCAGTCTACAACAGTAACTACTTCTGAAACAATGGTATTGCATTTTGTCATCCTTAATTTTCTTCCTTGCTCTTCTCTCAGCTCTTGCTGACTCTGCTGAAGGAAATAGTTGAGCATTAATTCTAATAAGATCCAAGTAAGAGAGAAATGCTCAAGCACTTTTCAGGTGTCCTTGAAACAAGAAACAGTTTCAAAAGAATGCTTTTTCAGAGCAAAATGCTTTCTTTGTGTGCTGCCAGTGTACAACACATCTAGCTTGTTTTCTGTTTTCTTTCTTTGTCTTTATACTGTACAGCATGCTGATGCTAACACTGAAAGGTCTACTCCTGAAAATTGTTAGTGATAGAAGTACTTATACAGAAACAAGGGAGGCATATAATTTGATAAAATTTCTTACTGGGCATAGAACTACAGTCAAATTAAAACTCTCAAGGAAAGCATGTGCACAATCAAGTAGCAGATAAACTTAAGGACTCTTTGTTTACACCTTTAATAATAATAAAAAAAAAAAAAGATACAGAATTTGTAAATTGTGATTACAGCTATACTGCATTTTCTCTTACTCTGTTGCTATTTCCTCATCACACTTCTTCTCCTTCCTCTATGATTTATTGTTCTTGCATATTAAAACTTGGTTGCTCTCTCTGGAAGAAAATGATATCCTTGTAGTGTGCAGATGAATCCAAGAGAATTTCTGGATTTCACAGTAACACTAATATGATTGATCTACTTGTGGATATGACCATCAGCTCTATTTATAATCTGTGTAAAGAAGTTTCAAGGCTGCAGTTCTTATGATCCTAAATTAAATGTATCAAATATAGATTATGAGATGTGGATAGAATGAAACCTATTTCTGCATTCATTCATCCAGCTTCTCATAAGTGCTTTTTAAGTCTTTTCCTTTCTTTCATTACAAAACTTGAAACAACACTTAAAAAAGAATATTTCTTTCCTTATATTAAGGCAGCCAAAGACAAATTAACCAATGTATTTGTGGAGCATATAGAAGACTTCTAAGGGGATAGGCACTTATATCACTTCAGTAGCTGGCTGACAAGAGCAAGATAAATGTCTCCTTACTGTGTCCTTATGACAATGAAATAAAATGCCTTACTCTGTGTTGGAGAATGGCTATGTGAGTGCGGCCGTGGCTCTGTGGGGGGGCTGCGTGGGTCGGCCCTGGCATGGGTGAGCCAGACCAGGCCGCAGTGGAAAATTCTGAGTTATGCTAACAAGGAAGAGATGAA
>JAOXNG010000001.1:166378019-166390772 GCA_028566535.1 Scolopax minor | reverse complement strand
ATAATAATTATCTGTAACAGTATAAATGTGTGAGCGCACTGCAATAAAGATGAAGCTTGCTGACCACTCATATTGAGTGTGTCCTTGTCTTCCCTCCATCACTATAACTCAATATTCAAGTCTGCTTTCCAGACAAGAACAATAGGTTAATATTCAGTCTATGTAAGAAAGAAATACGTTGTGGAAGTAAAGAAAATGAAAGAAGCAACAGATTTTGTACCATCTCCAAGAATGAAGTTTGCACTTCTAACTTCATCAGAAATGACAGGGGATTCTTTTCAAATCACTTCTAACACCAGATCATCAGATATGAAGTTGTGGCCAAAGACAGCTTTATTTTTAAAGAAGCATGTGTTTGAATATGGTTTTGTTCACTTATTGTTTTCCAAAATAAAGCTGCTTTTGACTACAGATGTTTTTCTCATTTTAAAATTAGGTACTGTTTGTCTGCCCTTTTGTTTGGCTATTGATACATCTACAAAGATCATCACTCTGTAGAGTAAGTTGACGTTTTTACTTCCTAACTTCCCAGACAAGTCTTTTCTCTGTTCTCAAGTGATAAAACTGTGTTTTTCAGGCACAGTTAGTAACCAAGGAGAGGAGGTGGTTTTGTTTGTTTGTTTAAAGAGCCTCAATAATGTAATTGTACTGACATCAACCAGAGTGACCCGAAAAACACCAGTTGTATAACACAGCATGGCATAAGAGCAAGTAGGGATGTTTGAATGACCAAGACCCTCTGGATTACTGTTTGTTTACTATGCTGGAGAGAAGGAGCTAAACTTGACAGAGTACTTTTCTGTTCTTTCAGCAGAGAAGTTCCGATCAGGAATGCCTGGGTTTCCTCTTTGAAGGACCAAGGGCATTGCTCCAGAAGAGTATCCTGGTATGAATTAATATTCATGCAATGCATATATTCAAGGATAAGGATTTGGAGCAAACCAGAAAGTGAGCCAAAGCACTAGTCTTAGTAACACAGTCAAAGAGGCACATCTCAAACCTAATCTGAAGTTACAGTAAACATGTGATTCATTGCCTACCTCTTCGAGTATTTTGTCACAATGAGAACACAGAACATCAGAGCATACACTACACAATTTTCTATGATTACTTTTGCCTGGATGGCTCTTAAGATAATATTTTTGACTGAGAACTCATATATATTTAGAGTCTCTCTCTGAGAGCTCATAATTTTCTTGATAGTCCAAATGCACTTAGAGCTGATGAGTCTTACAGAATGTTTTGAGCAGTCTGAGAAGTTAAATAGTTTTGAAGTACCTTGCGACTGTTGTGTCCTTTAGTTTGGTCTTGTTCCCATTCATACAATGTGTGCACATATTGGATCAATATGCTATTTAATTACTCTTTTCAAGAATATACTGGCCTTCTAGGGTATGTCTACAGATGGGTACAGAGGTACACTAGTTCTCTTTGTACTTTAGGTTGATTGTATTCAAGCTTACTGTTAAACTTGTTCTATTACCCAGGCAATAAAGCTGTGCAACCAGTACAACTAGAAGTTCACAAATGCCACACTTCAGAAAACGTTGAAAACTTTTGACTTTGAATATCCTTTTTTCATCCTTTTTATTCCAGAAGAACGGAATTTAATTAACTTTACTAATGAATGCAACCTACTTAATATTTGCAAGAGATTGACACCAAAGTTTGCTGTGCTGGTAATATCTAGATCCCTATATATGGCCTCTGGCTTCTTTCAGAACATTAAGATTTAGGAATTTTCATATAAAAGTACTGTGTAGAAGATCCTAACATGGGTATGTGAAGAATAAGAGCTTCTTTCCTCTTTTTGTAGAATTATATCATATTCCATTTATTAGATTAACTTTCTCCTTTCTATAATATCATGGATGTTGTAAATAGGCATCTATTGAAAAAAATACTTAAGCACTTCCCAAACTGTGTAGTCCAAAAGCTGCCAAACCATTTATTTTCAGAAGGCTCACTCCTCTAAATCTCTGCCCTAGATCCTTTTGAGACACCGAATTATCCTATTTTACATGTTCCTTACTAATGAGACTTTTTTTTAACATGGAAAGCTTCCTTAACAAGTGTTTGATTTGCTATAGTTTGTGTTCAAGACTGTAGTAAGAGAAGGGTGTCAGCAATGGAAGGGTGTCAATCAAAAGTTTATTGGCTTCTGTCTTCATTCTGTTGAGCTTGCAGCTACAGTTGTATTGTAATACCTTGAAATTCATAATTTGATTTAAAAGCCAGGTATGAAAATGTAAGACTCTGAAACCAATCAAGTATGAACACTCAGTCCTCTTGAGGATAATGATTCATTTACAGTAAGGGTCAATTTCCCTATCTAAAATGGAAGAAATGCTTTATTTTTCCCATTATAATCTGTCTGTTACCTATCTGCCTCTACCATACAAAAGTGCTTCATTGCAATAATATTATATATCTAGAAAAAACAGAAATTTTATTTTCTTTTTGTAGCAAGGCTGTCTAAGAAATGCTGATATAGATCATATAACCCTTTATCTTTAAAATTTATGCAAAAAAGAAATCCTAAATGTTAGAGACGCTTAGATGTTTTCCCACTATATAAGGAAAAGATCAAATTTGAGACTTTTTTTTTCTCTGTCACTACCTTTTATTGGCAGAAAGCAGAGGTATGCTGTGGCCAGGTTATAGAAAGCTTCCTCTTTAGCTTACTGCAAAGCTGGTGGGCAAGTAAATCTCTGTTGGGTGATTTCACAGCTCAGCATGAGCATCATGTGTGAAGGAAAAGCAAATGCTTGTGTTTTTTAATGTTATAGGCAGAGATCCAAGAAAGAAAACGGATCTCAAATGTCTAAGTGTAGGGGATGATTGCCAGCTGATAGTTAAAATATTGAATGGCAGTTTGAGAAAACAGTGTACAACAACAGTAACTTTTAATTTTCAACATTTGAAAGTTTCTGACTATTTGTTGAAAAGATAGTGAGCTACTCCATAAAAGTAGTGACATTAGTATGGTGATTTAGACATAATGTAGTTTGCCTAACCTAATCCCTGTGCAGATCTGTCAGGATGGGCAGGTTTTTGTTTGGTGGTTTTTTTTGTTGGTTTCTTTTTTTTTTATCCTTGATACTGCCTTGGGGATTTACATATTTAAAATCTTATTTCGGTGGGATTTTTACTTTAGCTCATACTTTAACTCATATAATCGCAACTTCAGGATAGGAGTCGGTGCTTTTATTGAGTTGGCCTGAAGTCAAGTCAGACAAGCCAATGTCAGAAGGTTTATGACCCAGTGATCCAACATAGTGTGGATCAAATCTATTCAGCAAAGACAACTGATGTTTTCTTTACCATAAATACTAGTACACAGCTTCACAATGATCTCACTGCACATGCACAGATCAGGTGTATACGTTTAGTAGGTCTGATGCGGGATATATTGGACTAATTCTACAGTAGCCAAACAGATGATCTGCAGGTGTCCGTAAAATCCCAAGCATTAGACTTTGATTCCACACTGCAGAAAGACTGAAATGTCTAGTATAGATCTCACTTAAATTTGTACTTCATTTTCCTGATTGATATTTATTATGTAAGATTTATGTACTAGTTTTCTATAAGTACTTACTGGAATGTTAATGGAAAGAGGCTTTATTAATAATAATACTATAACTTCAGTCATAGCAATCTTTTAATATTTGCTGCTATTGTACATGTACTTTAAGTGAGAAATCTTTAACATCTACATACATTTATCTTCTGACTAGCATTTTATTCTTTCTCACTGTGTTACAGATCATGGCAGAACAGTGAAACTAAAACAAAAAAACAGTTCTGCATATAATTTCCATGAAGAGCTATGCCTCTACAATAATGGATAATCCAAGTCTAATAGAAAGTTGCTTTTGTTGCCCAGCATTAGTTCTCTTTTTCTTTGAAAGAAGAGTAAGTCAGGAGTAGGATAGTAGCAATGCAGAAAAATAGGGTCCTAGTCCCCAAGTGTAACAATAAACTAGGTCATTCATTACTGGATATCTGAACTCTTGCAGTATTACTTGCTGACGCATCCAGGGTAGTGTCAATTTTGTCTGATTTTACTTGTCTAGCATACAGACATCTACAGCTGAGCTAGTCAGCCTGGTTTTTTTATAGCCAATAAAGAAAAAGAGGTGGTTTTTAGGGACAGATTCACCTGACCTATTTTTGACATCTACTTTAGGATAAAATAAATCAGAAGTGCTTATTTTTCTTCACTGAGTAAAGAAGGAGCATGGAGTGACTCGCTCACTTGTAGAGACATACATTGTAAAGGTACAAGTTAATGCAGCTGTATCGTTTGATTCCGGTCCCTACTTTAATTAGTAAATTATTAGTTGTACAAAAGAAAAGAGCTTTAAAAAAATAATTAAAAGACATGCACTTCAGAATATTCTGCCATCTGGTGCCATATATACTGCTTATTGAATAAAAGCAATGGTTTCAGTTAGCTGGAAGGGAAAATGAATCTGAAATCCAGTAGTAGCCGACATCCTAGATGCTGACCCTGATCACGTGGTTTTGAACTAAACAGAAGTGACATCAAATTCTTCACCATTCTTCCTTAGCCCTTACTTTCCTTGACATACCACAACCTTATTTTTCTATTTTATTATGAACCATCTTATCAAAACTTTTGAAAGCATTTTAATAAAGATCAGATAATATAAATATAAAATAATCTTATTAATTTTTATTATTTTCATTTTGTCTGAAGTAAATTGTTGGATTCAACATACATTTCTAAATTGTTTTGAATGTTTCGAAGTACAGACTTAAAAAGAAAAAAAAGTTTGTGATTTATTCTCTAGCTCGAATTTTTTTCTATTTTTTTAAAAAAGTTTCCTCTCCCTTCTTCTGAAAAAACACCCCAAATAACTTCCTACGTATATCATAATAGTTGATAGCAATAATTTTCCATTTTTCTGTTCTTTTCCCTGTAGAAGAAGATACTATCTTCATATTGAGATGTTTTTAATTAGTTTTTTTATTGGTATACCTTCAAATCAGAAAGGGTAAATAGGAAAATGTTGTCTTTTATAAACTTTTTGAACTTCCTTTTCATTTTTTCCTACTATCTTTTAATATTTAATTGCAGATGACTAATTGCTTGACGTATTCTATTATTCAAAAGCCAATCCCTCATTTGTTTAGATATTGCATTGTAGCTGTTACACTGGTAAGCAAGTTTCAAGCTTTATCATAGAAATTGGTAGGGATTCCATTTGCAAAATAACAGGTAAATGATCACTACTGTTTTGTAAATTAATCCTCTGAATAGTAGGTGGTCATTATAATCTTAGTAAACATTTTATGCTCTGTGCACACATATAAGAAACTGTGCTAGAAACAACACAGGATCTTTTGCTACTGTTAACAGATAAAAGCTGGTTTTTATGTTTCTAATTACTTCTAATTATTAAAAATAAAAGAGTGACTGTTGCAATTTAGTGTTTGGAAAACTCAAAGACTTTAAGTGTGCATAAGTCTCTCACAGAAATTTAAAGAAAATGAAAAAGTAAGTCAGTTTCAATTTAAATGTACTTGCTCCCTTTAGTATTTGCTTTTCCACATGCATATTCATTCTGAGCAATTAAGTGTTCAGTCAAATGGTTGTAGCAGGGTAGGGAGCAGGTCATTGTTTTAATATGCTTGTTTGCCAGACAACATACATATTCATAACCACAGTGAGTAGTATAGCTATGTTTAATATAAGAGAATGGAAGGATAACAGAAAGCATAATGCAAAAAAAAAAGTCAATTATTTTAATGTATGACACATCTACTATAGAGCTTTCAGTTTTGATAGAACACTGTAAAAGGTAATTTTTTATTGATTTTAGAGATAGAAAATAGCAGTTACTTAACAAAAGCAAGCAAATACACAATTATTTATAAAAGGAATAAAACCAGGGTCACTAGTGATATGAGATGGCCTGTCAATGTTTGAGGGATGGTGTGTTACTGAGGTCTTTCAGTATGCTCCATGATGTGCTGAGTACTCTGGGGAACATTTGAAATGTTTCTGTACTAATGACAGTACCTTAGCCATCTCAGTGGTGGTAGAGGATGGAGATACACATGGTAGCAAAAATGCAGAGGCTGCGGATGTGTTAGAAACCACTGAAACACCTGAAAATGGTCGTATAGGAATTAGGGCTTCTCCCTAAATAAATGTGGTGGGATCAATAGACCAAGTAAAGTACATCTACACCAAGACACACAGCATGGGCAACAAGCAGGAGGATCCGGAAACCATTGTGCAGCTGAAAATTTATTATATAGTTCCAATCATGGAAACATGGTGAGATTACTCACACAACTGCAGTTCTACAATGGATGGCTATAAATGGATGGCACTTCAGAAAAGATAGGCTAGGAAGGAGAGGCATTGGAGTGGCCCTGCATGTTAAGGAATGCTTTGACTGTCTAGAGTTTGATGATGGTGATGAAAGGGTTGAGTGTTTATGGATAAGAATCAGGGGAAAGGTCAACAAGGCAGATATCATGGTGGGAGTCCCTTATAGGCCATCCAACCAGTATGAAGAGACTGATGGAATACTTTATAAGCAGCTGGGAGAAGTCTCATGATTGCCAGCCCTTGCCAGCCCTTGTTCTAATGATGAATTTCAACATAGCAGATGTCTGCTGGAAATACAATACAAAAGAGAGGAAAAAGTCTAGGCCATCCCTGGAGTATGTGGAACATAACTTCTGGACACAGCTAGTGAGCGAACCACCTAGGGAAGATGCCCTGCTTGACCTATTGTTTGCAAACAGAGGACTTGTGGATGATGTAATGGTTGGAGGCTATCTTGGGCAAAGCAATCATGAAATAATAGAGTTTTTGATTCTTGGAGAAGGAGGGAGGCTCTGTATAGGGGACAGTTATGTTTACTTTCTTTATTAATTATTTAGATGAGAGGATAAAGTGCACCTTTAGTAAGTTTGCAGATGACATGAAGTTGGGCTGGAGTGTTGATCTGCTTGGGGGTAAGAAGGCTCTACAGAGAGGTCTGGGTAGGCTGGGTCAATCATCTGAGACAATCTGAAACAAGCAACGTTACAGGCTTGTGGAAGAGTGGCTGGAAAGCTGCCCAGAGGTAAAGGACCTGGGGGTGCTGGTTGACAGCCAGTGTTTTAGACCTACCAGTGTTCAGTGTTTTAGACCTCTACCATAGCTTGAGTTATGTTGTAAACATGGCTATTTATGTACATTGACTGTATAGTAAAGTCTTAACAATTAGGTCTAGTATAGACCTACCTTGTTAATTTCTAATCCTATGTTAGAAGTATTGTTTTTCTAAGGCTTGATTGAGCTGGCATTTGTCATCACCTGTGTAGCCAACTGAATTAAACCCAAGATGCCATTCACAATGATATGAGATGAACACTTATTAAAAAGTAATGAGGTAAAAAAATATTTAAAGATAAAGGTCTTTTAAAATATTAAAAACTTCAGTAACTGCTTTTCATCAGGTCCGCATTGTCTCATTTTTCTAAGTGCAAGTCTATTTTTAATCTAAGCAAATATTTGCCAATTTTGGTTATTGCTTTTTTTACTAAATCTATTTAAGCATTGGATTAGAACAGTCTGTTAATGTATTGTGATATTTATGCTCACTTTCCTTGTTTAAAGATGAATTCAGTGGCAGAATAAGGTCTCTAAAAATATAACAAAAATCTGACACTAATATATCACTTGAATCTGAATTACTGATCAAGGGATACTAGTATAAACAAACCATCGTGCAGTGCGTGTGTTCCCTTGAATGTATGATCTTCAGCTTCAAGGTTGGTTGTTTTATATTCAGAGGGAGAAACTATTTTATTTTTATTTTATTTTATTTCAGTATATAAGTAATTGTTCTTAAAGCCACAACAATAAAAGTTGTAACTATTGGAAAACTGCTTTTTATATACCTTCATATTTCCTATTCCTTATTTTAGTTGGTCTTGCATTGCTTTATTCCTTTCTTTTTTCTCAGTTCTAACTGGAAAAAAATCATGTTTGGAATCTCTAGCCTCTAAGAAGAGCAGATCTGTGCAGGAATTGAAGAAAAACTGAGCTCTTTAATAAGTATTTCAATAGTAGAGATTGATATTCTTCCTTGTTATGATATATGCGGAGCAAGGACTAGAAAATAGCATGTACAAAATCTTCATAGTACTAATTGTGATCAACAAGCCAATTAAAAGGAGGAAGGAATTGTTACTAAATACTAATATTCTATTAAAATGACAGGGTAGCCTCTAAACTTGAATGGAAGGTATTGCTTAATTTACTCCACAGACTGCAATTAATTTATCTAAAACAATTTAATTATTTATGTGAACACATTAAAACATTTCTATTTTAGTTATATGAAAAATAAGGTAGTAAGTTACCTAAAATAAAGGTAAATAAATAAATAAATAGTATGAAATAACGACTTAATTGTGTGGCCACTGAATGTACTAAATCACTGAAAAATTCTTACACTTAAATTGAAATAACTGTTCTACATATACTGTGAAAGACACCTTATAATGTTAGGTAGATGAACCACTTCCAGAACAACCTAGTGTAGTGAGATTGTGATTATTCTAGGAAAATAGGCCCTGTACACGGAAAAGCTAAAAAATAGCTTTCCTACTATTACTTCAAATCTCTCTATTCACTTCCTGCTTCACTACTGTCAGTAGCTGTGGTTTGACTCTCCAAAGGTTACAATTTCAATTTTCAACTCTTCCTTCATCAGTATCCACATCGATACAAATTGCTGCCACTCCTTCCTTTAAAACATCATCTAAAATCTAGCCCAGCCTTTCTATTCAATCTACTAACAGCCTTTCTGCCCCTCGATGTTCTTTCTGCTTCAACCTCACTCCTCTTTGAGGTCTTAACATCTGTCTTTTCTTCCTGCTGAGAAATAAGCAAGAAAGCTAACTTAATCTTCTAATTTCCTTGCCCTTTGGATCAACCTACTATTTTCTATATCTCTTCACCATCTTCCAAACCTAATCTTTCTCTCCTTTTTTTTCAGGCTTCTGTTCCTTAAACCTTTTGTTTATTCTTTCTAGTAATATTTTCCCTATTTAAAATTTCCTGCCTAGTCAGTTCTTGGTAGTCTTTTTTATTGTCCCCTTTTGACTTTATTTTACCTGCTTTTTACAATTCTACTACCTACTTCTCTTCTTACCTCCCCTTTAGAGCATGATTTGTGTATTTTTTTTGATGGCATATTTACTTTCCCTGAGTTCTGATCTTCATTGCAGTTTGATGCATATGAAGGCATACTCATTTTTTTACTCTCTTCTATGTTTATTCTCGCTGCACTTAAACAGAATAATGCACACTACTGAGGCGAGGGAGAAAAAGCAAGAGAGGTCAGACAAAATATAATGGTGCTGTCATGACTTTTCAACACCATGAGGACTTAGATACTAGTAAATGGGATGCAACTAAAGAAGAAAGAGAAAAAATCACAAAATTTCTTTAGTACTTTCAAGCTATGTGCTGGACATTTAAAAATGTGTCATTTTATTTTCAGAATGCAAAGATATTTATACTTGCTGAATTGCACATTGCACAGTCATTCAACAGCACCTCTTTAGATGACATTTTGTCTGAGTATGCTCATTATTGCCATAGTAACTGAACCCCTTCCTTCACCCCATCCTACATGCATCTTCCTTTTCTCTCATCCTTCATCCTGCTTCTCAGAAAGAATTTATATAAGAAAGTCTTATATTACAGAAACTGTTATATGTTATACATTCAAAGTAATTGGTATATTTCTGTTTACTTAAATTTAAAAGCAGATGATTTTAAATTTTATATATGATATATATCATTAAGAATAAATTATCTAATTCATTACCAGTATTTTATGATTACTTTTAAACTGAAAGATAATATCTGGCAGATCAGACAACAGCATCTAAGGCAGAGAATAACTGCATAAGCAACTGAGTTTCACAAAAGTTCTGGACATCAGAAATTATACTCCATTGGCAGATGGGAACAGGCTGAGTTTAAAAGGAAGATATCTGGTAAATTAACAATGAGTTACACAAAGAAGTTCAGATATTCATCTATAATAATAGTAGTAGTAATAATAATAATAATACATTTCAAAGCATTCATGACAATAATAATAATATATTTCATGAGCATTCAGACATAAGGGTCTCAAGTGGAACTTTTTCTGCATTTTCCATCTCTTTAGTGTGAAGCATAGACATTCTGAACACTGAAAACGTCTAGTTTTAAAAATTTTAAGTAAGAAAATTAATAATATCATGACATCCATCTCAAGTAACTTTTAAAAATATTAAATCAAATTTATTTTAATTTGATAGTGTTTCTTTTTTGTATTGTAGTCATCTGTAGAACTTTTAATCAAAGGAAAAGACCTCAATTTTCATGGCTACTTTTTTTAAAAAGAAGGATTTGTCTTCAGATAGTAGACATCTGATTTTAAGAATCTGAATTTGGTAGTGTTTATGGACTTTTGGTTTGGTAAATTCTTATGATGCTAATATCTAGAAGTCTAAAGCATATGGCACAGAAAACACCATTCTACACCTCTTCATCATAAATACCTCTGTTTGCAGAGATATGTATTTACCTGTATTTACCAGTCTATATATTTATTTTGTAATAATGTTTAAATTTATTTATCTAGGCTATTTAGTGACTTCCTAACTGAATCATTCTCCTAAGGTGACTGTACTTCACAACTTCTGATCATGATCTCCTGCAGGTCTCCCACCTTTGCTGCCTGTGACACCCACTATCTATTCCTCAGGATCTTGCAGTTATTATTAGAGTGGTGCCACCTGGATCTTGGACACGTTGCCTGTAGTTATTTCTTCTTATGTTCAGCTTAATCATGTGACTGTATATAGAGATTTTGCCCAGCAAGAATATTTTTAATTTTTTAGAAAACTTAATAGTAGTTGGATTATATGGGAAAATATACATCCAAGGAGAAGATCCTTTGGCTGTTGTATACTCCTCAGCAAGGATCCTCCTTATGCTCAAATATGTGGAGTCCTGACCTGGAAAAACTGGCTTGAGGAAAGGTTATTTATGTATGTGGACTAATTTCAAGTATTCATCTGAGACAAAGTTGATTAAGCATTCTCCTGGAATATCTTGAACTTCCATGAGAACCTGCATATCATGGACTGCTTGATACTAGTCATGAAGCAGTAGGAAATACTGATCAGGACTTTCACAAAGGTAACGTAACTTGAGAAACAAAGATATTTGTTAAAGGTTCAGTTTTGTGCCTGTAGTAAAGGTCATAACAAAATATTTTGTATCCACACTGAATGGGAATTTCTCTACTAAGGCCTCATTTAATATCATGAAATCATGGAATTGTCAGAGTTGGAAGGGACCTCTAAAGATCATCTAGTCCAACTCCCCTAATAAAGCAGGAACACCTATAGCACATCACTCAGGACTGTATCCAGGCAGGTCTTGAAAATCTCCAGAGAAGGGGACTTCATGACCTCCCTGGGCAGCCTGTTCCAGAGCTCTGTTACCCTCACCATAAAGAAGTTTTTCTTCATATTTGAATGGAACTTCCTATGTTCCAGCTTGAGTCTGTTGCCCCTTGTCCTATCGCTGGAAACCACTGAAAAGAGTCTGGCTCCAACATCCTTCAACCCACCCTTTACGTACTTATAAACATAAATAAAGTCTCCCCTCAGCCTTAAGTGTATAAGGATGCTTGAAAAGATGGAGCATGAATGATAATCTTAGTCCAGACAATCTTCTTCCTAGGCACCTCCAATAGCTCTTCCAGTCATCTGATGGGGTCATATATGAAAGTCATTATGAGTTTTGCTTGTTACCTCTCCCTATGATGCGTACCGCTCCCTGTAACCCTGTAACCCAAATATTTCATGAACTGAGCTTGTCTGGCTATCCAATGGTTTGTGAGGAGCTCCTTGTTCTATTGCTAAAGTAAATATTTCCTCAGTTTGCACCAGTCCTGTACAGTCTTTCCACTTCTATCAAAAATCTCATTGTTGTCATTCCCTCATGTCTCTTCTTTGATACAATTTCTAGCTGAAGCTTTGGGATAAGCCTATTTGAAACATACTTTCATAACGATGGCTGAAGCTTGTCAGCAGGTCCAATTCATATTCAACATATCAGTGCCAAAAGATGTGAACTAGGACTGAGTTAAGTTCAAGACTTGAGTTGAAGGAAGGACTTTAAAGATAATGAGGGCAGAATTTGGAATTAGGCAAGTAGCACCTAATTTATAGAAGAATCTGAGCAGATTAGATATCCCAGTTGTGTGGCAAGTGAGAAATAAACACTTGAGAGTTGTAGAGACATTCTGCTATGGATGTATAAATGTAGATGGCCACCAGGTATGAACATGAGGATTTAGAGTACCTATTAAACTGTCTTTATCTCAGCCCATGAGTTTTCTCATTTTAGCCCTCCTATTCTCTGCCCTATCCCACTAGGAAGGAGTGAGCAAGAGGCTGTGTGTCCTGAGCTGCCTACTTAAGCTAAACTACAGCAAACACAAAGAAAAACATGGGTAGTAATGAGTTGACTTATTTATCAATAATAACAAACAAACAAACAAAAAAACCAAAACAAAAAAAACACTTAAAGGAAGATTCCTTGCAGCTATCTTGTGACAGGACATGTAATTGTGCATTTCTCTTATTAGCTGTAAATAGAATCTATACACCTAGCTTTTACAGAATCACAGAATATTCATGGTT
>JAOXNG010000001.1:166339647-166352105 GCA_028566535.1 Scolopax minor | reverse complement strand
TAGATGACATCTGCTGCCCTCCCTTCATCCAACCAACCAGTTATAACATCATAGAAAGCTATCAGATTGGTCAAACACGATTCTCCATTGGTAAACCCACGTTGCCCACTTCCAATAACCCCTCGCTCTTCAACTTGTTTGGAGATGACATCTAGAATGAGTCTCTCCATTACCTTTCCAGGGATAGAGGTGAGACTAACTGGCCTGTAGTTCCCAGGGTCCTCCTTCTTGCCCTTTTTGAAGACTGGAGTGATGTTGGCTTTCCTCCAGTCTTCAGGCACCCCTCCTGTTCTCCATGATCTTTCAAAGATGATGGAGAGTGTCCCAGCAATAACATCTGCCAGCTCTCTTGGCACTTGCAGGTGCATCCCATCAGGGCCCAATGTAATGATTACTCCTTAAGACAAATGCCATAACTTGAAACATCCCCTCTTGCTCCTTCATCCCCCTGCTTTTATTGCTGAGCATGGTGTCATGTGGGATTAGATGAGATGGGATATCCTTCTGGTCAGTTGGGGTCAGTTGCTCCATCTGTCCCCTCTCTCAACTTCTTGTGCACCTGCAGTCTACATGCTGGTGTACTGGTGTGAGAAACAGCAAAGGTTTTTACTCCATATAAGAATTGTTTAGTAATAGATAAAACATGAATATGTTATCAACACTATTTTAATCATAAATCCAAAATATAACACCATACTACATACTAAGAAGAAAACTAACTCTATTCCAGTCAAAACCAATAGAGAGGATTACAGAAGATTTTCAGTTTTCACTGAAAATATTTATTTCACTTCATTCACTGCAAAGGAGTTACCAGGGTTTTCCTCAGATGTATACAGTACAGATGCTTAAATTAAATTGATTCTGCCCATCATATGTAGTCATCAAGCTTCCTTAATGGTCAGTGGAGACAAGTGATTACATCCAAAATTCAATTAATCTCTTTCTAAGATGCGACAGGTAGAGTGTATATTACTATGATGGTATAAATCGCTCTGGATTACAGAAAATTGTTTTATAATATTTACCCAACTTTCATGGGATTTAAGTTGGGTGATGAATCTTGACATACATGATAGTCACCAAAAAATACTAAAAGTGTTGTCAAAGACATTCTGTCTTTTCTAAAATCTCCCTGCATCTCAGAAAGGGAGCAAACTGGCCATTAGAAGGACATGTTCAAGCATATGGAAATCCAAACAAAGATATGACATATCATTCAAAAATTATATCTCAAGAGTTTGTTAATCAACATAAATAATGAAAAAAATCTGAAGACTTTTAAAGTAAAATGAAATCTGTAGTATAAAATATCCCCTGGTCTGACAGCTTCAGGATCAGGGCAGACATGCTATTATTAATTAATCTTGCTGGCCAGACTGGGAACACAGC
This sequence comes from Scolopax minor, assembly GCA_028566535.1. Lineage (NCBI taxonomy): Eukaryota > Metazoa > Chordata > Aves > Charadriiformes > Scolopacidae > Scolopax > Scolopax minor. Next base: position 166,350,713 of record JAOXNG010000001.1, on the reverse strand, counting down.
AGGAGATTAAGGAAAGTCTACTTCCATACACTAACCCAGAAATAAAAGTGTACCTTCAAAGTGCACAACTACTGCTTTTACTTTCTTATAGTAATGGTTGGGGGTGGTTTTTTAAATGCTGGTCAATTAAACATTTATTGCAGAAACATTCACATTTAATATCTTTTCCTTTATAAAATAATTATTTAAATAGTAGCAATGAAAAAAAATAGTACACAGCTACTGCTACACATTTAGGTGTTCTGAAGTACTTTAAACTAGTGACAACATAGTCACCACTAAATCTTATTTGCACTGTAAGAGTGATCTCCTGCATTTTTCTAGAATCAGTATTTAGTACCCTTCAGGAAAAGCTGTGGTTCTTTTTTCTTAAAAAAAAAAAATTCTTTATTTTTTCCTGTATTTTAATTAAAATTAAGGGATAGAATTGCTCAAACTTTTCCATTTCCTAATTTTGCTATATTTCCTTTGTTGTCATATACATGTCAAAATTTCTGTACCTCTTTTTCCTAGGTTGCAGGATGGATTTAATGATTTTCAGAAAAAATATTATTTTTGTAAAGGTCACTGAGATCTCAATGTGAAGTGCTAATGGAAATGTTAATGATTTAAATCTTGTATTTAACTCATAAAGTCATAAATAATACGTAATCTTTGTGAACTTATTTCCTAAAAAGTTTGGAAAATATTTAAAAAATAATCTCACAATGACTGAAAACAAGTGTTTAAAACTCTGGCTCTTCCTTCTTAGATTCCCTGTGATCAGTGTTGCCATCTTCTGTCTGGCTGTTGAATAATCATATTGCTCAATGTTCAAGCATAAGAACAAAAATGAAAATTTGGTTTGGTCCAAAGGGCTGTCTGGATCAGAGCTCTGTCTCCAAAAGTGGTCAACGACACAGAAATAAGAGCATATAGGAACAAAGAATAAGGATAAGGTAAGCACTTGGTAATACTTCTCACAAACAGTTTCTCCGATCCAACAATCTGCATCTGAGGAACTTGTCAAACAAAAATTTCTAATTTTTTAGTGTTCAGATTTATCCATCATCTTCTGAATACCCATTAAGATTTTTAAACGCATCAGGATGCTGTGGCAAGAAGTTATGCAATTGAAGTATGTATTTCATGAAGAGCCACCTCCTTATGTTTATTCTGTATCTACCATCTGCTAGTTTCATTCAATGTTTCTTAATTTATATTTTGTGAGAGACAGTAAACAAATGTCCTCCTCATGCCATTCACAGTTTCAAATTTGTCAATTTTTTTTTTTATTCCATAATTTGTCTATCTTAGTCAATCTTTACCACAATCCTTGCTCTTCTGTACATCTTTTCCAAATCTCACAGGTATTTTTCAGCTATAGGTAGAAGGGAAAGAGAACAGGTGTGCTTTCAGTAATCATTGCAGCTAACCACAAATATATGTAGTGACATAATGTTATCCAAGTTCTTATAATGTCTGTTATTCCATTTGATACTTTTGACTGTTTCTCAGCACAGGTCCTTCTTCAGATTTTTCATTCCAGGAACAAGTATTTTCAGAGATAAAAGTGTATATTCCAACACATAAAGTTTAGGGAATGAGTCCCCAATTCTGATGTTTTAATGCTGCTTTCTGAATTGAGACACTAGCGATTCTTAAGAGTTTCAGTTTGAGAGCTAATGTAAATGTTTTTTCAGTTCCCAAACCCCTTGTTACTGACAGTAGAAGTCAATGCAATAGTTTGGTTTGCATATATATCATAATTTCAGGGAATTTAGAGACTTCTTGCTAGTTACAATGTAATTATTGTAGCTTACAGAGTTTGAGAAGTTTTGTTTTTCCAATATATCTTCTTTTATTTACATTAAGACTTTTTTTTTTTAAATATAAAGAAAATAAAGATAATAACAAAGAGTTAAATATTTTCAAAATACATTTTTTGTGGAAATTCATATTTAGGCAAAAATTCGATACATAATAAATAAGACACACTATTGATCTATATTTTATGAAAATTATATATTTAATGCTGACTGTGTTCAACTTTCAATAAAAGCATTTACAGATCATAGTAAAACACATTAATCAAGAACATGATAAATGTGGTGTTCCAGTTTCTAATAACATCAGCTTTTTATTGCAGCAATAGCCAGTGCAAATTTCATTGAAAAATACAAAACATAGATCATTTATCAAGTATAAAAAAAGAATTGCACAAAGCTAGACTTCTTCCTTTATTTGTCTCTAGAATCCATTCTTAGTTTGTCCCGTTTCTATCTGTCTGTGTTTTCTGAGGGGTGTGTGCAATCAAATAGGTTGATTGTTTTACATAGTAATTTATATGTAAATCTCCAAATATGTTTATTAATAAACATGTTTTTAATATTTATTTTATAAAATTTACTCATCAGGAAAGAAGTCATAGGAGATTGTTTTATGCAAGGCATCAGGGTACTTATTTAAATAAATTTGTCAATAGTTGGAGACCTGAAATGAGTGTGTAGTGCGGTTGAATGCTGCTTAAAGTGTGCCCTTAAAATTGTTATATGCATATACCTTTCCATACACAGTTCAAGCTATTATTTTATCGGAACCATGATTTGATTTGACATTATTTTTTTCTTAATCTTAAAATTTTGTCATTATATTTTTTTTAAAAATGTGATGTAGCTTTTAAAATAAAGTTTTGTGTTCATCAGTATCCTAATACACAAGAGGTTACATTTATGGTTGTAAAACAGAAATGCAATAACCTATTCAATCCTTTTCTGAATTGTAGTGACACTTGGACTCTTTTGTTCTGCCTGTAGTGGCACTTGGACTCTATTGAACGAAGTTCTAACCATGCACAAATGAAATTATTAGATTGTATGGAAAAGTGCACAATCATCATTAGAGGCCTCAAAATACCCCACAGTTTTGCAAGCGTATCTTTTACAAAATTTTCTGCTTGCTAGAAATGCATGATAGAAATATTCCAGTTCTGCTTGTAATTTACGGCCATCAGGCTTCTGCTTCAAAAATCCAGAAAACATTAAAAATTTAATTTCTACTTTGTGATATATCTGTATAGGCTTTCAACAGAACAAAAGTCCTTTAAACAGAGAAACCAACTTGGTGAAAGTGCAAGTTTACAGGTTGGATGCTGAAATTTTGATCCAATCAAACTTTACAGGTTTTTTACATTTTACTACAAAAGACTAAGGGTAGTTTCACCAAAGATCTGAGTTTTTTTCTTAGTATTATCACATACTTCCTCTATGAGTCTTAAAAACAATAATAAACAAATAAAAATAAAAAGGACTCTGGATCATAGTTTCTGAATCTGCAAAATAAGATAACTTCCTAAAAAGAGTATTAGTCAACAACAGTTAAAATTTTTGAAACTCTCTATGAAAGCACTAAGTAATAGCAAGGAACAACAATTTCAATTATTATTACTCAGTTCTCACTAAAAAACAGACCAGAGGTGCTTTCTGGGCAAAACGAGTCTCAAGACTTAATGTATTTGTACATCAGACTTACTTTATACATTAGTATAGTTGAACCCAATCTAAATATCTTCTTATTTAGAAAATGTGTATGACAGCTTCACAATATGATTCCTGTCACTTTCATTATTTGAAAATGATGTGATCATGAGTAGACAGGATATCTTGCATAGTTCACTCTTCTACTACACTTGTTTTGATTGCTTTGATATTACTTGTAATTAAGAGTGCAATGCTGAATTATAAAAATATTAAGCAAGCATAAAAGCTACCAACTGGAACACTTTATGATGGAGAAAACAACTCAGAGCTTTCAGAAAGCTGTCTTAAGGCTGTCTAACATAATGTCAAGTGATGAAGTACTCAGTTAATGAAATGTCAGATTAAGAAGAATACCTATTACATGATGGTCCAGTTTCTGTATATTAAAGGTGGGTTCTGGTTTTTTTGTTATTTACTTGAAAATGACTGCTAATTAGCTCAAAAAAGATAATTATTCTGTAAAATGTTTGAGATCGCAAGCAAACAACATCAGATTTCTAATTCAGTTATGTCATGGGGATATAAATATCATAGAACAGTAGAAGATGGAAGAGACCTCTGAGGTCATATGTTCCAAGTCCCCCGGCTCAATCAGGGCAACCTAGACCCAGCTACCCAGGATCATGCCCAGATGGCTTTGTAATATCTTCAGCAATTGAAACTCCACAATCTCTCTGGAAAACCTGTGCCAATGCTTGGTCACCCTCTGACTGGAAAATAGTGTTTCCTGATGTTCAGATGGACAACCCTTTGTTTCAGTTTGTGCCCATTACCTTTTGTCCTCTCACTGGCTCTTTGCACCCTTGCTTCAGGTATGTATGTACCCTTCTGAGCATTCTCTTCTCTGGGCTGAACAGTCCCAGCTCTCAGACTTTCCTCGTGGAAAAGATGCTCCCATCCTTTAATCATCTTTGTGGCCCTTTGCTGGACTTGCAATTATAATCTTGCACTGAGAAACCCAGAACTGGACACAGCAATCCAGATGTGTCCTTACCAGTGCTGAGGAGAAGGATCACTTCCCCTGCCTGTTGGCAGTACTTTGCCTAATGTAGCCCTTGATGCCATTAGCTTTCTTTGATGCAAGAGCAAAGCTCACTGCCAGCTCATATTCAACCTGGTGTCCACCAGGACTCCCGTTTTCTGCCAACCTGCTGTCCAGCTGTTTGGCCCCAGTATATATTGGTGCATAGGCTTGTTCTTCCCCAGGTTAAGGACTTTGCACTTCTCCTTGTTGAACTTCATGTTGTTCCTGTTGGCCCATTTCTCCATCTCTTCAGGTCTTTCTAGATGGCAACACAACTCTTTGGCATAGCAGACGCTTCCCAGTTTGCTGACTTCTGAAAACCTGCTAAGAGTACACTTTACCTCATCATTCAGATCATTAAGAAGTTAAACAGGATTGGGCCCAATATAGACTCCTGGGTTACACTACTAGCTACTGGCCTCCAACTAGACTTTGTTCTACTAATCACCACCATTTGAGTCTGGTGACTCAGTCAGCTTTCAGTCCGCCAGACTGTCTGCTCCTGCAGTCCGTACAACAACACTTTCTCTATGAGGGTCTTATGGGACAGTGTCATAGATCTCAGTGAAATCCAGGTAGACAATATCCACTGCTCTCACCTCATCTATCAGGCATGTCATTTATTGCCAGAAGCTTATCAAGTTAGTCAAGCATGACCATAGAGCCATTGTTGACTATTCATGATGACTTTCTTGTTCTTAATGTGCCTGGGAAGCATTTCCAGGATTAACTGCTGTATCACACCTTCTCAGGGATCAAGGTGTGGTTGATGGATTTTAGTTCCCTGTGTCCTTCTTTTTTTCCCTTCTTGAAGATAGGAGTAGCATCTACTTTCCTCTAGTCTTTGAACACTTCTCCCAGTCACCATGTTTTATGAAAGATTATTGAGACTATCCTCACAATGACATCTGCCAACTCCCTCAGCACTTGTGGGTGCATGCCATCAGGGCCCATGGACTTAGGTATATCCAGTTTGCTTAAGCATTCTTCAAGCTGATAATCTTCCACCAAGGGTATAACTTCCTCACTCCAGAATTTCCCCCTGGTTGCTGGCACCTGAGAATCCTAAAGGTGATCTTGGTAATGAAGAGTGAGGTAAAGAAAGCATTCAGTACCTCAGCCTTTTCTATGACCTGTGCAACCCTTATGTCTTATCCCAGAAAAACAATAGTAACTTTGACTTGTCTGGCTCCGTTACACAGCTTTTCATAAGGACTTCTACTTGTCTGGATGCAGTCCTGAGTAATGTGCTCTAGTCAATCCTGCTTTAGCAGGGGAGTTGGACTAGATGATCTCTAGAGAGCACTTCCAACTCTGACAATTCTGTGATTCAATGATTGTTACTACTGTGCAATGCTCATCCTAGTCTCATTTCATTTTTATGCTGTAGCAAACCTGTCGAAGTGGCCTCCTGGAGTAACGATGTAATCTCAATGTGAGTATGATCGTTCTCCCTTTATTCAAGTTTTCACAGAGTTTATATAGACAGACAAGCAGAGCACACGCTAGTGACAGCTCTAGGATTGGCTTACAATTTCTGTTCACACGAATAGAGCACTCACACAATCAATGTAAAGTTCTTGTCCAAGCGCAGTGAAGTTTTCCCATCTCCGGAGCAAAGTTCTGCTTCTCTTGCTTACTCCTTACTCCCTTCCTCATATCTTACCCATCAGGGACAGTTCACAATCATCTCCGGGCCTTTATCCAAGTCAAAGACTGGGCTGCTCATTGCAAGCAAATCGTGCCCTTTTCACTCAGCCGTTCCTCCACAACACGGCTGCTTCAGCACAGGCTCCTCATGAGCGCTGGGGCTGTGGTTTCTGCCCACAGGGACAGCCAGCAGAAGCAGTTTACATAAAGAATCTTAGCCACAGGGAATGCCTGGACTCCATTCAATTTGCAAACCAAAAAGACAAATCCTGTGTCTTAGAACTCCAAGCAGCAGATAAACATCTACCAGTTGGATTACCTGGATTGTAAATTAGCATTCCTCACCCTCTGCTTATTCATGTGCCACAACAAGCAAGAATCTCATATCAATTTTTATTATTATAAATACTATGTTAGAACAGAAAGGATGGTGCTGTGCATCCACTCCATTCTGCTGCTATTTTGCATCTTCTTTCTTGGCTCCTGCTTCTATTTTCAGGGGTTCTGGAGCTGCACGATAGGCAGGAAACGCCTCCCAGGGACTATTCAGATCAAACTTGCGGAATTCCTGAGAGAGCTCCACGGGCTCTGCCACTACCCGTTTCACTTCATCATCATACCGCACCTACAACAGTGCAAAGGACACACAGGCCAGTCATTTGCATGCAGTTCCCATGGCACCTCTGCAATTAGCTGTAGACAATAATGACCCAGACCACCCTCCGGTACAGTCAATCCTATTTCTTATGCCATGAATAGGTCACAGGCCTCTGCCACAGCTACAGTTCTCCTCTTTATTAAACAAGAGCCCTCCAGATGTCACCAAAACCTCTGGACTCTCCAGGAATACCCTCCTCTTTGCTACCACATACCACAGCTATCCTGACTAACCACCCCGAATTAGGAGTGCCCAGCCTGCAGTCCATATGACTGGAACAACAATCATATGTGTGGAACAACACATTCAGTTTGTCCTACAACAAAGGCATTTCTCTTGAGTGACCAAAATAAGGTGGTCCATCCACTTGGCATAGCTGGGGACTGCTCTTCTGAATCTTTATAATACAGCAATTTGTTTGGTTTTAGTTGTTCTTCTTAGTGTATCGCTCAGAACACGGGACAGAAAGACAACCAGGTGAGCACCAGACACTTCTGACTGGTTTGCTTTGTCCTCACCGTGCCCATCCAGATCTGCAAACCACAGCTCAGGAGATGCTGCCTGGTACTCACTTGAAGGATTTGTTGTTATTACTATTTATCTTAAAGCCCTCTGTTGCTTGCAGAACCTCACTGTTCTCTCCTGAAACTCAGTTCAGTCTTAGAACTTCACTAAATACCACTGCTTCTGCAAGGTGTTTATCTGAAGCTAGACAGATACCAAACACACTCATCTCACTTGTGGTTTGACATAGAGAGGTAAATATTTGATAAGTGGCAAGAGTCAGTTCAACTAGAATTTTATAATCTGGGCCTACAAAAAACTCAACAAAGTGGAGTTCCAACCGCATTAGGATCAGTTCAGTCCTTTCCTTCATTCCTTTGGGAATCTCCAGACTCGCAGCGGACAGTTTAATCTTCCAGAAGACATTGTAAAAGCAGAAACACTTTCTCTGCCTGACTCTGTCTTTGGTACACAGCACATGAAATCTGCTCAGTGTCTCTGGCCTTAGGCCGCCTTATTACGGATGACACTTTGTAATGAATTCAAACTTCCAGGCAGGAGATCTATACAACTCCTCTTGTTGGAGTCAAGGATGTTCCTTGTCACCACAAGTGAAACATCCTTGATGCCTTTCAGACAAAGGATTGTGAAGCAACCACATCTCTGTACTGAAACTCAGATAAAAGTGTCAGAGAGATTCAGTAACTTTAGATATGGGCGTATTTCCTACCTCCACGTAACCAGAGAGTGGAAAGTCCTTCCGGAAAGGATGGCCCTCAAATCCATAGTCTGTGAGGATTCGCCTTAGATCAGGGTGGTTGGCAAAGAAAACACCATACATGTCCCAAACCTAAATGAAAAGGAGCCAAGTTGAATTAGGTTGGTATTATGTCCATAGAATTTCACATACATGCCTGGCTTTGTGCAGTGCCAGTGAAACTGATGCAGGAACTCTTTCAAAAGCAACTCAAACACCCTTTTATCTCCTACTCTGAAAAATCAGCCAAGGAAAACACTTCTCTCTTTCTCAGGACCCCGGGGATCAGGGAAACACAGTCCCTCTCCATAAAATCTCTACTCCCAGGCACACCAGCACTCACCTCTCTTTCATACCAGTTGGCTGCCTTGTGCACAGAGACTGCTGAGTCAATGGGTGTCAGCTCATCCGTGTACGTCTTCACACGGATCCGACTGTTGAAGCGCAGCGACAGGAGATTGTACACAATCTGAAGCCAAATAAAAGAAGGCACTGGTCTTGTACAGCATTTACAGATCTCTTTGCAATACAGTACTGGCTAAGCAGAGCCACACAGAGGCTATTTCAAATATTCTTTATCAGCAGAATCACATCCAGAGCTGGGCACTAAAAGACACTAGTACAGAGGAGGTTCCAACGTCTTATCACTTAGGTCCTTAGAAGCCTAACAAAAATGATGTGAGATTTAGAAAACAAGAGCTGAAATAAAGAGGGATACTAAATTTTAAGAACAGAGAATACTGTAGGGATGAAGACACATGGCAATAGTCTTTCACGAAGAAAATGTCTATCAATTACTCTCAATCTCCAGTGGGAAAAAGCTAAGAAGAAATACACTAATTTTCAGCAAAGTATCAGGATACCAGGGAAAATTTCTAACTCTTCTGGTAATGAAATACTAATAAAAAGGCTGCTTATGAGGATTACTAGAACCTCCAGGGGGAGCAGAACACTTATTACAAGCAGACTGAAAAAAACCAAACCCAAACCTTTCTAAGAAATTGTGTAGCCTTGTGTGATACTGCCTCTGTAAAGATGGCTGACAAAGGTGAATTCATTAAGGTCTATACTTTTATTATTTCTATGGATGTAGATTTTGGAAAAAAAATATCTTCAACTTCTTCAGAGACTGGAAGCCTTTGAGTCAAAGAAGCTCTCTTTACAAGTCTCAGGATTTTTGCCTAATCACAAGTTACGTTACTGAAAGTCAAAGTAAGACTTAGCAAAGCAAGAAGGAGCTATATTTGAAAAAAACGGACATCTGATTAGCCAATATAGGTAAAGCAAACCTGCCACCCCCGCTTTCTGAGCAGCTGTTGGTACATGATTTAATACCACAAGATAAACCAATGGGGGAAAACAAATCAGTTACCTTTCATTACCTTTGTTACTTGCTGGGAACTAAAAATCTACCAATTCACTTCTCCTGCCCAAGAGACACTCTGCCCAGATTAGAGAAGGAAGGGCAGACATCTCTTCCTCCATAGAGCTGCCTAAACCACAGTCAGCCTCCTATAGCATAGGGGTCCTACGAGCCCTAGGTGTTTTTTGCCATGGTCTTTTACAGATCTTCCCAAGTTAAACAAAATTATATCTTTGTAACAATACTCTGAATAAAGCTTTCTAGTAGTAGGTGAGAAGACAATGTGCTGGGTCTGCAGTTTCCCCAAAGATGTATCTTTTCTTTGTCTGTTTTCAGGTGCAATTTTTTGTGCAGCTGAAAAGCTACATGGTGAGATGTTCAAAACTGTCTGTGGAAACCACATCTCCACTACTCACTGAAAGTCGGGGGAAGTTCAATGATCAAAATCTTTTGAGAGCTTTCTGAAGATCCGCCTCATCTCCTATTTGGTCCTGACTGTCAGAAAATGTTTTCAAAACAACCAAATAGTTTGGTTTGGTTTTTAGATTTTTTTTTTAAAAGAGGAAAATCCTTAATAAGATTTAAAGAAAAACATGATCAGTTGTGTCAACAGCAGCTGACAGGCCTAAGTGGAAGAGGAAGAGCACCAATTCACGTCTGGCCAGAAAGAAATCTCTAGACACTTTGGTAAAAACAAACCAAACCAAAAAAGAAAACAACCAACCAACCAAAAAGAGACTTTCAGCAGAACAAAAAAGGCAAGCCAGACTAAGAACCCACACAGCACCAGTTCTGCTACTGCTTCTATGACCAACAGATTAAATGAAACCCAGCATTTCAGACTGAGTTTTCTTTTCACTGTCAGAAAGCAAAAAATGTGGTCAGAGCTGCAAAAGCACCCACAGCCACCAGCACTCATGGAGCCCTCCGAGTCCTGGATCTCTGAGGAGTTCTTACCTCAAAGCGGTACTGCCGAGACGGGACATCCACCGCCGTCAAGTCAGCCATGGATTTGAACTGGGCATTAGTGTGATCTCGAAGGAAGGTCAGAACTGGAATGATGCCATCTGGATGGATCAAAAGTTCCAGCTCATTGAAACAGGTCACCTGATGAAAACAGCAGAAAGAGCATGAGCCCAAACACCAAGAGGACCGAATGCTACACTGAATCTAGCAGAACACCAAAACAAAGAAAGTCTATGATACAGCAAATACACATAAAGACATCAGATAAATGGGCATAATAACAGCAGTAACCTTCAGGTAATTCTTCCCCATGTCTTTCTTCCCCAACTTCTGAAGACAGCTAACAAACAAGTAGTGTGTTTGCTGGGTCCTGTCCCACCCCCCCAAGAACAATTACTCAAGCAGCACCTACCTGTACTTGCTGGATGTACTTGGGAAGAATTTCAGCCACGTACTCCCCAAAAGCACATAGCTGCTTCTGTTCTACTTCATTTTTTGGTCTGACAGTAGCTAAAGAGAAAAATAAAGCTCCCAAGATTACAACAGAGAATACAGAAAGAGTAGTAATTCCCATCCCAGCCTTAAAAATCACAGAATCACCTGGGGTTGGAAGGGAAGCTGTGATG
>JAOXNG010000001.1:166322480-166335368 GCA_028566535.1 Scolopax minor | reverse complement strand
TGTATTTGTGCCTGGGATTGCCATGTCCCAGGTGCAGGACCCTGCACTTGGCTTGATTAAACTTCATCACTTTGCACGAGTCCATCTCTCCAGCCTGTCCAAGTCCCTCTGGATGGCATCCCTTCGCTCCAGCATGTTAACTGCGCCACCGAGGTTGGTGTCGTCAGCAAACTTGCTGAGGGTTCACTCTGTCCCACTGTCCATGTCTCCAACAAAGGTATTGAACAGCACTGGTCTCAATACAGACTCCTGAGGAACACCACTCGTCGCTGGCCACCAATTGGACATGGAGTCATTGACCACAAGCCTCTGAGCGCGATGCTGTCCCTATCTGTTTATAGACAGCTGCATTCTTGTTGTCACTTTGATCTGGTGGTCTGTAGCAGACTTCAACTGTAACATCTACTGCTCCTGTGCTCTCTGTCTTGTTTTCATCCATCTCCAGGTGGAGCTCCACACACTTCAGCTGGCCCTTGACATAGAGGGCAACACCCCCTCCCCTTCTGCCCATCCTGTCCTTCCAGAAAAGTCTGTAACCCTCCATTTCAACAATCCAGTCATAAAAGCCATCCCACCACGTGTTGGTAATGCCATGATATGATAGATGTCACTCCTATTTCAAGAATAAAAGTGTAGATTTCCATGTTTACAGGAAGTCTTTATTATATGATAGTCTTTATTATATGATAATGTTTAGGAATTTTCCTTTATGTATCTGTAATATACATGCATATTGATTTAATTCTAGAAAATCCATATACATTTTCTGGGCTAGTGTTTTCAATACATTATATTTTGATAGTTGAAAATATTCTAGTATGATTATACTTGTTCTCAGTTCATAATTCATCAACACTATGTTCATTCAAATTAACTGGATTGTGTGTTGGATTTAAATGGATTGAACTGTTAATATAAAAGTATTTCTGACCACATAATTTACAGAGCAATGACATTTCTCTGGTATGAAACATGCAGTGTGCTGTCATTTAATAAGCTGTGAAAAAGAACTCAAAACCAAATGATGAAGAATTTCAAAATCATATTTTCCTCCATAAGTATGTATTCAAGTAAATTCAGTGAATTAATATTTGACTAATAGTATTGTGCCATTAAAAAAGACAGTAATATTACAAAAAAACCTTCCTTACTGTGCACAGTTGTTTTTTAAACACCTCTGAAAAGCTTACAAGCATTTTATGTTATAGCTGAATTTCTCAGCTGTCTTTAGATGTTGTGTGGGAGGATTGAAAGAAAAAAAAAATGTTATTAGCTGCTTTATTCTTCCTGGCTTTAAAACTGTGGATTTCTTGTTACTTATTTCTCAATATGTCCTTTATGACTAACACCCAAGGACAGATCTGATCGATTAGGATTTTGTTCTTTAGGTGTCATAGAGCAGTGTTGATTATGAGAATCTTTGAAACCTCTACAGATAAATGATCACAATAAAAAGTCTGCCAATTCCACACTTAGACATTTGTTAATAATATTAGTGAAAAATAATAGCCCGTTTGAAGATTTTACATAGGGTAAAGCTCATTTAAAAAAATAAAATGTATTATGGAGGCATGAAGAATTAAGGTTGAAGGTTAAAAAACTAAGCTAATGTCCACAGAAGAAAAAATACGAACTCATGAAATAACCTCTGCTATGTAGGAGGTCAGAACGGATGATCTAGTGGTTCCTTTTGACCTTAAGTCTGTGATATTATGAACTTCCTAGAATTTTTTTGTTGAAGTGATAGGTTCAGCAAGACTCGGTATCAGATGGAGAAGATGATTCTGGGAAGGACAACAGCAATGAAGTTTGGGGAATGAAATCCAATAAATCAGAAGCGACAAGACACATGACAAAAAAGGTGTGACTGTCAAACCTAGGAAAGTAAATGGCAGAAACGTAAAAGGAAGCATTAGAAAGTTTAGCTGTACTAAATGTACTAAATGCAAGATGTTAGAGAGTTCTAGCTTCATCTATGTCTTTCATAAGGCATATGCTGTCTTTTGCAGCTCACTGTGCTTGACTGCTTACTGCTTCATTGCACATGCATTGATGTGACTTTATGAATGGTTTTCCTGTGTTGTGTATAACCTGGGATGTGCAAGGAAATTGATTACTCTTGCCACCTTATACAGTATCGTCCAGCTCAGTAAAGAATATACTATTTCTTGACTGCTTCTGCTCTACTGTCTGGCGGTGCCCTGAAGTGGCAGAAATACAAACCCTGAACAGTTTTCCAAAAGTCAGAAGAAAGCATGACTTTTGTAAACCTAACTGGGAGGTCATGACAGGCATCTGAAAATGAAAATCAAGGATTTCCTGGGAAATATGGCCACATTAGCACTGAGCTATTCAATGTGACTATTGTGATGCAGATTGTACTATTTCATGTTTAGTATTTATACCATGGCAACTATGGTATCAGTACTCATCTCTAATCAGTAAATGGTAATTGTCAGCATCCATGTGGTTTGGCAAAGCACTTGACAGACTTCTGTGAGAGACAAACATTTTATAGACTGATGAGAAGCAAGTTGATAACAGAAAGACCCAAAAGAATCACCAATGATTTTAGAAACAGAAGTCTGAACTATACTTAAATGCCAATAAAAGCAGAACATTCTAGGCTGCTGCATAATCACCCTCTTCACAGAACAATGGCTTTTATCCTGAAGCCAGTTCAGAGAAATACATATAAACTTGCAATATATGGTAAAATGCAAAAATAAATTCCTAAATTAATGACAATCTCTCTCTTTTTTTTTTTTTAATTCTGTTGTCTAAGCCTTGCTACTTTTTATTATTTCACAGATTACTTTTCTTGACTCTAAATATGTTTGTGTGCTTTTTTCTGGTTTTTTTTTTTATTATTTGTTCAATTTGTTCCTATGCACAATACTATCAAAGCCTACTCCAAAGGCAGATCAGTAAAGCAATTAACACTCTTCTTCTAGAGCAATTAGTTCTGTTGTTTCTGCAAAATACTTGGATAAACAGTATGCACACCTAAGTGAAAAGTAATCAGAAGAGTACAATATGGTCTGTTTAACTCAGTCAACCACGGCATGGAATTATTAAAAGACTTAGAACCCAAAAAACCAATACTATTTAAGCAGACAAGAGGGTAGAGGTGAGACAGAGGGTGAGGGGTGCAGACAGATATAGAGAATTTTGGGACAATCCTATCTACATATTTTAGGGCATATTCTTCCACCATTATAGATACAGGACATATAACTGTGTCTGTGGGCAATGCATTGCTCTGAACTGAAGATATAAGGGAACAGTCAGAAATACTGGATGTTTCCATGCTTTCAGGATGCTCTCTGTACAAAGGTCCTAAGATAAAAACTTTTTGGAGGAGATGAAATTGATCACTACCATTTCAAAACCATGGTTTAGTAGCTACAGGTCTTACTTCAGAAACAGGAGTCCTGTTCAAGCTAACAATGGATTTGAATAAGATTTTCTGAAAGGAAAGAGAGCATAGACACAGAGACAAGAAGATTCCTGCTTCATAGTTTTGTGATCTAGGTAGTCAGCTTTATATAGAAAGTCACCATCACCCCTCAACAGGGTCCATATACATATCTACACACATTTCATTTTCTGTAAAGCAAAGAGTGGGGCATGGGCATGTGTCTCCTTAAAACAGACACTTTTGTGCATGTAGGATCACACACCTCCATGTTTAGGCAGTCTTGAACTGGGGTGTTTTTATAGTGTTTACTGAGTTTTAGGCAATTATATCCAATATGACTAATGCTATTTATCTTTTTAATAGAAAATAAGAGTCATTTCAAGAAGAAACTCTCTGTAACCTTTAGACCAAAACCACACATTGGTTTTGGCTGTATTAAAAATACTGTTTGATTCTCATCCCTTTACAATAGGACACACAATGTTAGCATCTTCCAGAAAAGAAACAAGTAGATCAAAAATGCAAATAAATATTTGAGCATTACATCAGGTGCCTTCTGTTCCCCTGAATAACTGGCTCTCTGTCAAAAGTCAGGGTTTATTGCCAAACTCATTGTGCAGTTTGGCTCACTGGATGCTAATAAAAATGCAAATCCTCCATAGAAATCCTCCATAGAAATCCAGAAATCCATTGGCATATTTCAGTAATCTCATGCTTACTATTCTATATTTCCACCACTTGACCTGTATCCTTGCATATTCAGCCCAAGCTTTCTGAAACCTTTTAGTGACACAACAGATACAGCAAGAAGCAACTGACTCCTCCACTACAGACCACAGAATGTGTAATTATGTTGCCTAAATTTCTCTTGTCCTGTTGGTGGAAATATTTGTGCAATGCCTCAACATAAGTTGCATTGAGTGTATATTTTCAGCAGTAAAGATGATTGTCACATCTCATTAAGTCACACTGTGTGCTTACTTCTTCAACATTGCAGAATAGTACTTCTATGGCTACCACACTACTTCTAGGCATCCTGTAAAGAAAATTATTTATTCAATGCCTATTCTGGAAATCAAAAAGACATTAACCTTATAATAGTTTAGGCTTAAATTCAGGGTAGAAAAGTCTTCCATCAATCCAGTCATATTTTTTGTGTGGGTCTGCCTGGGAACAGATTCTTTGTCTAAAATCAAAGAATGCCACAGTTATCTGAGTACTATAGAATACACCTGAGTATTTTGCTACTCGTATAACCCCTAGTAAATTTGTTTTCTTGTTCCTTTCAGCTTCTACTATATCACATTAGATTATAGCTACTCCTGTATCAGCTGACTATTTGCTTCACTAAATAGAGCAGTACTGTGTACCAAATGGATTATAAGATTTCTAAATTATTATTACAATAGTTATGGTATGACTGGAAGCAGTTGAATTGCACTGGTGAAAGATAAAATTTCAGAAAAAAAGAAAGAAATAGGGCATTGTTATAACGCTCAGGAATATAAATAATGAAGTTATAGCATAGCCCTTGAAAGTGACAGTTTAATAAGCTTTTCAAAAGATCCTGCTTGCGTATGAAAGGAAAATTATGAAAAATAAACCCCTCACATTTTCTGTATGTATATCTTGCAAGTAATAGTGAATAACATGTTTTGAGTACAGTATGTACAAGTACAGAGGTCACCACTCTGAGGCAGAGGTCTCTCTTCTGCTGGTGAATGACAACCCCTGGTGGAGCAATCTAAGACACAGCAATATTTGTAATCCTGAAAAACAAGGATTTCTTTGAATATTAAAACATTAGTATAAGAAGAAGAAGCAAAAAACTTCAGTTCTTAATGCAAGATGAATCTGTAATGCAAAGCAGACAGAAAGTTTTTTTTCAAGACTAAGTAGTAAAAAACCCCCATGCCTTTGTATTCTTACAGTGCTGAAAAATGTATTGTGAACATCACAGCTGTAAGAAGAGGCTTAGTGAATATGACAGAGTGATTATTTCTACTTGTCACACCACATATCTTGCCATCTGTGAATATAAATTATAAATAGACTGTGACACAAAGGTTTTCCTTCAAAGTGTTCCTAAATTCCTTACTTCAATAGCCACCACCTTTCTATTATCAAAACTAGAGAAGTAATTTTTTTCTTGAAAGGTTTCTGAGTGATCTCTTTTAAGATACAGTGCACCTAAATGATTTTCTGTGGTACTTTTATTTATGATACATCATTTATCTAAATAAGCATTTAGAAAAAATATTTAATAAACATCTCTGTGAAGAAAGTAGAATAGATTTTCTGTGTTAGCAAGAGGTTGAAAAAATGTACGTTTAAATTAACATCATTATAAATTGTGTTACACAAAGGTAACACATATCTTTATCAATGATCTGGATGAGCAGATCGAGTGCACCCTCAGTAAGTTTGCAGTTAGGTGGGAGTATTGACCTCCTTGAGGCTAGAGAGCCTTTGCAGAAGGATCTGGACAGGCTGGATTAATGGGCCGAGGCCAATGGTATGAAGTTCAACAAGGCCAAGTGCCAGGTCCTGTACTTGGGCCACAAAAACCCCATGCAGCGTTACGAGCTTGAGGAAGAGTGGCTGGAGAGCTGCCCAGATGAAAAGGTCCTGGGTTGACTGTCGGCTGAACATGATCCAGCAGTGTGCCCAGGTAGCCAAGAAGGCCAACAGGATCCTAGCCTCATAAGAGAACAAGTCTTATGAGGAGCGCTGAGGCAGCTGGGGTTGTTTAGTGTGGAGGAAAAGGTAGTTCTCTCTGCAGAACTAACTGAAAGGCAGTTGCAGAGAGGCGGAGGTTGGTCTCTTCTTCCAAGTAACAGGGGATAGGACAAGAAGAAGCAGCCTCAAGCTGCACCAGGGAAGGTTTAGCTTGGATATTAGGAAATT
Organism: Scolopax minor; assembly: GCA_028566535.1. Taxonomy (NCBI): domain Eukaryota; kingdom Metazoa; phylum Chordata; class Aves; order Charadriiformes; family Scolopacidae; genus Scolopax; species Scolopax minor. The sequence goes on along the minus strand of JAOXNG010000001.1, from coordinate 166,329,040 downwards.
TTTTTACACTGAAAGGGTTATTATGCATTTGAATGGACTGCCCAGGGAAGTGGTTGAGGCACCATCCCTGGCAGTTTTTAAAAGATGAGTACACGTACTGCTTAAAGATATGTTTGAGTTTGTCAGTGTTATGTTGATTGTTGGAGTAGATGATCTGAAAGATCCCTTCCAACCTAGGCAATTCTATGATTCTATGATTCTAAGGCTATGTCTGATTGTTACTTTTTCAACAAAGGATAGATGCATATTTGTGATTTCATTTGTATTTCCATTTTGTATTATTTTCATTTCTACTAATATTATTTTATAACTAACATAAGAAGTTCTGTTTGTCTCTATGAGTACCTAAACATTAAAAAAAAAATAATTGTAGCTCTTGAAGCAATTATTTTTTTATTTATTATTGTTCTTTTTTTATATTATTTTGGGTTTGCTTAGCAAAGATCCTGTAGAGGAACTCATATGACCTGAATTTGTCATTGCCAGTAAACATGACGGGCTTCTGATTTTTAAAAATAAAGAGAAATGACTACTCTGGGGGTTAACTACATTTTGTCATATGTTTATAAAGAACACAGAGTCTCAGTTCCGTTCCCTTGATGTAGGCATGTTATGTTTTCTAATTTCTAATCCACATTACACTCTCCAGAACATCTGTCCAAGATTGGCATAAAGGAGTCACAAACATACCCTTTTGAAGGGACAAAGAAGAAGGTAAGAGGACTAGCTAAGTGTCTTAAATGGTGCTAGAAACCTAGGCTTAAGCAGCAAAGGGAGCTCGGGAACATAAGCTCTTATGTAGGTATCTACAAACGTTTACACTTAGTCAGTGGAGTCCTATCCTTTTATAGATACAGTTGTACTGAGTAAAGAAGCTTCATTCTCACCGTTGAATGGAGGGGGGTTTACGTTTTTACTATTAGTTTATCAATTTCCTTCAGCCTACTTTCTAGACCATAGATACACCATATGGTACATGGTTGAGAAGGGTAAGGAATACAATAAGGAGTGTTAGAACTGCTTTTATAGCCAACCTGCTCTTGACAGTCCTTGACAAGATGTCTGACCATATTCACACCAACATAAATATCTCACTCCCTTGCAAAATGGAAAAGGGTATCCTCAGAGGACAATCTTCAATAAGACTTGAATAATGTTTGGCAGAGTTCTCCATCAGTCTGATTTGGGATTACTTGTTGTTCCTGTATGGAGTGCCTGTACAAAGTAAAAGCGATCATAGGTCTCTGAGTGCGTATTTGTGTTACTGTGTTGCCCAATTAATAGAAAAGCTCTGTACATTTAACAATAAGTAGTTCCAAGGAGAGGAACAACATTAGAAGAAATGTCTCACTTTTTCTTCCTGCATTATCCTGGTTCATCTCAGTGGCCAGGCCAGCCAGTGACCAGACCACAACACTGGAAAAGCAGGCAGTACTATAGTTTTAGTTTAAGACTGCATTTTTGGGGTTGCTGGTGAGAGACATACTGATAAAATCAATAAATAACTAATAACCCTTGTACATTGAAAGCAGATAATTCTGTGTTTATTCTCACAAATTAAAATACAGAAGTCCTGTAAAGAAATATAAAAAGTAGGACTTTCGTGCTGACTATTGATTCCAATTACAGAATTTTTTTTAGTTGTTGCAGCATCTAAAATCAAATCTACTATTTCTCCAACATTTATTGGTCTGTGTTTGTTGTGGTGATTCTTTCGTATTTTAACAAAATGTGCAGTAGTCTTCACTGTTTCAGAATGCTGATTTATTAGTTAGGTGCTCTATTACTTCTGAAAATTTCAAAGATAGAAAAAATCTTGCACTTCTGTGTTTTTGTTGTTCCTGTGTACCTTGATTACCTGAGAAATAATGTGGATGCTTGTATACTACTTTAGACTGCCAAAAAGAATATGATGAGTAGAAGAAAGAATATGATTTATTTTTGGTAGTCATTACTTAGATGTGTTTATTAGAGATAGGTGTGAATACAGAAAACATCAAAGCCCATCATAGAAAATGCAGTTATTGTCAAGTCTGAAAGTTTGCTTATTTTTCCTGATACTCCGAAAGTGCTGCTTGTAACTTATTTCAAAGGGTGAATGCATTACAACAAAAACATGACAGAAGAAGGCTGGAAATGAAAAGCATTAAGAGCTGGCATATCTACTTGGAAAAAGAAGAATCAGGTAACTAGTTGGATATCTGCACATTTGGTGTGTTAAGGCTAGAGAAACCTACCCTTACATGTAGATCTTCCACTCACGTATTCTGATGATGACTAAGCAGTGCAGAGGTGTCTGTATAATAGCAGTAGGAGTGGAAGAATTTTGAATGCTAAAGCAAATACGGATTGAAATGTCAGATAGGAAACTCTAAGATGTCTCTGTCTTTTGCCTTAAGGTAGGTAGACATCCCTATGGAAAAGTTTGCATTTACTATTTATGAAACATTGTTGAGTTGCAAACCCACTGGTTCATAAAGATCCCTGTGGAGGTCTTTACAACTGTAGGAGAATGCTAGGTGCAAGTTTCCTATAACTTAGTTTTTTCTAATGATAACTAAAGCACAGATAACTGCCTTAGCACACTATTCTTGTTGAGAGGTAGATGAGCAGCATCCTCATGTCCTTGTGTTATCCTAGGATAGAGAAGGGACCAATAAGGAGTTCATAGGAGAGATTTTATTATGATCAACCATAACGCATTCAGGCTAAAGAGGAAGTTCCTTGGCTACCTTTCCTTCCATTTTGTGATAGTATAAGAACTAATTAAATCTTATCTCTGGATTAGAAATTTGGGGTTACACAGTATAAAGAAACCAAACACTCCTTCTCTCCTATTCCAAAGCTCTTTTCTTTCAGCCAATGCCTGCTATTTGCTATGCTGTCAGTCTGAAAATGACATTTTGTTTGATCTGTTTCATGTCACAGATAGTAATGACCGAAAATTTTCAGAAAGAAAAATTTATATTGGATCATCTATTGCCAAGAAGCAGTACAAGAATAGCATAGCACTTATTTTCTACAGTGCTTTTAACAATGTATTAACAGCAATTATGATATATTATGATTAAAGGAAAATGATAGAATGAGGTGGTTCATTTAAATGATAACTGATCACCTCCTAGTTCTTCAGGCCTTTTAAATATTGTTAGCTTGCAAGCCAGGCTGCAGGAAGCTTTAAAAGTAAATCTTAGGAGGTGTATTTCAGGAAAAAAGATTTGTGCCATAATACATCAGAACAGATTTTTCAGTTCTGTCAGTGGATCTTGCTGATACAAACCCTCAGAGAATCAGACCCAGTTAATAAATTTTTCAGTATATTCAGCCATCTTTTATTTTTACCTGGAGCATTAAAAACTTCCACTGAATTGCAGCTATAAAAGCCTTCATTTCATAAATCTAAAGAAAGAGGTACATAGCCACTTAGTCTGCATGTGAAGTACAAAATCTTTATCTGCTCCAACTATTATAAAAATCATACTAATTGGTTAAGACTGAAGTTCATCAGTAAGTCTTGGAACAATTCCTAAATACACACACAGATCTATTTTAAGATCACACCATATGATTTGTCCCCTTTCTGTATTTCCTGCTTTAAAAAAATGTATTGTGAGCTGAAATATATACAAGCTAAATTAAAAAAAAAAAAAAAAGACAAATAATGTATTACAAATAACAGCTTCCACATACTCTTTCAGTCACCTGCCATTATCCCTGTCCCTTTCCCTTTGTTACACATGAAAAGGAGCTTTTTAACAAGATGAAAACTATGTAATTAAGACTAGAGTAATCTTTGAGTTGTTTTTTTTTTTTTACAGGATGTGTATAAGATCTGCATTTTCTTGTGCCTGAACCACCAACAGAAGCACTGGCTGTGCCAGAATGGTCCCATCCAACAAGATGAGAATGTAGGCAAAAGGGATAAGGCTTTTTCCCCAGTATATTGGAGGTCATGCGTGTGATAATGCAGATGAGGTATGCAAGCAAGATTTGCTGTGTCTGTCTGCATGTAAAAGGTGGATAGCTGGGGAAGTCAAGATTCTCCACTGGGCTGCCCAGGGAGATCCATGCTTTTGGAGGAGCATGGCAGCTTGCAGCTGTTAAGGACTTCACTGGCCAGTGATACATGGCTCACTGCTCCCATGTCTGTTCTCCCATAGCATCTTTCTCTCAGTTTCACTCCATGCTTCTTTATTCCTCTTCTTGTTTCCTCCCACTGCACTTGGGTTTTCAATGTCATCGCTTCTTTCACTTTTCTTATCACTGTGCTTCTAACTTTCTTAGTATTTCCCCATTTCCCATTAATATTTATTATTGACATGTTTGTGTTTTAAGCTTCTCCCCAGACCAGTGTCTGACCTGTACATTGAGATCATTAACTCCATCCAATGAACATGCTTAATTGTAACAAACCCCATTGAAACAGCTGATTTACGTTAAACATGTTTAGGTTGGATTCAGGTTAAACACACAAAATTAAATGGATCTACTCACCTGCTTGCTCCCCCTCTCAGAAACTTAATTAGTAACGTGTACAGCTTTGTATCAACATATTTCCTTTTATCTGTTGCCTGATTAACTAAGTTGCTGTAGGGAAGGAATTTTGTTCTGTCTGTTACCATTGTACCACAGAGATAACATAGACAAAAGATCAATCATCAGAACAATGTGACCTATATATAGTCTCATAATCATCTTCTGTGGAAATAAAAATATGTTGTCTTTCTAATATTAGAATGCAGTCAACTTCAATGAGATGGTTTACAACATAAGTCCGACGTTACACCATCAACAAATGTCAGTGCATTTGTAGAAACAGGGAGCTGAGAAAGCAAAGCAAAAGGTGGTGAAAATTTCTTAAACAGATTTTGCAGTGCAGAAAACATTCAATTAGATTTACTGTCGTAGAACATCTTAAGAACTATTCAGAAAGGTATGGCTAAAATCACAGCTCAAATTGTGTAAGAAAATTAAAATTCAGTAAAACCACATTAGACTTTTAGAAAAAAAAAATTAGTTCTTCCATTGTCAAATTCAGGGGTTAGACATGCAAGGTTTCTCTACATCTGCTCATTCCACATCACCCCATCCTAATGTCCTCTCTCTCAGACTGTTCTCCTCCTCTCTTTTCCTTTCAGTATTCCTACAAAAAGTCATACTCAGCTCCAAACTGAGGCATCTGAGTGTAAGCATCTGCATGTAGGTGTTCACACAAAAGCCTAAGTTCTCACAACATCAAGTCATTACTCAGCACATTCATACAAGTCAGAACAACTTTTCAGTTCACCCTAGACATCTTTATTTGAATGGATGACAGTCCCTCTGCACATTGCTTTTTATATTGACCAGAAACTTGATTCAATGCCAGAACACAAATTTTAGTCATACTGGAGATGCAATAGGATAATCAACCTGACCTTTAGTTGTTAGTATGGTATTTTGGGGCAAAGCAAAAAGAGGTCCCATCTGATATTTTCAAGACCTGTATGGAAGCTTTGGATGGCACAGGACATTTCAAATGGTTCTACAGGTTTATGTTTTGGCAACGGAATTGATCTCCTAGTTTACGTATAAACATGACATTGCAGACAGATACATTTAGATTCTGAATATCACTGAAGATGTTGAAAGGGCTAAGTCATTGACTTAGCATACAGTGCTTGGCTGTATCTGAAGACCCAGATTCTGATATTCTAACTTCTGCTTGTTGAGTAGCCTGATACTTAGCCTTCTTAATGAAATTAGCTATGATTTCATTAAGAGGTAGGGATTGTCACTTTGTGTGCAGTGGTAGTTTATACCACCAAATTTATTTTCTGAATTTTCTATTTTCTGTAGGCTGTTAGTTTGGTTTTATTTTAATACTTTTTTGTGATATACTTAGCAAACAGGAATGACTTATTCAGGAACTTGGCAGATCACCTTACCTTGTAATTCTGGAGGTTTTTTCTCAGAAAAGTGTTTGATAATCAATGACCTATTGCCTCAGAGTCCATTACATAAAACTGGAAGACCACAGACATGCTTTTTGATATTGGTTAAAAAATATTTCACATTTGACAGAGGTGCTAGAAAGAACTGTTCAAACCAATTTAAAATGTACAGAGAGTAAACCTACAAGTGTGGACAGATGTAACTGGCTTTTATTGAACTGAGTTGGATACATTTGCATATTTCTCTGCGTCTAAGATCACTTTCATACTTTTTTTAAAATTACTTTTCCTCCAGATCCCACATCAAATATTATATTCTATTATATAGTTCCTTGATTGCTTTTTTGTTATTTGATGTAATTTCAACTTTATATAATTCACCAAAATAGTAACAGCAGTAGCAACAAAAATAAATAAACAAAAAATTCCTAATAGATTCTGGAGGACACCAGAAAGAATATTTTTATTTTTAGACTTACTCCCTTAATACTTTAGTTTAAATCCTTGGCCTGTGTTGAAACAGTTTTTACTTTGTGTAGTGTGTCATTGAAGAAGAAAAGATTCATTTAGGGTGTGCTCTGTCTACTAAATATTATGGGCCTTATTCTTAAAAATATTAGACAGCTA
>JAOXNG010000001.1:166297397-166313218 GCA_028566535.1 Scolopax minor | reverse complement strand
GAGTTGATTCTACCCCTCTACTCTGCTCTTGAGAGACTCTACCTGGAGTACTGTGTCCAGCTTGGGAGTACTTAACACAGGAAGAATGTAGACCTGTTGGAACGGGTCCAGTGGAGAGCCACGAAAAAGATCAGAGGGCTGAAGCACGTCTCCTATGAAGACAGGCTGAGAGAGATGAGCTTGTTCAGTCTGGAGAAGAGAAGTCTTTGGGGAGACCTTATAATGGCCTTCCAGTACCTGGAAGGGTGCTTACAGAAGAGATGGGAAGGGACTCTTTATTAGGGACCGTAGCAATAGGATGAGGGGTTATGGCTTTAAACTGAAAGAGAGGATATTTAGATCATATACTAGGAACACATTCTTTGCTGTGGGGGTGGTGAGACACTGGAACAGGTTGCCCAGAGAAGTTGTGGATGCCCCATTCCTGGAAGTGTTCAAGGGCAGGTCAGACAGGGCTTTGAGCAACCTGATCTAGTTGAAGGTGTTGCTTCCCATGGCAGGGGGCTTGGAACTAGATGATCTTTAAGGTCCTTTCCATCTCTAACCATTCTATGATTCTATGTTTTACATATTACACAGAAAGATTAAATAGTGAATCTAATCTATGCAATTTAGTGCAAATGTAACAAAATCCAAGGACAGTGAATAACATTAAAAAATATGTTTGGCATGAAAGATTTTTTAAAAAAACATATTTCTAGTGGAATCATCCTAATGTTCAAAAGGTTAAAATGAAAGAATTAAAAAAATGTAGTCCTACAATAATTAACTTGGATGCACCAAAAGTTCTTTAAGCAATCATTGTAATTACTTCTTTTTTGGCCAAAGAAGATGGCTTCTTAGAACTTTTGAACATCTGAATGGGCTTACAACACATAGACCTAATGGTTTTATTCTAAATATTATTCTGTATCTGTTAAAAAGTTTCTAAATTAAAAAAAAAAAAAATCTAAACCACAAAACAAAACAAAAACTGGGAACAAAGTCTGCCTACTTCAAAATTCCTGATCAAAAGGACCTATGTTATGGTAACACAACATTCATATGAAAAATTACTGTGAGATAAGGATACAGTAGCTACCTGTTAGCGCTCTACTCCATGCTTGATACCCTGGTGACTCACATTTGATAGATCATTTGTGGTCACAGAAATGGTTCATGGACTACGCTGTGATGTTAGGGACTGTTTAATTGCTAGCATGTCTAAGCAAGTCTTGGGAAATGAACACGCATGACAGGAGAGATTTCAGACACACAGATATGATCTGTGCCCTGCCATTTGCTTTTAGGGCGCTGACCCTATTTAATTTAGTAACGTCTTTTGTGGTCAAGTCCAGAATTTTGCTGCTTCTTTCCTACAAATAGTTCAACTACTAACTTCCTGGCTCAGTACTGTTACTGTTACTGACAGCGTTAACTTTGCCGATTCAAGAGTCTAAATGAAAAAGAGAGACCAGTCCAAATACAGACTTCAGCTAACTGCATTATATGATGCAAATATATATACTGCTATATAAAATGGAAACTTTACATCCTTTTAAATGTTGGCTAGTTGGAAAGAAGAAGTGTACTTCAAAGGCAGGACTGCTCTGAAGGATCATATGGATTATTACTGAATTGTTGCTCAAACATTCTCACTTGACTTCTTCAAAGGAGAGAAGAGAATCATTGATCATCAGGTCTCACTGTGACATCTATATGAAACTGCTGTAAAGAAAATCCAAAATATTTAAAAAAAAACAACCAAACAAACAAATAAAACCAACTTTCCTCAGGCTTTGTAAAAACCTTAAACTCAGCACATCATTAGGCAAACTGCTTAGGTTTGTAAATGCCTCTAGTAGATGGGGATTAATATACAAACTCAGAGAAAAAAACTAGGAAACAAAAGAAATTACTTACTGACAGTTATAATTATCAGAGTGAAGGAAGGTGAAATTTAGCAATCCATACTGAATTTATTTTTAACTGTGGGTAGTATTAGTGTGAATAGATAATATTTTGAAGCTAAAATAAATAGGATTTATTAAACCCATTAAAACAGAATTTTGAGATTTCATGGTTTTGTCACTCATTGAATTTATTAACATTTACTATGAAACATCCCCTTAATGACAACTGTCAGAGGCAAAATACTAAATTAGATACTCTTTTTTTCATCTGACTCCCTGTGTATCTTTGTTTCAGTCTCTAAAATCCACTGCTGTAACTTCAGGGTCAGATCTCACTCAGGCTTATGACCCTATTCACTATAGCTGACAAATCAATGTATTACGGCTGCTTTCTCTTCTTACGTTGTTCACTAGCTTTCAAGAAATTCACAGAAACCCCAGGGCATTTCTTTTGAAAATCCATCTCCAGTGGCTGATTCTACAACCCATTATATAGTCATTATATGTCTCACGATACCCAAATCCCGATTGCTTTGTCAGATACTATTTTCCTTATCAATACTTTTCTATTTCTGCAGATTATTTTCCCATTTGGTCATTTTTTTACTGGTCAGTTGCTGTTTCCACTGACTTTTAATTGTAAGAACTGAAGGGGCTGCCATGACTTCGTTGCATGGTCTATGAAATACAGGAGACAAGAATTCTCTCAATTATCCGATCTTTGTACTAAAATATGCCTGTAGTGAACTAATACATAAGCAGTGGCTAAATCAGTGGTTTGCACTTCAGTGGGTTATGGCACTATTTTATTCCTGCAGAACACCTGAAGACATCAAAACCTTTTTTCCTAAAGTCATGTATTTGGGGTTTTTTTTTTGTTTCTTTTTTATGTTTGTTTGTATTGTTAATCTAGTCAGTGTGTTTTCCTTAGAAGGAAAATAGATCACTTAATATTAAAGGTGCCAGGACAAATTTGTTGAATAGTAATTTTTCGATTAAAGAAAAATCACAACCAGAACTTGAAAATATAAAGACATACTTGTGTATAACAGAGAAAATATGAGCCACTTTCCAAGTGAAATTGAATTTATTAATCTTTCAGTTTAAGAAAAAAAAATCATTTCTTCTTTTCTCAATTTGTTACAGATGTAAGGTTCAGTTTCACAGTTACAGCTTTGAGCTTTCATCATGAGTTATTACAGTCAAACTTTCTTTCTGGTCTAAAGAATAATTAATTTTTGTACTGGCGAAATTCCAACAGAAATCATGCCTACTTTTAGAATAGTTAATAGACATATTACTACAGCATCCAGTTGACATCAGAGTCTGAAGTTTAGTTTTCTTGTTTAATTCTAGGTTGAAGCAGAAACTAGCTCAAAGATAACTTGCTGATTGCTGGCTTTTGTCAAATGTGAGATTCCATTTTATTGGCCAGTACATACATTACTACAAAATTACTATTTTTTTTTCAAATGTAGCACCTAAATTTCAAATCTAAATGGTATAGATTATTCAATGATATTATCTTAGATTTTCTTCTTTAATTTAGTGATACACAAATAAATCTAGGAAAACAGACTAAATCTGTCTCTCTTATATTCCAGTTCATTCACAGTGAAAGTGGTATGCATTTTTCTGTGACAGTTGTAAAATCAATGACATAATCTGTCAGAATTTGAACCATATAGATAAAGACACTGCAAAATGTCTCTGTATTTAACTTTTCTATCAGTCCTTATCAATCACTGACTATTTTGCTCAATATGAGAAATTTTTCATTTAGCATATATGAGATACCTATTGAAATGGACAACATCTTTTAAGTCTTTTATATATTGGACAATTTTTGGTGTCCTAATACGATCTAGTTTCAAATTACTATAAAAGTTATTAGAAAATGAATTAAAAGGATGCAGGGTATACTGTGAGAGTAGAAAGATGTCTTTCTCTTTTTTACTAGCACTCTCTCACTTGCTTTCTCTTTTTCTGCAGAGATAATTTGATCTTTTATCAAGAATGAGAACTTGGAACTTCCCCTGAGGGTTGTTACTCTCTTGCTGTAGACTATTGCACAGAAACACGAATATTTCCCCAAAGGGAATCCTTTTGGTACGAGAAACACTATCCCAGTGCAGATTAATTCCTCTCCTAATATCTATTGATTGCACACTGATTTCCCAGTACTATATTTTGTTCCAACATTTTGCCAGGGAAAAGAAGAAATATTGCAGCCCTTCTCTCTATTGAGGTGCAAAAACTAGTAACAGTGCCATGCTTAAAGGAAAGAAACATAAGAGAAGCTAATTTTAATATAGCAGGCTTGAGCTCTTCAGGATCCAATATGTCAAGGTCAAGCAAAATGAGGCAAAGCCATGAAGTTATCAGCAGGTGTATCCCAGTTGCTTTAGCAGTATGTGCACAGAAGGATTTTGCTACTTGGAAATCACATAATACAGAGCTGCACAACTACCAGTATATTCCCTAATTCCAACATGCATCCCTTTTGTAAACTAGATGTTGACATTCTCATGATGTACTTGTATACTGAAAAGATTTCAGATCATACTCATGGTATTTTCCCATGATGCTTCAGATAATATATAGCCCATTGCATCAGCATTTTTTCCCTTTCAACATGATTCATCACTTCAAACATTAGCTTTTGATGTGGACTCCTCACAAGGGATCTCTAAAAAGTTTTATCAAGCCATATTTACTGCACCTCTCCATTATTCTGGCAGCTTGATTTACACTGAAATCCAACAAATTATTAAGGTATGACCTTTACTTTAAAATAAAACAAACTCACTACAAAATTGTTGTGTTAATCAAGCTTTATTTTTCCAAATTTTCACTCTTAAAATAGTTTCCGAGACTTAGAATTGATGTGAGAATAACTGGTCTCTAAATTTTTGTAGTACTCTTTTTTTTCAATTTATGATATTTGCATTTGTTCAATGCTCCCAGAAATTTTTCCTCTACTAATTTCATAACAAAAAGCAATCCAGCCTCAGCAGTTTCTTTTCCTAGCTTTTGCTTTGTCCAGAAGTAAAGACATATATAAATTAGCAAAAAGCGTCTGGTTTGCATTTGCTTTTTCTCATCACTTATCTAATACAATGTATGTACATAAATATGTAAATATTTTTTTTACATAAATATGTAAAATAATGTATAGAATGCCATTACCATGTATGCAAGGGGGGTTGTAGCCTTTTTTTTTTTAAACAGTGGCTCTATTTTTCATTTTATTAATTAACATGATACACTGCTATAAATGCATTCTTTCTTTTCTTCTCTTTGAAGTGAAGCCATGACTAAAGTAAAAATGTGAATATTTATCGGGGAAGACAATATACCCCAAGTAGTAAGCACAGAGTGCGTTCTTTCTATAAACAGTATCGAGAGTACCTAACTACTAAGTGCTACCTTTCCTCCATGCACACGGAAGAACTTTTTAATGGCAGGTAATATCATTGCCTTTCTGTGTGAATAATATACATGAATCACAGAAGGTTAACTTGCTTCTTCTGGAATGTACTGTCAGAGCAGTGATGGTGAAAGTATTACAAGGTGCTACAACTTGGATTTTCTTTGGTTTTGTGTCAATGTGAAATCCTACTTCTGTCTAGCAGGAAAGATAGTGACAGTTTCATTTTTCCCTTACAAATACATAGATCGTAGGAGATGATCAGCAGCAGAAGGCCAAGTGGGTTATTCTGGAATGTGTGAAAAGGCATTAAAGACCTATGATTACACAACTGAATTGAGCTACAAATAGCTGAGCTCCAACCCAGAAGTTCAAATGTGAAGTTTCTTGAACTATGTCCCCTTGTAGCAATTTCAAGTCTCTCCTCTGTGCTGAAGGATTCACAGCACTGAAATTCTAGAAACATATTTTGGATGCTGTTTTTTATTTGCCTCTTTTTTTTTTTTTCCAAATAAGTTGTTGCTGTATTTCTGAATTAGAAAATTAGTCAGACTGAGAAGTATTACACTTTCATTCAGTTTAATTTCCTTAATAACTCATTGCTCTAGCATACTCTGAAGCCCAGCCTATATACTGTATAACTTCTATTTCCAGCTTTCAGATTGATGGTATTTTCATTAAGTGATGCTTTCATACATACATACATAGTGGCTGTTTATTTACTGGAAGGTAGTTCACAACAACCTGTTCCTGTACTTGCTTAAAGATAAGGAAGAGCAAGTAATGTTATGCAAGTCAGTGCATGATCCCTGTGAATATCAACATGGACTAACCAGCAAGAAACATAAATGGCTTGAAAATGATAAGCTGAGGTGGCCATATTGACATATTGGCAGGGGCCAAATATGTATGCCAGCCAGATACATGTGTATCTCCCTGAGTGAGACAGATGGAGAACTTGGCTACTGGAAGGACCAGGATGTCCAGCTCAGCTTCCAAAGGGACTGTAGGATCTAGAGACTGACTGAGAGACTTATTTGCATGTGTGTGTCTATGTGTGAGGCAAGTGGACATGAAAGGATCCAGGGCCTACTACTGGGTAGGCTTGTTGTCTAAAATCAACTGTTGTAGGATACTTATTTATGTGTGTATATATATATATATGTGCATATATTTCTCTGTAATGGACATTCACCCTGATCAGCCAGAGTTGGGAACAGGATGAATTTGTCAGTATTGCCTGAACTGAGAACTGAACATTTCTGTGAGAAATGATCTTCATAGGCAGCTTGTATATATTTACATACATGATTTATGCATGTGCTTGCATATGCGGCTGCTTGAAAGGTATACTACTGACTGGATATGGACAAATGGAGCTGCAGCAGCCAGGCCTCTATTGCCCTGAAGGATTTGGCAGCCCTTGACAAAGAAAAAAGGAATTTTGTAGAAAAAGTGGGTTTTCCCATGAAAAAGAACACAATACAGATCAGATAAACGTCTCCATGTTTACGTTCATTCTCCTCTGCAAAGCATGAATGCTAAGATAACTAACTTGGGTGTAGATTGCCACACTTAAATGACAGTAATTAAATGAAATACCCATCTCCAAAGCTATAATTCCACCTCTGAACTGTGGTGTAGATTTCTATCTCCCTCTCACTCCATAGGAGACACATTTTGAAAATATAGTGCATCTTATCCTAATATAGATGCCCACAACATTTTGTGTGAGCTATCTTCTGGACATTCCTCTTCTTTCCCTTTGAGGATGAAGACACCCTACAAAATTAGCTTTATTACAGTTCCTAATTATAAAAAAATAAAAAGATGAAGCATTGCTCTTGAAACCTATGCTTCAATACTTGCCACTGAGTGTTTGAGTGACAATGTCTGTTCTTTCATTTAAGGTATTAAATGGTAGTGATACTAATTATCTTTTTATTATTATTTAATATAGTCTGCAAAGCAGAAAATATACCCTACTAAAATATTACTTTCTGCATATTGAGAATTCTAGATAATGCTTTGTGTTTTCTATTTTAGATTTTGGGGAATGCTCTGTCCCTCTTACATGTATGTTAAAATCAGTTGCTGTCATGTTTTGTTCTCCTGCTAGTAGTTGCTGTAGTTCTTAACTATATCATTCCTTTGGACCACCACGTATTGTTTTCTATCCTGTTTCTTCATTTTCTGTCCACCACTGCATTTCTAGCTTTGAAAAAACTTATTCATATGGACATTAACCTTGCTACTAATGCCAGACCCTAGTAACTGGAAAAAAAAATACCAAAATTTTGGGAAAACATATGTCAGACATGGACAGATTTTTTTATTGGTACTCTTTAACCTGAGAGTGACCTCAGCTTTAACTTTTCTGTCAATAAGACAAATATCAACAAAATGATTATACAGATTTTTGAACATGGGAATAACAAAGCAGTTTACCTAAACCTTTTTCTTGGTAAGAGCTGAGATTGAGAAATAAGCATCTGGAATAAAAAAAATTCAGCCTAAGCCCTGAAATTCTGACACACTTATAAGCATCTGGATATAGGGATCTATAATGGAAAGTTTTAGGCAGACTTAACTATAGATCTTGCTGCCAGTTTCAGTCATCATCCTTTCCTGAGTGAAAAGGAAGAACATGGAGAAAGCTTTGAAAAAACTTGGAGGTGTGTCTGATCATTTGTAAAGAACTAAGAGTAAACAGAGGAAATACAAATGATGTATTGTTTTACTTGGAAAAGAACACACACACACACACACACAAAAAAGATGTTAAATTATTGCTCAGGCTGCTAGTTTTCAAGTTTGCTAGTTTGTTATTTGACAAATTCTCTGGCATACTCTCTAGTCCTTTTAATTTTCTGTAACTTTTTTTAACAACTACTTGAGGTGATGCCTTACTTACAAATTTGTGTATTTATTCACATGGCTTTTACAGATTTTTTTTTGAGAAAAGAACTTGACAGAACTCTAATGATCATTCATCACCATCTGATGATCAGAAATTCTGAATAAATTCAGCAAGAGCATTCAAATTTTCCATAAAATAATCTATTCATTTTATATCTCCTACAATGTGCTAAATGAGAATGAGGTGCTGAGAAATGGTTTTGATTTTTGTTGTTGTTATTTGTTTCTAAATATAATGTTTAGTATTTTATTTTAAGATAAAATGGAGATATCCAGATGTGCACATTTTTATTGAGCAGCTGTGTTTGCTCGTATTCCTTGTCTTTCTTCAGTTCATCCGTTCCTTATTGCTTGCTGTTTTCCTTTGTTAGAGTAGATCTAAAATTAGACTGTAAAATAAAGCAAAAAAAAAAAGAGGTCTTGACATGTGTACTTTCTTAAGTGGCAGTACAAAGCCAACACTAAAGGGAATAAAACCAGAAGTCCATCTATCCCATTATTTTATTTCTGAACAATGGCTGGATAGGAAGATGGAAATGGAAAATAGGAAATATAGCTACAGAGAGGGTGCCAAATAATCTTCCCTTTTGTACAGTCTCACATCTTCAAAATGTTAGTACCTTAAGTATTGTCAAAGCTTGAGTTAGCTTTACATCATATTTGTGTAAGTTGCACTGTAACTGTTATGTAATTCTGACTGCAGTTATGAGAGTTTATTTCTGTTAGTAGAAGTCACATGGAGTAGTAGGAGAAAATTCCAGAGAACCTCAGCTTTGCAAACAGACAGTTTGAATTATGTGCTATACCTATAACAGAAATGTAAGTGATGCTAGAGGACATCTCCAGGCCTGGAACTTGATCGTTGTGCTTTTAAATTCTTAAGAGCAATCCCCGTCATGTATTTTGTCTAGCTAACTAGTAACTTCCCAAAGTCAGGGACTATTTGAAATGGGTCACTTGGATGTAGACAGCCTGCTCTGGAGACTAACAAAATTAAATTGTATGAACAACCATCATTCTATGAGGGCTGACCTCAGTTTCTGATAGTAGTGCCACATGCCATCTCTTTTTTTTTCCATTCCTTAACAGAGAGAGCTACAAGATGTTCAGCGTAAAAACCCCCATGACTGAAGATTAAGAGATTACAGTACAGAGCTATGATGGAGTGGTCCAGGACTAGGAGCAAACAACCCTTTGCACATGCCACTCTACTTTGCTGCTACTGTGCTTCTTACTCAAGGGGGAAGAAAATCTGGAGAGACATTTTGCAGTTGTATCCTAGCTCCTTTGCTGAGTGGGTTTAATTCTGATGACTGGTACTTCACAGAAACTGATCTCTGTCTATGAGCTCATTGGGGTGCAACATGCTTTCCCTTGCTGTGTTGAGAAGTAACTATGTAAAGGCCTTATTTGTTCCAAATTTTGTACAATTTTGTTTGTACAAAAGGCAGCTGTTGCTAAGAATTATTATAACTGCATGGTTGACTTTTCACTGTTCTGCTCTGCCTACACTTTGTATATAGAGCACCTTCTACTATAAAATAGGATTTTTTTTTTTTTCCTTTTTTTTTAATACTACAGATGAGGGAGTTAAAAAGAGAGGATGAAAACAGTGACATAACATACAGGCCCAGGTCAACCAAGAGCAAAAGCTCTAAGTAAGGACTGGTTGCAGGGAGTTTGTATGTTGGTGTTAATGGAAAATGAGGGCGTTATTTTATTCAAAGCATTTATGCAGCCATCTTTAATGCCTAATAGTTTTTCTTTTTATAATCCAATATTGTTCCTCCCACACACTACATTTGCTTGATAAAGTGAGGATGATTTTCTTAATTTGAGTTTAATGGTGTAGTGCAAAAAGAGGAAGTTGTTCACTGCAAATGTGTTAGCTAAAGTGTGATTGTGAGCATTCAGCTATGACTCTGTGGATTCTACAACTGCAGTTCAATATAAATATATGTTGCTGCTCAAAAATGATCCTTTAGGGAGGTGGGGGGCAATTTTAATTTTCAGCCAAATTATTTACCTGACATAGATCTCACCAGGGCCAGCACAAGAGTACAAGGGCCAGCACAAGAGAAACAGTGGGAATAAACATTTGAGAAGGCAAGTAAAACTCAACTTTTATAAGGAACTCTTACTTATTATACATTAAAGAGGATGAATAAAAAAAAGAGGATGGATGGAAAAATATGGTGGAAAAATACGTTTTTAATATCCCAATTTATTTTTTTTTTTTATTTTACTTTTCTTAGAATCAAACTCCCAATCTTTCAGAGTTCTAATACTGCATTTGGTATTTGGTTGTAAAGTGAACTCACTCTCCTTTTTAAAAAGCTACTCCTTCCAGTTTCCTCATAGCTATTCTCTCTGTCAAGTACAAGAAAGTCATAGCTAGCTTGTCCATTCTCATTTTTCATTCCTATCCACTTGCTTCATAGGAAAGAATAGAAAAAAAGCAGCTTCACTACAGTCTGGTCCAAATAGGTTGTTATGGCAAGGAAAAAAAATCTTACAATTGTGCATACTTAAAACAGGCTTACAATCATCCTTCAGGATATATTAAAAGATTATTTGAATGACCCAAATTCCAGTATATTTAATGGTATACATATTTAACAAAATGCTGTTTATTTTGTATATTTACATTCATGTATATATTTATATATGCAGTAAAAAAACCACATTAAATCACATTATTATAACATTATTGTAACTGACATTGAAGTGTTTCCTGACTTCTAAATACATAACTCTACAAGTTATTTTATTACTTGCTTTATTGCATTTAATACATCATTTTATGTACAGATAAGGCGTATTACACATTCAGTGAACCAAATAATTTGTTATTTTTAGATTCAATAAACTCACCTTTGACCTGCTTTCCTTCAGGCACTCTGATTAGACCTGGTTTTGGAAGGCATCCAGCTTGGTGACTGGTACTGATATTTTAACAGGGGGGTAGATTATTCCATTTAGTGGATAGTGGAACTTGCAAAATTGGTGATTGTGAAGTTTAGCAACAACAATTCCTAACCATAGTTTCTGCATAATCCCAGTGGTAAGGTGGTTACAGGAAAAACTAATTCCTTTTATTGCCTAAAAACATTATATTTAATATTTTACTTGAGAAGGCAGCTGGTAGTATCTAATTCCTATTTGGCAAACTTAGAAAGCAGTTATTATTTAGCAGTTTAAAGCACACTCAAAACACTCCATGTTGATTGATTTTATAATGACAGGTCATTTAAACAAGACGACCACTTTCTTTCAATGAAAACTATAAGAAAATAAAGTTTGATTTGAAACTCAGCAAATCCTTTTATAAGGAGATTATTTGAAAAATGCATTAAAATTGCTGAAAATTAATGCCTTCCATAAATGTAGTCCAAGTCTGATCAAAACAATAATAATTATGAGATTCCAAAGGAAATTGGATGAAATGAAACAGAAACCTCTTGCTTGAGGAGTCTCTTCCATTTTGATTGGTCAATTTCTCAGTTTGTTGGACTACTTTAATTTTGGATGGAATTAGAGTAATGCATATATGCAATATGTCTAGATAAAATACATATGTATATTCTTTGTACATCTGGTCAAGTTTTTGTTTACATATTGCTTTCTTGTGTTTCATTATGATATTTATCTTTTCCTGAAAACACATTATTTCAGTACTGGACTGGCTATAGCAGCTTTTTTCATTATGTTATCAGACTCATTTTCTTATTAGTGACAAAGTTTCACAGCTGCATCAATATAGACACCCTGGAGGGAATTAAATAATATTTTCCTTTTACCCACAGCCTTAGAGGTGTTCTTTTTGCATGCTTTTTTCACAATTCTCCAGACAAATTTATTTTTTTTTTTCTTTTTTTTTGGTCATTGTAGCAAGAATTTCATTAATGAGGTTTTTAGACATCTTTTCATTCTTATAGCCCATGAAACAATCAACAATATTCAAAAAATGAAATTCAGATCTGTAAACCACATCACACTTTTAGAAAGAGATAACAGTAAATATGAAAATAATCTGGTGAAAGGCAGAAGTCAACGCTGACATGTAGAGAGATTCTTTATTTTCCTGTTATCAATCTGTGAGAAATGCATCTGATTTTTAATGGTGCAAAAAGTAAATATGTTGGCCAGAAAATATTGTGAAGTTTGAAGCGTTTACTTTGTGACAGTATTAAATCTGAGAATTCTTTTGTAAAGTTGGAAACTATGTGTTTGATTGGCATTAGAGTAGAATTTTTTTCCAACATACTACAAGAATGAACAAAGACCCTTAGATAAGTGGTCGAATCCAGTGTAGCTTGAAAAATATCAAACCTGTGTTAGGAAAGGCTGATGTACATGAATATGTAAATTCATCAAATATCATGTTAATACTACCAAGAAAACAGCATACCAATTTCCATTATGTTTGTGCCTTTAGAGAGCTTTGTTTGAAGTTAACTGATGCAACGCTTCTTAATCTGCTGAATGTGTTGCATGGTTTATTTTCTCTTTGTGTTTGTATGAGGTGGTTTAAACATGCTATTTTGGTGTAGATTGGCATCCAGATGTACAGTATTATTACTTGGATAACGGTTCTGCCTCCATATTTCAGGCATCATCTGATGGATTCTGTTACTAATTACACTTTCAGTTTAATCTGGGGAATCAATAAGAGTTTATAGCCCGTTTCTGGAGGTTTTCAGAACTATTTTTGAACTGATAGATATTTAAAAAAAAATAACATGTTTTTTGGTCAGTAGTAAGAAGCTAGGTGCAAGGACATCTTGGTTCCTGTGGGGTTAATTTTCACAAGGAGCTGAGATGGGATACAGCTGAGATGTCTGACTCAAACGAGCTAAAAGGGTATTCAATACCATGTGCATCAGTATATAGCTGGCTGCAGGGGGATAGGAATTGCTGCAGGGGAGTAGACTGAGGTTTCCGCAGTTCTGGTCCGTGAGCAGTTGTACATTAATTCTGGGGTTTATATTTATTTATCAGTTTTATTGTTGTAGGTTTTTAATTTCCTTCATTGTTCTGTTAAACTGCCTTTATCTTAACCCATGAGTTTTGCCTTTTACTTTTGATTCTCCTCCTGTCTGGCGCAGGGGGAAGCGGGCTAGTGAGAAGTGGCTCTTTTTTGCCATCTGGGGATAAACCATGACAATGGGAGAGAGAGAAAACCTCAAGTGTGAGGTAACAAAAGCCACACAATTGAGTCTGTGTGATGTTTGTTTCAGAGATGTTTTTTCTGTTCTGGTATTTGCGAGCATTATTTGGAAGTTCTGAGACATTCCTGCCTGGTGGACCCAGCTAAATTAACAGTTAGATTGTGTCCTTCAGTCATAAATTGAATAAAGAGATAAGAGGGAAAAAGACCTTTCTTGATCCTGACTCAAGCCTAAAGGTTATCTAAGAAATTCATGTCCTTCAAAATCCTTCCATGCATTGGAACTGAGAGGTAAAAGGATGTAGTGAGGTACAATATATTTTGTGTCAGCAGAACTGGAAAACAAAGAAGCAGAGTAAAGTGCTTTCCCAAAACAAGAGAAGCTGCTTCCTTCTTTCCTAGATGGGTATTAAGGAATATTAAGAATGGGGCCATCTCTTCCAGCTACTCCAGCCTGTCTGCTAGAGCCCAACCTGGTGCCAGATAACCAGGCCTTTGCCCAGGCTGAGGATCACAGCTGATGTTTTTCCATTTGAAATTTCAATTAATCAGCAACAAAGTTGAGCATGTAACCCAGAACACTGATGCACACATGGAGGACATCAACATGGTCAGTTACACCAGACACAAGCACAGCCAGCCATGTCCCCTCCTCTTCTCTCTGGCAGAGGCAGAGGGTCACTAGAGCAGCACATATGCAGCACTCTCCAGGTTCACAAGGACACACACATTAATGGATCCCCTGAGCACCATTACAGCCCCTTGTATCTCTGACTCACTGGCTGGTCCAGCTGGGTGGTCACTGCAAACACACAGCATTCACACACTCATCCCAAAGGCACCCCACACTCATAGGTTCCCCCCGCAGATAACAGCACAAATCCTCTGACTGCTTGACACACCTTCCCAAACCTGGGCCCCCTACTCACAGACTGGTACAGCTCAGAGTTTGCCAGTGAATACTCACCCAGCACACCCAGGCTGGGGAAGATACAAACACTTGACTCCATCAGCTGGCACCAGGCACACGGGCTGTGACCCACAGTCCCGCTTCAGCCGCTGGCACTGAGCCCCTCTCTCGCATTGCTCACTTCAGTCCTCGCAATAACATTTTGGGAACACATACCATTCCTGCCCTAGTAGCTGATGCTGGGGACCTTCACTCACATCCGGAAATGACGCCACAGGCCAGGGGCACTTGCACCCCTGTTCTTCCATGGCAGGCACCAGTTTTCACTCAAAAACAAACAGGTCCCAGCAGTGTGCACACACACACACACATACACAGGAGAAAGTCAGGCTACAGGGAGATATTTTTAAGAAAAGAACTAATATGAAGATGTAACACAGGACAGACTTCTGTGATCAGACAGAAACATACTGACTGGCCCCATTTTATACCATTTTCAGGCTATTTATCCTTTGTTCCTTTATACTCCCCATTCCCCTGCACATTGCCTCATCAGCTGGCACAGTCCCACTAACCCCTTCCAACATCCTGAACCTCCAGGTTTGTAGTCTTACCAGTTGCAAAGCCCTGGTTTGCCTGCAATTTTTTGATAGCCCATCAATTAGTGTGACTCATCCAATTAGTTTCTGTGATTTTTTAGGTTAGGGAAGGGAAGGTTGTTTCCTTCTCTTTCTTTTTCCAGCTGAAAACAAAAACATTTTCACACTCCACATTTCCTTATCAATTAGTGTAGTTTTCCAGGTTTGTTCTTATCATAACCTTCCTTATAATTTCTTGGTCAGGTTTGTCTCTGCATGTTCTGGTCTGTAGCTCCTTTAATTCATAGAATCATAGAATTTACTAGGTTGGAAGGGACCTTTCAGATCATCTAGATCACTTTCTATCATTTACCAGCAGTCCTGGCAAGCTGGGGAAGTTCCAGCTGACTGGTATCTAGCAAATGTGACTCCCATCCACAAGAATGGCCAGAAGGATGATCCAGGGAACTACAGGCCTCTCAGTCTGACCTCGGTGCCTGGAACAGATCATCCTGAGTGCCATTATGCATGAAGGACACCCAGGTGATCAGGCCCAACCAGCAGGGGCTCATGAGGGGCAGGTCCTGCTTGACAAACTACGACAACATGACCTGCTTGGTGGATGAAGGAAAGGTTGTGGGTGTTGTTTACCTGGACTTTAGCAAGACCTTCATTACAGTGTCCCAAAGTATCCTCCTGGAGAAACTGGCTGCCTGTGGCTTAGATGGGAATACTCTGCACTGGGTAAAAACTGGCTGGAGGGCCTGGCCCAGAGAGTGGCGGTGAATGAAGTTGGCAGCTGGTCGTGAGTGATGGTACTGGCACCAGTTCTCTTTAACATCTTGTCCTGGTTTGAGGTAAAACAGAACTAATTTTCTGTTCAGTAATTTTACTTTTCCAACTGGGCTTCTTCTAACTAACA
>JAOXNG010000001.1:166244917-166256714 GCA_028566535.1 Scolopax minor | reverse complement strand
GCTGGCCACACTTCTCTTGATGCAGCCCAGGATGTGGTTGGCTCTCCGGGCTGCCAGCATGCACTGCCAGCTCATGTTGAGCTTCTCATCCACCAACACCCCCAAGTCCTTCTCCTCAGGGCTGCTTTCCAGCCGTTGTTTGCCCAACCTATATTTGTGCCTGGGATTGACACATCCCAGGTGCAGGACCCTGCACTTGGCTTGATTAAACTTCATGCAATTTGCACGAGCCCACCTCTCCAGCCTGTCCAGATCCTTCTGGATGGCATTCGTTCCCTCCAGCATGTCAGCTGCACCACTGAGCTTGGTGTCATCAGCAAACTTGCTGAGGGTGAACTCTATCCCACTGTCCATGTCACCAACAAAGATGTTAAATAATACTGGTCCCAGTACCAACCCCTGAGAACACGACTCGTTACTGGCAGCCACTTGGACATTGAGTAACTAGAGAAGGAAAATATCTTATGGAGAATTTAGTTTATAGGAAAGAAAAACCATTACCAGAAATAACAATGAGGTGAAAAGGGAGAGAATTTGTATCTAATGGGAAAATAAACAGGTTTGTGATTAACGTGAAGTTCACTGACATTAAATCTCTCCCTAGATCTCCAAAACATGAAGACTAGATTTTACCTCATGCTTTATTATCAAGGAGAGAGATATCTTTAATTAGAAATCCCTGAGGGGAAAATAAATGAATAAACAAAAAAACCCAAACAAACAAACAAACAGGCAGGTGGAGGATCCAGTGTCAGGAGTCACTACTTTGCCATCTCTCATTTCCTAGTTGGTTACAGGTACAGATATTTGGTAATATCTGGTTCCCTGCAGAAGATGCTTAGATAACAAAGGATAACGATAAAGACATAGAATAATTTTTTTGTGTATTTTTGAATTACAGTATTTTTCAGTTTTTCTAACAGTTTAGAACCGTTCTGTTGCAACTATGTATGTCTCAAAATAAGCTCAATGTTATGCGGTGGTTACTCTATTTATTCTTTATGACAAGATAAGAAAATAGTTTTGTCTGGGTAAAACATGTTTGTTTTTTTTCTAGTTTTTAACAGAAATGCACTCTATTTTAAGTTAAATCTGTAGAAGAAATTAATCAGCTTTTTTTTTTTTGCTTTACAACGTGAAATATTTTGGATAAAATTTCTTTCATTAAGTTTTTGAGATACTTATTTTTTGAGTACATTAGCAGTTCAAGTTGCTTAAAATACAAACATTTTAATTTCATAGAATCATAGAATAGTTTGGGTTGGAAGGGACCTTTAAAGGTCATCTAGTCCAAGCCCCTTGTAATAAGCAGTGTCATCTTCAACTAGACTAGGTTGCTCAGAGCCTCGACCAAACTGACCTTGAATGTTCCCAGGGAATGGGCATCTACCACCTCTCTGTTCCAGTGTTTCACCACCCTCATTGCAAAAAGTATCTCCATTATATGCAGTCTAAATCTACCTTCTTTTAGTTTAAAGCCATTACCTCTTGTCCTATTGAAACATGCCCTGCTAAGAAGTTTGTCCCTGTCTTTCCTCTAGGTTCTCTTTAAGTACTGAAAGGTCTGTTCCCCAGGCTGAAACAACCCCCAACTCTCTTCTGAATAGCCCCAACTCTCTCAGTCTAAATGTTTTTGGTCAATGTCACGGCCAAATTCCTGTGTGACAAAGATGCAGTAGACATGAAAATATAAGTTTGCATACCTTTTAAGATGAAAGTTATCACTCCAGCTGTTATCAGCTGTTGTTCCAGGATAGGGAGAAAGGTGTGGTCCAAAAGCAGAAGGGCCTCAGGTTCTATACCCTTCTAGTTCATGCACATCTGCTGTGTGATGTAGCCACAGGTTAAACTGTCCTTAGGGATCTCTTGGTGAGTTAAAGATGTGAATGACTTTCCTTTCTGTCACTAAACTAAAGAATTTATGAGATTTATCATTGCTGTGCTTACCAGTGTGGTTTTTCTGCTGGCTTTTCAACACTCACTGATCTCCATTTTATTCAGGATAAGGAGCATACTAATTTCTTCTCATCATTTTTATTAACATAGTATATGTCATGTCCTCTTTCTTGGGGATGATAATAAAGGGATTTCTGCCTTTAGATTATAGGTGTTCCACTGTAGAATCAGTTGAAGCATAATGGTATTTACACATCACCAGGAAAATCATTTAAGTTATCTTTCTTTAGAACTTACATTTTGAATTTTCTCCCCTTTCTGTATCTCTCTTTCTCTTACATAGGGTGTTGTTATTTATCTTCAGGGAGCGATTTCTGAAAGCACCTTACAAAATGTGCAGTCTGCCTGATAGCACACAAGAACTCTGCTCTTGTATATAAAAAACTGGAAGTCAAATATGTAATTTCACGTGCTTTCTGTGTGCCAACACTCTGGTTGCTCTGTGGCAGTTGGAGTCCAATATTCTCCCTATTGAAATAAATGGATAAAACTAGATTGACCATTCTGTTGAATTAACCTTTTTAATGACCTAATCTAAATGCTTACATATATTTTTAATTATATATACAGAAATACATTTATTTTTCTGGGGAAATGGTGACCAGCGTCTGTTCTTGCAGAACTCCAGAAGGGATGGGAGAGTGGGTTCTTGTGCAAAGTGTGTTATGTTTTGTCTGACTACTTACATATTCATTAATTAGACTAATTTTACAGATATGTTCCCAAATACCTAAAAATGGATATTTTAATTCTCTTACTAGGTTTTAACACTCATTTTCAAAATTACTTTATCATATTCAATATTTTTCAGTGTTCAATTAAATTTCTCAAACCAATTATTTTAATTATTTTAAGATAATTACTTTAAAAGAAAAGAAGCATGTTGTTTTTCCCTAACTCTTAGCAACAGAAAAACTGTTATATTGGTTGCAGTCACAATATCATTTCCTTTATTCCCATTCTTTCTTTTGGTTATATCTGTGCCAAGTCTTTCCAGTGCTCTTTCATGCTTTTTTCAAATCTTTCTGTCAAAATTTGATCACTCCTTTTCTAAATTTGGGTTTCTTCTTTATTTCTTTTCTTCCTTTTATTTAATAAGATGATATTCATATTATGATGCTCACATTAACTTAGAAATCTGTGCTTCTGTGGTTTTGAATCTCATTAGTGTTGAAACTGTTCTACTATTACTGTTTTTCTTCCTATATGCTTTCTTTTCTACAGAAAAACAATTGCTGCTGAATTGTCCTTTTTTTTTTCTTTTTTTTTTTCTTTTTTTTTTTTTTTTCCCTGCTATTGAGTTCCTTTAAAAGCCTTCAGTTGCTTAGGGCAATATCAAAGAAGAGTGTGTGTATGCTCAGAGGCTTCCTTCACATAATAAAAGAGAATCAAAACATTAAGTTACTGACAACATATCAAAGCAATACTGCAACATGGTCTACTGGGAAAAAAGTATCCTCTGGAAGATTATTAAGGATGCTTATGAAAACAAGGAGTGAGTTAACCAGGTTTGGTTTTTGTTGTTGTTTTTTTCCTGGTGAATAAATCTTATTTCTAACATATCTCATGAATAGCCTCTGTGAATAAATATAGA
Organism: Scolopax minor; assembly: GCA_028566535.1. Classification (NCBI taxonomy): domain Eukaryota; kingdom Metazoa; phylum Chordata; class Aves; order Charadriiformes; family Scolopacidae; genus Scolopax; species Scolopax minor. The sequence continues at coordinate 166,253,164 of JAOXNG010000001.1, read as the reverse complement.
ATTGGAAAAGAATGAGTATCAAATGATACTGAGGGATTAGAAATTTGTTGTCATTTTCTTAGCTTTTGTAGATCACTGCTATCCAGAGAAAAATAACATAAAAAATCTACCACTCTTTTGAAAGACTAAATTCTGATCTGGTGGAAAATCTGAGAAAACAAATATAAAAGTAAACCATTAACAGAAAAGATCCCAAGGTCATCCTAACCTAAAGCAGGCATACCTAGAATCAAGTCTTCAAAGAAAAAAGATTAAAAAAAAAAGTAGCCTAGGATCAGCTATGTCTGTAAATCAGTTAATCCATTCACTAAAAAGGATATAAAAATATAAACCCATTCCAACAAAATCTGCTAATATCTTTTAAATTTTTTTCTGGTTCCTGTCACACTAGATGATGTCAAAGATTCTGAAATCATTTGATTGTGCACTTTTTTTTCAGTAAGAAAATTATGGTTATTAATTTTCCAGAGATACTATTAGCAATTAGTGCCAATTTATTTTTCTTATGATAATAGAGGAGTACCTTTATTATTTTATTGTTTGTGTACTAGATATTTTTAGAAACTTTCTTGCTGGTGTGGTTAATAAAATGAATGTCATCAAAAAACTGGGGAAAGTGTCTTTGTACATTCCTCTTTTTTATTGCCTATTCAATTACATTTTCTTAGAGAAGCTGTTATCAAAAACTTGGTAAGGAAAGAAAAAAAAAAAAAGAAGGAAACTAACTGTTAGAGAAAGCTATCCTGAAATTAGATATTATTCATTTCGGTGCAGTTCAATTGCCAAAAGAGAGGCTAATATAGTGAGAAAAAAAACTGGTGAAAATTCCCAGAATACTGATTTTTTAATTTTTTTTTTTAAATGAGATTCTAGAAAAACTACAGGGAAAAAAATTAAGTGGCAATTTTTCCTTAAACACCTACAGAAACTTCAAATGGAAAACAGTGAAGCTTTAACAGTTTTAACCTCTTTAACTACCTAACCGCAGTGACATTTCCCCTAGTTCATAGAATCATAGAATTGTCTAAGTTGGAAGAAATCTTAAAGATCATTTAGTCCAACCATCAACCTAACTCTGACCAAAAAAAATAATTAAGAAATAAGAAATAAAAATCACTAAACCATATTGCTGAGTACCATGTCAAGCCATCTTTTGGACACTTCCAGGGATAGAGAATGAGTTCTACTACATTTAACTGCTGGTTTGACATAAATTTATGATCTCTGCTAATATGTCATCCTTTTTACTGAGCTCAGGCATGTTTATGAGGAAGAGGGCAAGAATATCAATAAGAATAAAAAGCTATGACAAATAATAATAATTTGTCAATAGTAATATAAAGACAGAAATTGAACAAATTAAAAAATTAAAAAACATTAACTGAGGCACAGAAGAGAACAAACTAGTTGAGATCAGATGGGTGATGATCAGATGTTATAGAAACATTTATTAAAAATTCAGCACTGTCCAAATTGATACATTTGAAAGTTAACATAAAGCCATAAAAAAAAAAATTTTGTATGAAATGTCTTGAAGTATTATAAGCTTTGTCCTAACTATACCGGTTACTATTATTTTTTTTTATTAGAAGTTGAAAAGGGCTGTTTTGTTCACACTGTTGCTAGAACTAGCATTAGCTGTGGAAAAGGCTGAAAGACAAATAATAGCTACAAGGTCTCATTTTTTAAAACAGATAACAAGATAAGATTCGTGCTACTTATTTTTTATTATTGCAGCAATGGACAATGATTTGTGTTTACTGGCTGGCAGTGACTAATTTTTGAAGGCTAAGGAATGAATGACAGAACATCTTGGTTATGACAGTCTCGCTAACAATACTGGTTTTTGTAAGCTTTCTTTTCCTTTTTTATTTATTTTTTTTTTCATGTGTAAGTGGGTGAATTGCTGACTCTCAACTAATCCATAAAGGTTGTCTATTAAGATTGAATTTTAATAAACAAAACTTGTTTTAACCTCAAAGGAAAATACCTTCAAAACCAAAATATATCCAAGAGTTGTGCATTTGCTACTTAGTTCATGAAAGACATTAATTCATATGATATCGTATGATATTGTGTGGTTTTTTGTTTGTTTGTTTTACAATTACCTTTCTTCATTACCACTTTATCTGAAGATTGCTCTGAAAAGTTAGCAATGAGCTTTTACTTAATTTCACTGAATTTTAAGAGTTGGAAGGCACCATAGAGATCATCTAGTCCAACTCCCCCGCCAAAGCAGGATTGCCCATAGCTAGAGAATGTCACTCAGGACTGCATCAAGGCAGGTCTTGAAAACCTCCAAAGAAGGGGACTCCACAACCTCCCTGGGCAGCCTGTTCCAGGGCTTTGCCACCCTCACTGTGAGGCAGTTTTTTCTCATATTTGAGTGGAACCTCCTATGTTCCAGCTTGAGCCCATTGCCCCTCATCCTCTCACTGGCAACCGCTGAAAAGAGTCTGGCCCCCTCCTCCTTCAATCCACCCTTTAGATACTTATAGGCATTAATAAGGTCTCCCCTCAGCCTTCTTTTCTCCAGACCAAAGAATCTCAGCTCTCTCAGCCTTTCTTCATAAGGGAAATGCTCCAATCCTTGAATCATCTTTGTTGCTCTTGTATCTTATTTAATTAGGAGATTAAACTAGGAGAAAATAATTATAGGTAAAACAACCATGTACGTCCAAAATATTTTCTGTCTTCCCATTCCGGAACACTTTTTCTCTGATAACAATGATTTTATCCTTGATGGAAAAATAGCCGTGTTCTGTTTCTAACATCAGAAAAACCTCACATGAACACCTATATATTTGATCAAATTGCTAAAATATTGTCATAAAAAAAAATAATATTATAGAAGTTGGTATCATTTCATAGACTATAAACAACCAAACTAATTTTCTTGTTATCAGATGGCGGATATGAGAGGAAAAGATAACGTTACAATGCATCTTCTGTAGAAGGACTATAAAAAGTAGAGCTGTACCTTTACAACATTCTCTTTGTTGTAAACTTCTAAGACAATAGTTGTCCTCCCTATTACTTTCCCCTTTCCATTCCCATTTTCTGGTGTAGCCATGCCATCTTGGTAACTCTAGCATCTCTTGGTAAACCTAGCATCTTTTGTTAACCCTTGCAACTCAATTGCATGCAAATACATTTGCAAAGTTTTGTTTTAAATACATAACATTTTCAAAATTGCTTAAATACTATAGGTTTTCAATTCTTGAGCCAAATTTTAAAAAGTATGCTAGATACTTGCACAAGGACTATGTACCATGATGTTCAGCACTACAGGTACCAGCTCCAAGATCAATCATGTTGTGGAGTTAGGTGCCAAAAAGTGTTCAGATAGTAACTGGAGGAGAGTTAGCTGTCTGTGCTAGGGAACAAACAGCTAGATGGCAAGTATATGAACACATCACTATTTCCTCTATGAAATAATATATGCTCACAGAAACTTCAGAGCCAGACACAACTTTCCCTTTGCTGCCTTATAGGTTACATTTGTGATTCATGAGAGTGAAACTGTGGTGGTTTCGTCATGCTATACCTGGTCTGTAGACCACTCTCTCAGGACACAGGAGGCCTGTGTTATTTTATTTCATACCTTAGAATCCGTAACTTTCATATCTGTTACAAATCCTCCCAGCTGGATATTATATTATGGGATTTATTACCTTAGTTTGATGCTCCAATTAGTAGATTACTTGAATAAGTGATTCCATCTCACTTGATACAACATTGCAATTTTAAATTAACATGATATTGTTTGCTCTATAATTAGGTGCAAATCACCAGCTTAATCTAGATGATGTCTTATGTTAAAGTTTTTCATTAGCTCATTAGGAACAATGCAAGCATCTGTCAAATGCATAAATAAAAAATTAAGATTTGTGAATATTTGGATTAGAACTAAAGCCAGCTATGTTTTTATGAATCAAACAAATGTAGTTAAATCTAAGAAAATAATAAATCCCTTTCTGTGACAGTGAAGCTAAGAAGTTCCTCAAATTTAAAGCCTTTTACCCCACTGCTCAGTGCAGTGAGCAGAACTGCAGTTGGTAATAGCTCTCCCCTCCCCCCTCCCAGAGCTTTTGTCAAGGGGTCAGCTGGGTGTGAAGGGCTCATCCAGGAAATTAACTCCTCACAGTGCAGGTTGAGGCCAGCCAAGGTCAGGGCTAGAGAAAGGAGTGGGCACAGATGCTTCTGTGATCGGTGATCTCAAAGGCCCGTTCCAACCACAAAGATTTTGTGATTCTGTGATCATCATTGACACCAGGCTAAGGTTGTGTTGAGCCAAAATGGAGTCCTGGCCTTGGGCAAGAGAGGTGTTCCAGGTGAGGTTCACAAGAGAGAGTGAGGCTAGGTGGTGTCCCTGGGGTACTGACAATCTGGTGAGATAACATTTCCCTTTGGATCCTAGCTTAAACATCTAAGTTTTATCTACCCATGAACTTGGTCTTGCTGCCTTTCCGTCTATCTTGAATGTTCTCATCTATATTATTTTGATATGCAGTAAGCTATAATAAAGGTTGCATATAATTGGAATTCCATGTGTTATCAGATATTTCTTTTCCACATAAATGGCACTATTTGAAACGTTATCTAGAAGCAACCTAGAATTATTTTGTATCTATTTTGACCAAAAACTATTTATTGTTTTCCTTTTCTCTTAATATGTTCCATTTATCATCATTAAGGTTTTATTTTGTCATTTAATATCAAAGGCAGAAGTGCATGAATATACAATGTTTAAAGTGGTCCACTGCTAACATTTAAAGAAAAATGATGCTGCTTTATTTTATATTATTTTTCTTTCTCTTCTTTTTGGGGGCCTTGCATGGCTGTAATAAGGCTTCATTCAGCCTTATTATTATCCCTAGCAGATACAGAATCTTTGGTTCAGGGCTTCATCACATAAAGTATTTACTATTGTAATCCTTTCTCAACAAGAATTTTTTATGAATCCTTGGAAGGCTCCAGGCCATATAGAAATGCTACCACTTGAAATTAAACTAGCACAAGATTAAATCAGAGAAAGATTAAATCTAAGTATCATCTAATCTAAGTCTGATATCCATGAATATATATCAACTTCTGTACTAACATAAAAACTTTAGTGCAAAAATGTAAAATTCTGTGTAATCCCTATACTTAAAAAATATAAAGTGAAAAAAAAAATTAAGAAATACATATGAATTCAGTTTTCCATATCAATACATTCAAACATGTGACTGATCATTAGAGCAAAAAAGGACACAAATATTGTGTAACAGTAATCAGTGCTGAAATGGATAATATTGATTACTTATTTAATAATAAGTGCCATTTTCAATCCATTTTTGAATGACGTACTTTAATATTTTTTTTCACTTTCCTAAGTGTTAGAGACAGTTTCATTCATGTTCATACAGAAATAACCAGCAAATGGTCAAATACATACCATGGTATTTCACTTGAAACAGACTTTAAAGCAATTTTTTTTTTCCTCTGCCATTATTTGGGATGAAGAAACAAAAAAAAAAAAGACATTACAAGTCCATAACTTTTAAAATTTAAAATATTTGGAAAAAAATAGCCAGGAAAAAATAGCCAAGAAAAAATACAGGAAAGGATATAATAAATTATTTAGTGCATCGATTTTCAGTTAAAAGAAATATTATTACAAAGTTCTTCCCTTAATTTTTGTAACTAGTATTTACCTGATAACAGGCAAACTCCACTGATACTAGAGAAGTATTATGATGTGTTTTCCATGAATCATCCTTCACCACCTAACAGAACTGATATCACAGCACAGGCAAGCTTGGCTGAAATATAGTTTGTTTCACAACCAAGAGGTGGAAAATTAATCAGGGGTGATCTTATTAGTCTATATAAATACTTGAAGGGTGGGTGTGAAGAAGATGACAGTGACAAGAAAAGAGGCAATGGGCATAAGTTGATCTATGGGAAATTCTGTTTCAACACCACAAAAAAAAACCCTTTTTTACTGTGATGGGGATCAAAATTCTAGAACAGGTTGCCCAGAAATGTTGTGGTGAAGACTCTCTTCCTGGAGATATTCAAACCTGACTGGACATAGTCACAAGCAACCTCCTGCAGTTGACCCTTCTCTGAGCAGGAGGCTGGACTAGACACTCTTCAGAGGTCCCTGCTGATCTTAACTGTCCTGTGATTCTGTTATTCTACAAAGATAACCTAAAACAGTAGTTTTCCTCAACTTTTATTTACCAACATTTTATTAACAAATTTTCTTTATTTTTTTTTTAATTAAACAATGAGAATGGAGTTCCTAAAAAGCATAGTAGCAAAGCTGTGCCAAAAAAAAATGTGAAAGAGGACACAATACCTATGCAAGAAAAAACATGGGGTATGTCATGAGAAGAATCTTGAAAGCAATCTCAAAGTCAAAACAATTTAGCAGCTCTGAAGTATAATGTAAATTGAACATTGGTTAAGATTTTGTCTTTTCTAATCTGAGACAATTTCCAATGTATTGGAACATTATTGTTGGCTAATGACTTTATGTCTGTTAAAAGTATTTGAGTTACTGTGCTCTATTCTACTATTACTAAGTGTCAGTGCCACATTGACAGCTAGTAAACTAAATAATGTAATATATGCAACTAAATACACATCTATAGGAGATTTATAAGAGGACAATCAGAAACTAATCGGCAGAAGATAAGAATACTGACCCTAAAAGAAGAGTTACATGAAACTTTTTTGAGGTATTTAAAATTGTCATGCAGACTGGAAAAAATTATTTATTTTTATTTTCATTCATATACAATTGCATGACTTGAATTAAAGCGAAACAAAAGGAGCAAAATTAAGAACTAAAGACAGTCAAAATTATGATGTACTCCACAATTTCATCATTTCAAACACATTTCAAAAATTATCTGTATAATATTCATGTTGAGAAAAAGGTTGGCTAATCTAAGTGTCATTGGGACATTTTTGATTGCTTTATTTATGATTTTCTTCAGATAATAAGGCAATTATACTTACTTTTCAATATGGAAGATGTTCAATATGGAAGCTCTACATAGATGGCTGGCATTTTTGCTGATTTTTGGCATTTTGCTTTACTCTGGAGGTGGAGATGCTAGCTCTCTTTTACTGAAATATAAGATATTAGACACTGTTCAAGATCAGAGGAAAGAATAAGAACATACAAAATACAAGAGACATGTTCAGCTCAACAGTCAAAACTGCAGCATGGGTTTTTTGATTTGAGTCTGAAAACCATAAAACCACTTATCTCTGTCGCTTAGATATGGGAATATGTTGCACATATTCATATTCAACATAAGATATGCAAAGATATATCTATTCACATATCAACACCATATCTAATGAAGCTGTCATCTATACTACTTTTTGAAACAATGCATGCTTATGTAAAAATCTCCAATACTGTGCAATCATGGCGTGTCTTGGTTTGAGGTAACACAGAACCAATTTTCTTTTCAGTTATTTTACTTTGTAGCTAAGCCTCTTCTAATTAACTGAAGTCTCTGAAATTAAGGGTGTATTTTTAAGACAGTGTCTGCTTCCAGAGTGATAAAGCCTGATTGCTTATAATTTATGCCAAGAAATGGTATGCAGAGAGGATCCTGCTTATACTTATTGCTATAACAACCAAGGTCAGCTAACTGTTATATGCCTCGTTGGAAGGTTGGAAGCAGAAAAGCAAAGAGGGGTGAAGAAGTAGACAGGATAGGTGACCCAGAACTAACCAACAGGGTATTCTGTCCCATCTGCCCTATGCACAGTGTAAAAGCTGAGAGATAAAGGGTGAGCTCTCTTTCTTCAGTGGCTGGTGTCCAAGGAGAACTCTGATCCTGATTCGTGTGTTCCCTAATTCAGATCTGGAATCCAGTTCCTGTCTACCAGTCTGGGACTTTTCCAGTGCCTGCCAGTAACATGATTGTCATCCTGGGGGCTCAATACTGTTTTGTATATATTGTATATATTTGATTATTTTATTTTTATAATTTTATTAACATTTTCATTAGTTTAGTTTCTTTTTAAGCTCTTAGGTCTCTTTTTCTCTCTTCCTCCTCTCCCTTAAGAGGAGAGGTGGGTGAGAGCATCTCTTATTTGTTTCAGAGGCCAGTACAGCCCAAACCACAACATGACCAAAAAAGTATCTGAAACAGCCAGGTAGAGCTGTAAGGTATGGCATAGGATCTATAAGAGACTTTTACTTTTCTGAAGCAGAAATTGGAGGACAGTTAA
>JAOXNG010000001.1:166187227-166206980 GCA_028566535.1 Scolopax minor | reverse complement strand
GATGCTGCACATTGCAGACAGACAAGTTATAATGAAAGAAGCTGCTTATGGCTTCTCAGTATCCATCATGACATAGCACTGTGTTGAACAGTCAGTGAAAATGATCTGTTAGGGGATTTTCAGCTAGGAAAGTGGGGGAGGGTGTAAAAGGCTGCTTCTTCATGAAAGAAGTCCTTTGTCCAGCATGCTAAAAATGAGCTATTTGTTGGTGTGCAGACCTGGCACCAGTCCAGAGTCTTCAGACCTCACATTTTTATAGCTTTTCTTTGTCTTAGACACTGGGCAGTATTTCTAGCCAGTGTAAAGATATCTGCAACTCTTCGGTAAAAAAAGAACAATAAGAAAAATAATATTAAGGAAGAAGAGCATTTTGTATCTCCATTACACAGAGCAGATGTAATCTCTTCATCTCAGTTGATTAGAGATGTTAAACAGGATCAACACGTTTGTGTCATGATTTTAGGGGATAGTCTTATATTAAAATAAAAACTTGCAGTTAAATGATTATTCATAGTTCGTTATAATGACTGTCCTTTTTTTGTCTTTTTTTTTTTTAAGTTACAAATACATATACTACTTAAATAAATTTTTGCTACTGTCCTTGTTTTAATTATTAGTGGGTTTTGTATTTCTTTTTCTTTCCTTTGGTGTTGGGTGAGAGTTTCAGAAGCACTTCAAATTCCAATAATTTTATGAAGGTCCTTATTTTTAAACTGGATTACTGGAAAAGGGGTTTTCATAAATTTATTCATGAATGCAGGTGGAAGGGGACCAAACCCTAAACAAAAAAGCCAGAAGAGATGTTTTGAGCTTTCAAGAGGAATGAATAGGGGAAAACAAAAGCTTCTGTTAGACCCCATAATGTATATATGGAAATACATGGAAAAATATCTGTAAACATGCAAAGCTTTCCCACAACTGCTTCAGACATTGTAAATAAACACAATACATTGATGGTTATATTTCTAAGAGTTAGCATTGGCCTGATTCCTCTATCTTTTGAACCAGTGGAGATTTCATGGTTAGATCAGTACATAGTTCATGCAATCTTTATGTAATTAATTGAGACTCTTAGATGTGCCTGCAATCTTTTTAAACATATGAAACAAACAATTTTACATTATTTTAAGTGTATTGCTCATTTCCGGGGTGTAAAATTCTTAAGCTGTACTGAAGACAGCACAAATGATTATTTTTTTTAATGTATACAGTATTTCTTGAAATATACACTATCATATCAGAAAACACCAAATGATATTTGTAATTCAGTGTGAAAGATACCTATCATCTTATGTGCTGAAGCAAGAGCCAAAAAAAGTCTCTTAAATATAATCTTTAATATCATATCCCATTTTGTTGTGACAAGCCTTGTATGGTCACACTCTTAGAATAAATTCTCTCTAGTGAGTTCAAACATTGAAGCCTGTGTATTTCCTTTTATATATTTATATTCTCTTTATGACAAGGTCACCCACCTAGTTGGCCAAGTGAAGTGTGACATTTTTCTTTATTTAAACAAAGATTTTGATACTATCTCTTACAGTATCCTTCTGGACAAAATGTCCAGCACACAACTAGACAACTCCATAATATGTTGGGTCTGCAATTGGCTGATCAGTCAAGCTCAGAGTTATAGTAAATGGGATTACATCAGGCTGGCGGCCAGTCACCACTGGAATTCCCAGGGCTCAATTTTAGTGCCCTCTTCAATGTTTTCATAAATGATCTGGATGCAGGAAATGAATGTACATTTAGTAAGTTTGCCAATGATCCTAAACTAGGAGGAACTACGGACTCCCTCAAGGGTAGAGAGGCCTTACAGGGAGATCTGGATAGACTAGAGAGCTGGGCAGTCACTAGCTATCTGAAATCTAACAGAAGTAAATGCTGGATTCTCCACCTGGGACAGGGTTATACATACAAACTGGTTATTGATGCAAACTGGGGACAAGAGGCTGCAGAGCACCCCTGCAGTAAAAGATATGGGTGTTTGGGTTGATAGTAAGTTGAATATGAGTCAGCTATGTGCACTGGTAGCCAAAAGGTTCAAACATGTCCTGGTGCATTAAGCACAGCATAGCTTGCCAGATGAGGGAGGTGGTTATCCTACTCTACAGGTAGCCCCACCTTGAGTACTGTGTGCAGTTTGGGGTGCCTCAATATAAGAAGGATATCAATGTGTTAGAGTGTGTATAGAGAAGGGCAACCAAGATGGTTAAAAATCTGAAGGGCAAGACTTATGAGCAGTGGCTGAGGTCACTTGGCTTCTTCAGCTTGGAGAAGAGAAGGCTGAGGGGTGACCTCATTGCTGTATACAGCTTTCTCAAGGTGGGCAGCAGACAGGGAAGTGGTGATCTCCTCTCTCTGGTGACCAACGACAGAACATGAGGAAATGGAATGAAGCTGCATCAGGTGATGGTTGGACACTCGGAAAAGGGTGATTGGTCATTGGAACAGGCTTCTCAGGGAAGTGGTCATGGTATCAAGCACGCCAGCGTTCAAAGACATCTGGATGATGTTCTTAGTAATATGGTTTAGTGTTTGGCAGTCCTCTGAGGAGCAGGGAGTTGAATTTGATGATCCTTATGGGTCCTTTCCAACTTGAAATATTCTATGATTCTATAATTTGATTTGATAATTTGAAAAGTCAGAAAATACTGCTCTCCAACTATAATTTTCCCATACTTTTTAAATTCAAAGATGTTATTTGTTTTAATTTCTTTATATTAATAATTCATACAAAAGATAACTGAAAATAAAGGAGCAAAATTAAATTAAAAAGGATTGTCGTAAACTATTAGGTTATTTCTTACCAATGAAGTCAAAATTACACTATTACTAACAGTACACCAACAGTCAAATGTTTTTTCTTCTTCAGCTTTTTATTTCAAGTTATCCATAAGTGTGAAATGATAAAAATTGAAAGTGGAATTTGACCAATACCAGCATACTATTTCAGGAAGATTAACATAGCCAGCAACTCAACCTTTAAAGTATTTTTTTTAATTGTTTCAAAAATTATAGAAGCCAGACCTGTATTCAGTGCTCTTTGACATAACTTCTCTTGAGAGTACCAAGAACATAAAATGTCCAGCATATGATCTTTGGTCATCTAGCTGAACAGCCAGTTCCCAATATATTAGTGTTGAAAAATCCATTTTATTGTCCCTTTTTTTTGCACTAAGGAAAAATGTATTGATACAGTCCACTGATATGTAATTAGATTACATGCCAAGTCCGAAAATAGTTTTTAGGTTTGATCTGTGTAATAACTAACCTGAAAATGTTTATTTGGCCCAGCTATTAATTTTATTATAGGTATACCTATAAAGAATATGAGCCAATAGATATCTACACATAATAAACATTAAAACTTTTTTTTTCCTTTGGAAACAATGCATTTCATTAGCAGATTTGTGAGCAATAACACAAACATAAAGGACATAGCTAGATTTCAGAGCCCTGATGCTGGCTAGAACAAACTAAAGGATGAGCTAAACCTACATATTTATGTAAAACAATAAAAGACCGTACATTTTTCCTTTACAAAATTGCGAACCAAATGCAGTGAGTGACATGTGAGTAGACATCATCATCATTATTAATAGTAATAATAATAAAAATAGTAAAATCCAGGTATTTTTTTAAAAATATTAAGAAAAAAACCAACAAATCACAAATATTTTGTTGAACTTTACGTTACGAAAAAAAAATTGCCAGTGCCACAGAGGTTTTCTTGTTTAGATGTTGGTGTTTCCCAGGTTTTCTGTTTTTTAGCTTTTGTTTTTTAAATATTTTACTGAAGTTCCAGGGGTTAATATGATTCTAAGAATCTATAGGGTGGTTTCTTTCACTAGTAATCTTTCTTATACTAGTTAAAGCATTGAAATAGTTTAATAGTTTTCAAGAAACAGTGCTGCAGTTTAAAACACTGAAGTTCAGGTTAAAAGCCTACACACTGAGAAAGACCTTGTCTAAGTTTCCCAATAATTCCTTTGCATTGACCTTTGGAAGCAGAGTATACATCTATGTGGTAGGGATGCTCTAACTAGGGTTTTGTAGGTTTTTTTCATCAGTAAAATAGGATAGACAAGAATGTGTACTAAAAAAGCTAAGAAGGTGTTTGGTGTTTGGTTGTCAGTATGAACCACAGATTATCAGAGTATTTGTTGAAAAAATGGTGCTGCACACGTGAGTTCTTTTTATAAAAGCATTCAATAGTTTGTTTTTTTTTTCTGCACTGTGAAAAAAAACTAAAAAGCAACAAAATCCCCAAGAAACAAGCATACATGCATGAACAATTCATAACAAAGATAATAGCAAATATAGTATGTGTAAACTTATTTAAATAACTTACCTTTACTAAAACTCTTAATCATTATCTTTTATTTCTCTGTTGTGTATCTTTTAACTTTTACAAGATCTGTGAGATCAGAAGGAACTTCCTAAACAAAAAAAACACCAACCCATCCCACAAAATTTGTAATTTGAAAGAATATGAGTTTCATTAATTATTTTTAATCATTTAATTATTTTTAATTTACTTTTAATGGATGAGTTGGAAACAGAAATTGTCAAACCATCAGAGTGCAAACTAATGAAACATATAGATGGTTATGAATAAAACAGAAGTCTGCAGAGGAGTGAAATTACAGTGTGTACCGTCTCCTTGCTTATGCTTTAATGTTTATGGTCATTCTTCAGAAAAGAGCAGTAAATGCTGAAACAAGAAAAATTTAAGAATTAATTTCTGATTGAAAGTCCTATTTTTCTGAGAGGAAAAAAGGATCGTCTGGTTAGAGGAAAATATGGAGAAAGAAGAAATTTATTTTCAGGAAAGATGAATCGGAAACTACTTTGATATTCCAAAATGAAATAAAAAAGGTGTAAATTTAATTCTAAAATTGCCCATTTTCATCACTCGTGTTTTTCTATATTCAGAGGGAATGGGTATCTGTAGAAACAGAAATGCCTTCACAAAAAATATGCTTTGTGGGGAAGCATATACAAAATACTGAAAACATTTCTATGGGCTGTAGTTGACCAAAACTTATTAGAACAGGGATGATTAACCCCTCAAGGAAACTCTACCAGCTAGCACTGTACATAAGAGCATGACAGCCTATAACAATATAGAAGAAATTGAGGTAAAAGTAATCTTATCAGATATATGATGGGCTATTTCTTTTCTGTTGTTGGCAATAATTTGAACTCTTTGAGTATGGTGTACTGCTACATTTATCTCTAACAGCAATATTGTTTTTTTATATCCATATAGAAAAATTAGGACAAGTTCACTTCTAAATTCAAATGAAAAAATGATAGTTCCACAGTGGTTTATTTTTAAAGTACACCTCTTTTTATTTAGTGATACTTGAACTGTCTAAACTGATTACTGGGTGAAATAGTAGGTGTAGTTGAATCATTCAGAAGGTTTTTGACATCTATTTAAAACTGATAAAGAAGGGATAAAGAAAGACAAGCAATGGAACGGATGACCCAAGATTGGCTGCCCTTTGAAATTTGGCTTTCAGAGTGCAGTCTGCTTAATGGATAGCACATTCATTGATATGCTTATAAACTTGCGTATTTAAAGGTCATGATTGAAATATGGCATCCTACTGAGTATCCTAGCATCTTAAAAATTAGCCAGATTAGCTTTTCTTCACTGTATCACAATCATCTATAACACAGTGGAATAGAAAAAGCATAGAAACAGAAGAGGAGGGAAGGTAAGAAATAACTAATATGAACAAAAATAGTATGTCCTGTTTGAAGAACAGGCTACTTTACTCCTTCTGAATCGCATTCGCATAACTCTTGTGCCATGTACACAGGATTTTTATGAGTTCAACATCACAATCATTAAGATTTCTTCTCCCTCAGTCACTCTGTTCTCTTTCCCTCTGTACAGTAGCTTTTCTCAAAAGAACAACTGTAACTAAGGAATCAAAATTTTCTGTTAAGATTTACAGGAGTTTTCAGCAGGAGCTTTCTTTGAAAAATTTAGCTGTTCCAATTAAGTGTCTAACCAAAAGCTACTGAGTGCTTTTTGGAAAATCTGTCTCAATAACCCTAGATTTAGCTTCTCAGGCTGAAAGCAGTTATTTTTGAAGATTGGGTGAAGTTGATCTACATTTGCCTGCTTTCTGCTTAGAGGGAATAGATAAAGTATTAATGGCATGACATTATACTTAATATGCCACTTTCATGCTGTAAACCAAGAGGGAGATGACATGAGAATAAAGTATTGAACATATATAATTTTTTTGCTAGAGAAAAGATTTCATTTTTGCAAAATACTTATGTAAAATATTTTCAAATATATACCTGTAGACACACACATTAAGATATTTGAAATTAAATAACCAGGAGATTAACAGAAAAATACTGAGAAATAATTCAGTTTGGCCAATGAAAAGAAAACATACATAGGTCATATGAGTAATCCTGCCTATTCCATATTACTGAAATTCAAAGATAGTCAGCTCTATAGACACACACATCATATGGTGCACATTTCAGTAAACGCTGTTTTTATCCCCGAACTAGCATTGCTTTTTAAGAGATAAGAATAGAAAAAAAAAAAAAATCATCAATTTACCCTCTTAAAATCAGAAAGAAAATATTCTTCATAGACTAATCCTTTGGTAAGGAGAAATTTATTGACTTAAAGTATTCTTTTTAGAGCATTAGAATTTTGTTTTATAAGGAAAACCTTGCTGTGACTTGTGACATCACAGAGACTAAAGTCTTTTTTTTCTGCTTAATTTTAGATGATTCACAATACTATTTTTTCAAAGCAGTTTCCTACTTTACTTTCTGTCAGTAAGAAGTTTTGAGAACTCCTGATGCCTTTAAGTAGATATGCTAAGGTATAAAAATATATGCAGGGACTTCATTATCCTTTAACAGATTTTCTAATACATAATCACACACTATTCTTTGCACTAACAACTTGCCTTAAGTCAATGAAAATGCTCCCTGTCTTTGAATTAGACCACAAGAGAAGAAATTAACTACATTGCACAGCATAAAAAAGGAATCTTCCCTGATATAAGAGCTTGTGTGACAGCTGGTTAACAAGAAATTCAAAGGTGTACACATTTCTCTATTTAATTTTGTAATCTGTCTTAATGAAGTCCAAAGTTCAAACTCAGAAGTATCATTTTACTGTAAAAAGTGAATACTTAGCTTCATATAAGAAGGTACAAGGTCTGCCTCAGGACAAACTGTACTTACTCTTCTAATGCTATCATTCTTTGAGCCTGAGGAAAAGAAATCCATCCTTTTTCTTTCATTACATCTGAAGCTTCTGAATTCAAAGAAAGAGCAGAAAACTTTTTTTTTTTTTTTTGGAGTGTGATGAGAGAAATAAATTTCAACACCTAACCAAAGGAATCAGTGGCACAGATATTAATTAAGTGGTACTAGTCACTTAATGCATTGAGCTTTCCCTGGAGTCTTTGTAAGCAGTTCCAAATGCCAGGTAATCTATTTTATTCCTTTATTCATGTTTGATCCCTGATACAAATGAAGTGCAACTATTGTATTTATCTTTCTAGCAAATCTTGTCAAGAATTCTTAGTTTTCTTTTCCATAGCAATACCCTTGGATTTAAAAAATATAGCAAAGCTTTCCCTCTTTTGTATCAATGTTCCAACATCCCTGAGGCTTTTCAGATCTTCTCTTTTCACCTTACTTTAACAGATACTATTGTTCAAAACATCATCTTCATTCTTCCATAATCTTCCTTCTCTTGTAATAGAAGCATGTTACTGAAGATATCTTAAAATTACTTCTGATCACCTGTGATCTTAGAAAATAAACTTAAGTCCAAATTAACATAAGGTCCTGGAGCACAACTCAGGAATGATCTAGACATTTAAATCCAAGATAAAATCAATCTTCTGAAAAAATTATTTTAAGTCACTGCAGTAGAACTCACCCCATCTAACATTTCGTGTAACTTTAAATGTCTTTGCTTGGTCAGATGGAATCCTAGTACCTTTGCTTCTGCCTGATTAATTCCCATGTGGTATAAAATAATACTGAATTGACCCAGTTTTCCTGCAGTCCTCCTTTCATCTGGTAACATCATGGTCAGGCTTCCATTTCCAATGGTAAACGCAAGTCCTGAAAAAAATTTATGCGTGCTTCAAGTAAGCCTTTCATTTTAAATTTGTTTTTCTTTTGTACAAGTGCTCTTATAAAAGAAATATTGAATATTCATATTTTAAAGGCAGACAAGGAAGATAATTTAGAGTAAAATAACATAAAGTTGTAAACGTACAACACACACATAAAAAGTTAAAAGAAATATTTTCTTTAAGTTTATCTAAATCTCACATTTCTCTGTGTCCTTTAATATTTTCCTTTACTTCAAAAGATATTCTATTTCTTTGGGCTATTTCTTCCCTTTATTTATATTTTTTTGCTTCACTGGTCTACTAGGTGTCTTAGTTCATATTTTTCTCTAGATAAGTAAATTAGTTTCTGCCCAAACTTCATCTTCTTGACTGTTCCATTTATTTTTTGCTATTTCTTCAGTCTGAACAGTTTGATATTTCACTGTATCAGAACTTAATTACTCTGAATGCCACTGTTTAGGTCATGTAAAAAAAAAATAAATCCACAATGTTCACTACTATATAGACTGTTGAACTATATTATTATCATCTTATGTTATTCTCTGTCCAGAGCAATAATGTTCTTGTAAAAAGGTGAATGAAAGGAACTGAGCATACTACTCTAAATAAGTGTTAAACCAACTCATTGCATATATGTAATGATTCTTTTAATTTCAATTTGTATTACGTACTTTTGCTTATTCATCCTATGATCCTCTTTATCTTTTCAACTACAACTACAAACTGGATTAATGTTTTCAATAAATTTTTTACAATAACATCCTAATTTTGTGGGTAAATAGTATGATCAATGTTATGCATACAATATTTTTTATTATTTCTTGTCCAGTTACCTAATTGGTCTATATTATAAACTTCCCAGGTACCAAATATTTTGTAAAATAATTCACACTTTACTTGACCAGAATATGTCTCCTTGATCTTCTATTTTATCATTTAAGGAACCTGTATTTTCTGAGGTCACGATGGATTATTATTTTATAGGAAGAAGGAATGAATGAATACAGACAGGGAGGAATGGGAAGAAAGAAAAATGATTCTTGATCCATTTAAATATTTTTTTCTCAATCTAGGAATGATTTTAAGAATCAGATATTCTGGTATTACACGGACCATAGTATGGTTGGCTGCATGATCCACCACTATGGTTTTCCAGTCTCCCTTTCTTATCACTGCAAAAGCCCCTTCAAAGGTTTTAAGTAAATGTCTTCCACCCAACTCTGCATGGTAAATCAATTGTTCATTAAATACTTTTCTTTAAGTGTGTGTTCTCCCTACTCATTAATTTAAAAGTCATTATTTAAGTCACTAGATCCAGACTGTTCCGTAGTTCAACATTTTAAAAAAAAAGAGGGAAGAGTCAGAGGGAGAAGAGTTAAAAAACTGGTGATCAGCATTTTGAGTTATATCCAATTTCTACCAAAGAATAAGTCATGAGGTCAGTCTGTTAAATGTGCTGAGAGGTCTCGTTTCTTCTACATTGTATGATCAACTGAGTGGATTGTAGAGTATTTTGCAGGCTGAATAAACCCTTGCTCTGTCATAATCATAATTTGAAGAAAGAAAACTAATCGGTACTGAAACAGTAAACTTCTTTTCATTGTTCATGTAAATCTGCCACTTCAGGGTTTGGGTTGTTTTGTGGCATTATTCCAGCAAGTATCTCTTCATATTAAAATTCTAACCCTTCTTGCTAGCTTTGCACAGCTGTGAAAACATTTGCCAATTAACTTCCTCTAACAGCCTGAAGCTCTCTAGCACTATCCAGAAATTACCTGATTTCTTTTCATTGTCCTCAGCTTCTCTCTAAAAAAGCTATGCTGTGTCAGCCAAGATATATTTTGTATCTTTTCCTTCATTCTCAATATTATTCTCCAAAAAGCTTGTGATACAGTCCTTCTACTTTGTTTTACTACTCATTCCCATAAAAATTCTAACCTGTTTTTTACACACCCAGCCATTTTTCTAGATCATCTATGTTTCTGTCATTCCAATGATGTCATACATAGTTTTAAAAGTACTTTAAAAATTATCAGTATCAGTTTACCAATTTTATTTTGCAAATTATTTTTCTCCAATTGTTGCCACAGATATTTAACCATTTCCTAACCTTCCTCAACTTTATTTCCCCTCATCTTTGGTGACAGTAGCTTGTAAAAACTGCACACATCCATGGGCCCTCCATAATGAGTTAATTAATGTTAAAGAAGTTAATTAAATTAAAGGATTAACTCCATAATGAGTTAATTAACATTAAAGGATAAAAGGAGTCAAGCAAGTTCTTGAAAGTATCAGTATTATAAACTTTTTCTTTTTTTTTTTCCTCAGAAAATGCATGTTAAACAGGTTTGTGTGAGATTGTGAAAAGACATATTTTCTGGATGTGTGTAATGAAGCTTCTAGATGAGAATATAGTCATCCTAATTTGGATACCACAGACTGTGATATAGTATGGTGACATTTCTTCCCAAGAAAAGAAATCAAAGTTAAATAAGGAAAAGGGGGGGAGGGGAGAGTATCTCCAGAAGTGTGGATTTTCACAGATTTTTGTAGATGTGCATGGAAATCAATAGCAAAATATATAAGCATATATTACCTGATGAACAGTTTGGCCATCAACGTTAACTTCTGCTGACATGATTTACAAGAATAGTTTTATATATCATATAAAACACATCTCAGATATGTGAATAACTGTTTTATTTTAAATCCCATTCTATAATAATAGCATAATGATTACCAATGTGTTGTGTATGTTTTATCCATTTCACAAAGGGTAGAGTGTTCCTGTGTGTATATATACAAATGTGTGACAAAGAAAAAGAAAAGGAGAAAAAAAGTAGAAATTTTGTTTTTAATTAGTAAAAAAACCCTTTTATTCACCTTTTTTACCCTAACCCTTATCTACACCTTGGTTTTGTCTAAGCTATCACAATAGATTGCAGTGACCTGAGCACCTGATTTAAGGTTAACTCAACTTCCTTGCCTTCCTCCCTAAGAACACTACAGACCTTGAGATCCAAGAGTATCACAGAGCAACAGACAAGGCTCTGCAACTCCTAGGCTTCCACTTAATGATTTTGAGATAAGGATTTCTGCTCAGTGTCCATTGCATCCCCTTAGCTGTACAAAAGGCGTATATATAAAAAAAATCAACTCCTATTTTTTCTACAGTATAAAAAAATACATAGCCTATATAACAACAATTTGTATTAAGTGAAATAGTTTAGCTACTATGTATATTCAGGACAGCTGCACCAAATGAAACTCTCTGTAATGCAATATCATACCCATAATTAATCAATTGCTTGAATAGGGCAATTAGTTTTATAACAGTTTGCTAAAAGATGGTGCATTCCAAGGCTGAATACAATATCTTTATACATGCATTTTAAATTTTTATTTTATCATCACAAATTAAATCTTAGACTTTTTTTTATGTCATAAAAAGCAGGTATTAGACTGAAGAAGTTTACTTGATTACAAAAAAATATATATAGTATTGATACAGTAGCTCAGTCAATAATCTTCAGCATTTGTTTTGTTTCTGTAGAAAAGTGTATTTCTGAAAAAGTAACACTGTGTATTAACCTAAACTGAGGATGTTTAAAAAAGGGTAATTTAATCATCTCTTCCATATGTTTATGATTTACTATAAATCAATCTTAAATTTCACTGATTATTTTCCATTGAAAAATACCCCTACATATTTTGTCTCAAAATCTGGCAAAGAAAATTAACATATTTCAGTGCTATATATATATTGAAGCAGCCCTAAAGCATTAAATACTGTTTCCTTAAGCCTGTTTATTACATCTGAGGCATGAAATAAAAGTACTGAGTACTGAAGAGTACTCGATTCAGTGTTCCTTTGCATTTTTGGATCCAATATTGGGATGCAGAAGAGTGTGCCTCTATTTTAGGAATTTAATTTCATTGAAGTTTGTCCTTCAGAACAGAACACCTTTCTTGAATGATGGATCTTCTACAAGGTAGGCACTATCAAATCTGTCGCCATGACTGAATACACTTTAATAATATATTTCCTGAGTTCTTTGTGCTAATGTAATAAGCTTCATCATAGCTGCAATTCAAGATGTAGAAGCTGTCTTATCAGTGTAAAGCATGTCTTTAGTGAAAAAGCAAACATTTTCTAAAGATATGTTTTTGTAAATCAGAGGTTGAATTTTTTTAACTGTATAGAGTTTAGAAGTTAGAAATATATAACAAAAGGAGTACCAGGGTGGCTTTGTTGAATTTCAATTATTCAGAATAAACAAATATTGTAATAAAATTTCAGTGTGTTAAAGTATCTAATCTATTGTTTTGATCTTTCAATTTCTAACTTACAGGCAAAGCAGATGTTTTTCCTAAATGCTTTCTTTAATTTTATATTATAACACCAAAATCTGAATGCAAGAATAAGCCCTGATCCCAGGAATGTATCTGTGAACAATTATCATCTGCTTTCCCTCCCTTCTACTTTTATAAAACTGAATAACTGAACCTAAAATATACCTTAACTAAATTCTGGTTATCTCCTTTACCTTCATAATTATCTGCAAACCTTAATGGATAGAATCTAAGTATTTATATATCTCAGATTAAATGGGTGCTAGTTATTTAGAAAATACATACTTATTGCGAGGTTACTGTGGTTTTTTTTATGTTCATTTCCATAGTTAGGAAAAATGTAACAGTGTATCCACTTGGAGACTTGCAAGTGCTGTCTCCCTTTTGTAGATATTATTAGGTGATAAATTATCCCAAAGGTTATCAAGAAAATAAGGTCTTCTACCTGTCCAGACAACTTTCTAAGCCAGTGCTCATCCCAGCAACAGACGTATGGGAGCAGATCAGCTGCAGTTTGGGGACCAATTAAGAAGTAAAAGGAACTCCACCAATGTGTTTTAGAATTAAAGACAGGAATAGATTAATGGCATCTGAATAGCCTGTCAGACAACTCTTAAATGTTTTTTTACATCTTAATTATGGTTAATAAAGGAATGGAATATTGATAAACATGTTGAGGGACCTAGAAACCTGAAAGTGCATTTAGAATATTATTTTTACCTTTATATATTTCATGTAAAACAGACTACCTGTAGTATTCCATTGTTCTGAAGGTCATTGTGACACAAGACATTGAATTACAAGTGTTTGAAATTAGAATCTTAAATTCCTAATTAGACATCTAAGTATGTGGCCCTATTTTGAAATAGCTCAAAACCCTGCAGTTCCAATTTAAATCTCATTCCTGCATTGTCTATTTATAGAAATGCTAAGATCCTTTTGTACCACTGCATCAGAAGAAAATTATTTCAGGAGGGCCAGGTTTGCCTTGACTTTGAATAAATAGTAGCTAGAGATAAAATCTATGTTGTGCCTCTAATGAACACAATAGTTTGATTGCATGCTGCATGGAAGAACTTGTTCCCTTGAAGGTGCAGTAAACTTATCATTTTTCACCTAGTGAGAGAGCAGTTCCAGGAGCTAGAAGATGGATAAATATGATTGAACTGATGAACTGGCAAGTCATGGTGTGTTCAGATATCTGATTTTAGATGCTTTCATTTTATATTCTTTTCCAGGTTCACAATGAGTGCACACATATTTGTCATTGTGACAAAGCCCTTGTTGAGCAATATGCATTTTAAACTGTGCTTAGTGAATATAAAATTTTAGTATGAATTGCCTCAGCACAAGCTGCTCTTGTTTTTTATAACTCCTAGGAATCCAAAGGCACTTATAGTCATATGCTTAACATTCATTCTTAGGAAATAAAGATTCTTTTGATAGTAGTGTGACACAGTGACTGAAATTAGCATACTATTCCTTTAGTTTTTTGCATACACACACAAACATATACTTACATACTATCAAAATGCGTTAATTTGTTCTCTAAAAGCAGGTTCAAATGATTTTGGATACATAGTTGGATGTTCCAGAAAATAATAGGTTTTTTAAAAAATATTTTATTACCTCTGAGATTGCTGTTAAATATAAAAGAAACCAAAAATATTAATTGAAAATTAGGTTTTCTTTTCAAAGACCATAGCTATATTTTAATAAAAATAATAAAAAAAGATCTTCATGCTTAAATGAGTAGGACAACCTCACTCTGCTCCATTTACTTGTGAAAAAAATATATCATTTTCTTGTAAAACTAGTAAAAATTATATGAGATGTTCTTATAGTATAAGTATGCCTTTACAAAGAAAAACTGAAATGTTTCAGAATCTCTGATCAGTTACTCTAAAAGAGCCCAGCAAAGTAAAACTCTGAAATGAACATGTACTTTGTAAAGCTGTTGTGCCGCCTTCTTTCTAACCTTTACTTCAGTTGCTAATATGAAGTTTTTGAGCCAGTGACATGGTTAGCATTTATTTCAAAGATGGATCAGGTCTTTAAATTTCAACCTATTAAAATTGATTTTGGTTCCATTTACGTAATTGAGAACAGGATTTTTGCCAGCAAAATTAAACTCTTTGGACCATTTGAATAAGGAAGTTGTGTAAAGTCATCTATATTTTATTTGTACTGTGGTAGAACTGTCTGAGACTGAATGATTCTCTTCTTCCCCTCTAAATCAATTCCATTATGATTCAGAGCCAACAGAAAATGCAGTCCACCAAGTTCTTTGTAATTCACATTTATAGTTGTTGAAATAGATATCTAAAATCTGAAAGAGTGTTTTAACACACATGCATTTGAATTTCTCAGGCATACAAAGGTTTAATTGTAACGTAAGGAGGAAAAGTCTTGACAGTAGTGAGCAACTCTAAATACAGAATGGCTGCCTCCAGCAACTGGAGTTGCTGGAGTTTAACACAGTTGAGCTCCTCAAATGTTTTGCTTTAGCTAACCACGTGTGTCCTCTGTGCAGATCCAGCTTAGAGACTGTTCCCATTCGGCTCACTCTCTCTCCCTGGAGAAGACAGGAACTGGTTGTTCAGGCAGAAAATTAAGCTTCAGCAGTCAAATGCTGCTCAAGCTCTGCCTTCCACAGAGCAAAAGAGAGATTCCAGCAGCTGATGGTGTCTTGCTATCCCATGGCCACCTGTTCCTTGCATTCGGCAACAGCAGCTGTCATGCACCGCAGACAGGTTTAACCAAGAGAAGGAGCAGCCAAGTGCTTTGGACTGACATGAGGCAGAAACTGTAGAGTGACTATTGTGGATTCTCTTGGGGCACTGGGAACCTCAACCCTGGATTTAGTTCAAGTTCTTCTGATAATGTTGTTAGTATGTTTTTATGAAATCTCAGTATCTTCAATCCACTGATTTCCCAGCCCCAGTGCTACTTCAGGGAGAGAAATATAGCACAATAGAGCCTTTGACAACCAAGACAATAATTGCTCAAAATTATCCATAGATTTTATGGACTTAATCTTAAAGGTTTGGGGATTTTTGATTATTTTTCCTGAGCCCTTAAAGCAAATTAATTGTCCAAGAATGGAGAAGGAAGGAAGGAAGGAAGGAAGGAAGGAAGGAAGGAAGGAAGGAAGGAAGGAAGGAAGGAAGGAAGGAAGGAAGGAAAGTTGTGGTGAAATTTTAAAGCTGGATTTTAACGGAATCATCAAAAACCAATACCAGCTAATTCTTTTCTTCTGAACTTAAGTGTTTTTTTTATGATATTAATTTTTTTTTTGTTATATAGGATAACACAGTATTAATCCCTTCCCTCTTTTACAAGTCACTCCCTCTTATCCAAAAAAAAAATCATCAAATCACCGTGGATGCTTCTCAAGCATCCATGACAACAGTTAATCTAAAACTATTTTTTTTGAGAGTGTAACTCTCCAGCCATCACTGATGCAGTTTGGAAAGTTTGGAATGGTTATCCACTCAGCATAAGGAATAATGAAGAGCAAAAGGGAGATGAAAATTAGTGGCATCCTTCCTCCCTTGGAATCCATTCAGCAGACAATAAAAGTAAGGATGGTCCTATATGTGTCTTAAAACAACAATGCCGGTTGGAGGCAGCCCAGTAGTCTGCAGGAGAATGGGATGAGAACAAGTAGAGAAGGGGAAAAAGCAATATAGAGAAAAAGTAAATAAAATGTACAAAGACCTGAGATAGAAAGAATATTATTTTCAATTTAATCAAAGGACATACAGTTGTGATTCATGGACTCTGCACTCAAACAGTAAATATCAGTGTGCTGTTTTGAAGAAAAGCAGGGAAGTGAGTTTGAGAACTACTGCTGAAAATATGAACACCTACTGTGTCTTCCTAACGAGGAAAGGCAAGGCAAGGAAGGAAAAGGAAATTAAAGGATAAAGTCTAATGTCATCATAATGTGTTGAAAATCAGATGATGCTTTTTCTAAAAGTAGTACTCCTCAAATAGTGACTACTTTGTCTCCAGAAGAAAAGAAAGCCTTTTTCTCTTAAAAATATGTCAAGAAAAACTGAAAATCAGTACTGAAGCATCTTTCAAGAATGCTGATGTTTTTATAATGACAATTTTCTTCAAAAGAATGATGGAAATGTCTCTCTTAAAAATAACCCAAAGAAGCAAGGAACTATGTAAATAACAAGCTATATAAATCATATATTTTTATAAAAACCCAAAGTTTATATTTCATAATGATTAAAAAATATTTAATGATGTATATAAAATTGGTTTAAATTGGAAAATTTGCATGTAGGATAGCTAAAGTAGAGCCATGTAAACAAAGATATTTTGAGGACATAAATAATGAAGTAGAATCAAGAGATGAATATAATTATGTCGAGTTCAAGTATGTTATTAAACACAAAATAATGATGATGAAATTTGTTTCTATAACAATAGATGGAACACCAGCTATGTTTGGATCCAAAGCTTCATGGCTCATCATCATCAACATTCGCTCAGAGGAAAAGCGATAGACTTGACACATGGTAAGGGAGTAGTGATTAAAAAGAAAGTTGACTTCATTCAGGTCAAAGGCCTTAAATATTACAGGCCATGCAATATGCTGTAGACAATCTTTAAAGGTAGAATTTTGCCAAATGAGGTGAGTTATTTGAGTTAATTTAATGCTCTAAGAAAATGTATTGATCTTTTTTTGCATAGGTTGAGATAATTGTATGATCACTATACAAAGAAGTTGGTGAACTCTCCATGCTTCACTTTGCTAAATTCATGGTTGTTGGAATTCAGTCAAGAGCTGAAGGAGAAAGTAAAGTTTATGACATACATGGCAAGATTGAAAACACTTCCAAGTGCCTTGTAGAGAAAGGCATTTGAAATGAAATTTGGTGGGTAGGTACAATAAATAAGAATCTCAGTTCTCTGGCCTTAAAGAAGTTACAGCTGGTTACAGCATGAAAACAAAATTATAAAAGTAAGAAAAAAGTTATAAAAATTTATTTCTTAAACACAGGACTACAAACTTGAGAGATAATTAGGTAAAGAGTATTTAGAGTGACCAGTGGAATTTGTATCATCTTGTTCATGGCATTAATAGTCTGTGTGCTTGATTGCAAGAGTGAATTAACTCTTATATTTGCATGCCATTGTATTAAAAAAGGAAAGTCTCACAAAGTAAATAGATGTTTGCTTGGAAGACTAGAGCAAGAAGGATAAAATGCGGCTGTGAGTTGAAACCAGCAGACCTTTTTCAACTATCCCAATCCCTCAGATCTACTTACCATATTATTTGCAAATAAAACTTTTCAATTTATATATTGGGCAAATTACATGTATGAGAGGGCATGTTACTCCAGATATTTCAACAAACTTTCAACAGCAGGAACATAAAACATGTAGTATCAAATATCCGAGTAGTCATTTAGTTGCCAATGCTGATATATCTGAACACTTACACAACTTCTTATGCTGCTGAATATAGTTTAAAGTTTATGCTAGTTATTAGTAAAAGGATGATGGTTAAACCAGACAATTAGGAGTGAAAACAGCTGTTTGTGTTCTCAGCTCTAAAGCTGTTTTCTTCATTTTAGACAAAATTGTCCCAGATTATTTTGGAAATCTCTTCCTCCACTAAGTCAAAATAATTGGGGTTGCTCACCTATGGAAAACAGATCCTTACTTAAAGGCTTATTTTTAAAATGTCTTTAAAATGCTGGACTTAAGCAATCTGTATTTATAACGTCTTACCCTGTGTTGCCTTAGCATCCAGAACTATCTGTGAATTCATCTGTTGAGTCTGACTCCCATAAATTGTGATAAATTTGGGGGAAGAGGAATCTTAAGAAAGCGAAGACAAAAAGTGCCAATAAATATTTATTTAAACTAAATTTGCTCTGTTTTTTCTAGTTGCTCACAAAAGTTCCTTCAGTTTTTCCCAATAATGTTAAATTAAATACAGATCATTAAAATAGTGCTAAAAATGCCCTGAAAGTAAGTAACCCAGACAAAACTTGTGCCTCTGCATGAATGGCAAAATAATTATTCATAATTAGTGAGTCATGTTATCATATTACACTGAGCACCAAGAGGAGCAATGACTATTTATTATAATTATAATTATTAGTTTAAAAACACCATTCATGAGCACGGTGCTTTTACATAATTGGTAAAGGTAAGCTCAAAACTTAGGTGTCTGCGGGCAATGGGAAAAGCTGAACATTAAAAAAACATAAAACTAACCAAAACAAACAAAGGGGATTAAAGAATAATAAATTATAGAGAAGGTGTTAGAAACACATAATTGCTATTCGCTTGACTCTAGAACTACCTCTTTAAGTAACTTGATTTCTGAAAGCCTTAGCTTTTTTTTCCTAGTGTATCTTTGATTTTTTAGGTCTGTGGAAAGTCTGTACAAGCAAATTAAATAAGACTGGCCTCATTTTTTGGCTATGAGGGCTAGAAACATGTCACAATTCACTGCCATATATCTGAACTCCATTACTGTCCAGAAAAGAAAGGCTACATTTAGCCAACTATCAGGAATTATCCCCGGTCCACATTAGCTTCTGAGAAGAATTGGAGCCTTGGAATAGCACTTGTTTGGTCAGGCTCCAAATCAACTTCTTAGTAGCTGGTCCAGGACATGTTAAAGTTAGTGCTATATGAATTGTACAGATGTCCATACATTTCCTTTATATGGTAGCCTTCATCTTGTTTAGTATGCTACTGAAGACATAGATAGAGAGATCAGACAACTGAAACGCAGACACAGGCAATTCTAGATACAGACAGACACTTATATATAAAATATATGGTTATGTTCTGGTCACCCAGACATTCATGGAATCATGGAATCATGGAATTATCAGAGTTGGAAGGGACCTCTAGAGATCACGTTAAAGCAGGAACACCTAGAGCACATCACTCAGGACTGCATCCAGGTGGGTCTTGAAGATCTTCAGAGAAAGGGACCCCACAACCTCCCTGGGCAGCCTATTTTTCCTCATATTTGAATGAAACTTCCTATGTTCCAGCTTGTGGCCGTTGCCCCTTGTCCTATCACTGGAAACCACTGACAAGAGTCTGGCTCCAACATCCTTTAACCCACCCTTTAGATACTTATGAGTTCTCCCCTCAACCTTCGCTTGTCCAGGCTAAAGAATCCCAGCTCCTTGAGCCTTTCCTCGTAAGGGATGTGCTCCAATCATTTAATCATCTTCGTTGCCCTACACTGGACTCTCTCC
>JAOXNG010000001.1:166176093-166187127 GCA_028566535.1 Scolopax minor | reverse complement strand
AACCATCCAAGAGCCCTAAAGTCTGTCTTCATTGCCCTTGAACTACTGGTGGCCACCTCATCACTGTCTACTTGAAATACTAGTAACAGATAGTAAACCGAAGGCTGGTCTAGGGTAAGCAGATTTTTCTGTATATCCTTAATCCTAGCCCCAGGGAGGCAGCAGACTTCTCTGTGGGATGGATATGGTCTGCAAACGGGGCCTTCTGTTCCCCGCAGAAGGGAGTCACCCACCACAATTACCTTCCTTTTTTCTTTTGTAGAGGAAGTCCTAAGGCAGGGGAGTGGATGGCTAGCTCTGGGCAACTCACTGCATGGATTTTCATCAACATCCTCATTTACCTGGTTCTCCATTTCCAAAGCCCCATACCTATTTTGCAAGTATAACTGGGAAGGTGAGTGGGGCCAGTGAGGGTTTTGCTTGCCCCTCCAAAGCAGGACCTTCCTCCATTCCTCACTGTCCCTTGAATTCCTCTCTTCTGCCAGGTGAAAGGCAGGATGGAGGTCTCCAGTAGAGGTTCAACCCGATGCCTATGCTTCAGGGTACAACTCCACCAATCTATTTCCTTTTCACTTTCTCTGATGTTTCTACGTCTTCCTTCATGTCAACTACCTGCCTGAACAAGTAGTTTATTTGATCACACTGCACACAGGCAGTGTCTCTGGCTCCCTTGGGGACAAGTGCCAGGCTTCAGTGTTCGCTGCAGCCAGAGACCTGCACTGCCACATGTTTTTGCAGGAGCTTGGTCTGAGTTCCCACACTCTTCCATGTGGTGCACTCAGATCAGTCATATAAGACAAACATATACCATCAGCTTTCCAGCTAACGTGACTGTGTTTGTTTTCTGAGAAATCAGGATGTCAGCATAGCAGAAACTTCTTGTATAGGCCTTACCCTGACATGGAGGTACAATGCTGACAGATACTACACTTAGATTCACCAGAATGGAAGCTCTTTAAATACTACAATTCAGGCATAATCTTACTAAACATATATTCATGCCTTAAGTACAAAATACTTCCTACCAGTGAAGTTAATTGAAGTTAATTATCTTGCTAATTATTATTATTAATAATTATTATTATTGTTGTTGTTGTGTTATTATTGCTATTATGTGTCCTGTTTCTTGGAACAGATTGCCTGTTTGTAACATGATGGTCTTTTGA
Organism: Scolopax minor; assembly: GCA_028566535.1. Classification (NCBI taxonomy): domain Eukaryota; kingdom Metazoa; phylum Chordata; class Aves; order Charadriiformes; family Scolopacidae; genus Scolopax; species Scolopax minor. The sequence continues at coordinate 166,185,961 of JAOXNG010000001.1, read as the reverse complement.
AACAGGCAAATAATTAGCTTAAAAAAGATGTTTATAGACATCTCTTTTTCTTCTTTATATTTAGATGTGCCTCTATGCAGAGAGAGATAGTATATACACAGATATGTATACAAAATCATATAGCTCTCTATGTGTGGTTTTTTATATATAAACTTTTTATAGTACAGACTACTGCATGCACATATATGTAAATCAACTTATTAATAAACACATGCATATATGTATATATACCTCTATACATGTATACTATACATATATATGTGCATGAATATGTATGCATGTGTATGGATTTTTTTTTTAAGTATGGGATAAAGCAGTCTTTTTCTTTCCTATCCCTAAGTCTTCCTGCTTTCCCTCTCCCAGAGTTGTGTGTAAAATTTATTGCACGGCTGCCAAAAGACACTCACTGCTTTTTCCCAGCACAAACAATAATACAGCAGGTTTTGGACACTACCAGAGAGGCTGAGTTTATTTTGAAGCTGAACAGATTTGTCCCTAGAGTAGTATTCTAGTAGCCTATCTTAATCCAGCAAAGCCCCTCTTGTGAATTCTGGTGGTAGAAAAAATATTTGCCTACTTGAGTGACCCTGTTTGGCTACTTTACTCACATGGAACCATACTTACTTGGGAGTAGTAGGAATAGATGTCTCATTGATTTCCACAGAGTAATCAACAAGTTTGCTGAATATGAACTGCAAAACTGGGAGTCTAGGGCTCAGACACACTGTGAAAGAATTTTCAGTAGAAGCTGATGAGGTATTTGAAGTAAAAGACTTCAGTCTTTTAAATCTGATTGTTTAAAACTTAATTATTGTTACCTTTCATATTTAGGATGAATTTCTATCTAGCTTTCTGTCCAGCTATCCTATTTTACAAACAGACTGTGCTGCTATGTTGCCTGGTGATGCAAAATACTTACTTTGCTTGATATTAAATATGCTATAAACAAAGCCAAAACCAAGCTTTTACTTCAATTTCTCTCTCATTTTTATTGTTTATAGCTGTGGGCTATAACAAAAAGTCTCGCCTTTCCTACATCAAGTGTCTGAGATTTGACTCAAGGCAGTTTAACAGACACTACAGAGAAAGGTAAGGAAGAAAAAATATTTATTGGCATGGAGGCTCTGCAGCATCCAGCAAAGTTCTGTCTCTCCTAGAATATCCCTGGCAGCTGCTACAATCTGCTTCCCAGAAATCAGTGACCTGTATTATTAGCCATTGAAGTTAGACAACCTCCTCTACAAGATTCTCTCTTTTAAAAGGTTTCTCACCTCACAATCTTCTGATGGATTATCTGCATCTCATACATGTTCTTCAAAACTATTCCCCACATATGTAGGTTCAAAACAGATGTTCATCCATACCATGCTGTTTCACACATCAAGATCCTGGAACTTAAAAGCTATTCATGTGTCTGCTGTACATAAGTCATCAAAATATCCAGGGAACTATTTTCTAGAGTCTAATATTCTGATTATTATATGGAGGGTTGAGGGGGTGGGGTGTCTCTGAAACATAGTTAAGTAATTATGCTTTGAATTCTTTAATAATGTGGGGTAACTGATAGCTACCCAGACTGCACAGCAGCTGCCAAGGTCCCTCAAAAAAAGTCTAAAGCTGATGCTTACAGTCTATGTTATAACTATGATCACTAAAGCTTTAGCATAACAAACAAATAAATGGATTGGAACACCTCAACCTGTAAAGAAGCTGACTAAGGCAGGGAATTATGATAATGGTCTTTAGCACATATAGCGTGGAGATGCTGTAAGTGAGCAATTGTTTATAGTTCCTTCTAATACAAGTACTAGCAGGTATCAAATAAAACTAGTAGGTTGTGTATTTAGAATAAAAAAAAAGAAGAGGAAAACTCTTTGCAGGTAGTATAATGCATAGTTAAATTCTGTAATGTCCTACTTCAAGACTGTAAATTCTAAAAGTTGATGTGATTCGACAAAATTACTGTAAAAGGAATCATGGAAGAAAGTCGCTTTTGAGAGATTTAAATACAGACCCAATTAAATTTACAAAGCATGCACAGCATGATTTGTGGTAAAATACTGTTCTGAAATGTATTCCTACCTGCTTGCATCTGTTCTTCTATGTTTTCGTGTGATAACACTACTGCACATGTGAAACTTCTGGGTGATCTGACATGACTGACCTGCTGCTGGATCTGGCAAGGCTGTTCTTACATTATGCTCTGCACAAGACTGATATCAGCGGCCTCGTTCAAATTTTGTCTTCCCAGCAATGATAGAAATGCATTATACTATAGTGTTTGCTATTCTCATGTAACTTTCATTAACACCTTCTATACATTTACAAACTCAAGAAAAGTTATTTTCATTTTTTTATGAAATGGTGTGATCATACAATAAAGGTCATGCAATCATTATTTCTTATTTGTCCTGCAATCATTATTTGTTATTTGTATAATTATTATATTATCAATTATGGATTCTAAATCATACAAATCTTAGGTTTTCTCCTGCTGGAAATTGAATGATCGTGAATCCTTGAATGTTCCTGTTACATATCAATTGCTTCGTGCATTTATTGCAACTATATGGTAATTAGATTTAAAAAAATAACCAAAAAGACAACTTAAAAAACACAGAAAAAAATCAAACTAAAAAATACCTAGCCGATCCTTCTTTTAAATGGGTATCATAGCAAAATTTTAAACACAGCAAAGCACATTGAGAAATGTAAAGTTTATACTGTTGACCATGTACAAATAATACATCACCTACTTAAAGCAAATATGGTGTAATAAATTTGCTGACTTTGAAAGCTAAAGACTATCAACATGACAGAAAAAAGAGAAATGGTTGGAACAACCCAGGTCTTTGTTTTACAGTAAGCAATAGTATTTCTGCTAGAAATGGCAAGTCATCAAGAAAATAGAATCTTTTTCCTGTTAAATAGAACATTATCAGGTTTTAGTGTACAGGTAAGATCATCAACATCTGGCCTCGTGAACTCTTGTAATAGATATCCCCTACATTTTGATCGCAGAATCAGTGATTCCAAGATTATTGTATGAAACATGATTGGTTTGAACTGAATATTGTCTTTTTTCACTTTATCTTGGAATATTGTAGTCTCTATAATTAAACTAAAAAGTTGATCTAAATAAGTAGACAGTCAAAACATGGTGCCAGAATTAAATCTGAAATTACATTTGCTGTTGAAAATTGAGTCAAGGAAACTACTGCAAGAAAACTAATATCCAAGTATACACTGTTAGTTTCAGGCCTTGCCCCATCTTGATCATTTTCTGCTTCTGTTGATTTCATTCCTTCTATTCCATCACCTAGCCCATAGCATTTCTCCTTCACAGAGGCTATGCGTACACAGATGCTTACATCATAAATAAATCCATTTGGAGATGCTTCTTTTCCCTTTTGGATCTTGAGAGAAGGAAACTGCTATGTAAGAATTACCACTTTTAATTAGTGAACTCTCGGACAGGCAGCATGTAGAAAAGCAATGAAGGAAATAGGATGATTTTAGCAGTGAAAATCATTATAGAGCCAAGAAAACTTCACAGCAATTCATTAGAGGGGTGACCTGTGGTTTAGGCAAGACTGAAACAGAAGTTATATTGACTACATTGGTATCGCTGAACACAGAATTAAGGACTAAGTCTTGTAGCCCAGGACACAAAGAGTGGAGCACACACATGCTGCTCAGGGTTGGCCTCCTCTGGGTAGTCAGGGTACATTCCTCTGTCCACATTCTTCTGCCCTGGGTTTCCTCTGAGTCCTGCTATTGTAAGATGTAATAGAGATTTTTTTTTAGTTCACAGTGTGAATAATAACACAAAGACTGATATTTTTGCAACAGTAATGGGGTTTTATACATTTTGCACCTTGGGCTATGCTTTGATTGTGGAAGGACTCAGAGACTTTTTGGATAAAGTTAGAGGATTTTGCAAGTTGGTAGCAACCATATTGCCTTCTAATCATTGACAAGCCTGCTTCATTAAATTAAGATGCCATCAACAAGAAAAGTAAGTACTAGTGAGCAAGAATTGTACTCTCCTACCTTCTATTTCCACGTACTCATAACTGTTCCCATACTAACTGCAAGGATTTACAAAAGGCCTGTCTTCAGGCCTTTTAAATGGTTCCTCCTTTGTCTTTACTGTAGACTCTAGCACCTAACAGTTCTTCAATGAAGACTTCTGATTTTACCCAATTCTTCAGCAGTTCTTACTGCTCAGCAACTTTATTAGCTGAACTACATGAAACCAAAGTGAATAAGGATCATTTACAATCTAGCTTTTTCTGATTATAATTGTTCTGCATAAAAGTGTACCTGTCTTTTATACAATGAAAATTAATATTAAACATCTAGGCAGTATAATATTGAAATCCCTACATTAAATTACTATTGAAAACATTGACTCAAAGCATGAGAAATAGTAAAATATGTTTCTATCTTATTACTTAAATAAACAAGAATCTCTTCATTGTAGGAATCATCTCTGGATATATATGTATTTAAAGCCAGGTGCATGAGAACATACTTTGTCCTCAGTCTTTCCAGGGGGAACTTTCCACAACATATCAAAATGATCGCAGAATCATAGAATTCAATGCAGAATCATAGAGTTAATGCTACTGCTTACAGCAAAATGGAAACAGAGAGCCTGATGGAAGGGGAATTTTCTCTTTTCTTAACAACCTGTTCAGCCTATTGGAGGATATTTCCTTAATTTTACAAAACATTTTGGATTCTTTTTGACAGCTAGGTTTTCAGGGATAGATTTGCATGTGAAAATAGACCTGCTTAGCTTCATGTCTTTTGGCATGGTGCACAAATAACAGAACAACAGAAAACTGAGAAAGTGTCCTTATATACAACCAGAACAAGTTTTACAAATCAGGGACTGTATCAACCTAATGATAAGGCAGAATTTACTCCTTACTAACTAGGATTAATACCAGTGCAACTAATTGTCTCTTCATCTTTCCTTGGGAATATCCAGATAGCACAGTGCCTATAACAGCATATTAAAATGGTGATATTTAATTATGCCCAGGTATTTACTCTTACAAATGGACACCACTTCATGTGATGTAACTTTTAGTATTTCTTTTAATCAATAATAAGAAGAATCCTAGCACTTGATAGCCAAGAAAAGCCTACTACATGATTATTTTTTTTTACTTCAACAAAATTGAGTGTTAACACTGTGAAAAACTTGGAGTGAATAGTCTCACGTAGTAAATTTAAGTCTATTTAGAAGATGCTAAATTTTTTATGAGGTGGAAATTCTTATCTAATTTGAAATCTTTATTTGTAATAATTTTTTAAAATTATAATGCTGGAATAAAAGATAGCAAAAGGTTTTTAGAATTCTTTACAAGTTAGAATTTGAAAGATAAGCAGAGAGACTTCAATGACCTATGCTTTAGACTGCAAACTTCACGTGAGAGTTATGTAAAATGTTGATATTCTTCTTCATTTTCCTAGAAGCCAGAACATATTTAGGTATCCCTTCATTTGGCTACAAAAAAAAAACAAAAATTTGCCACTGCTTCTCAGTTTTGTTTTTTTATCATGTCTACATAGAAGAAAAGCCTTTATTTTTGCTTGTGAAACAACTTGGGGAAAAAAAAAATCACCAGCTTTCTCATCCAGAGTCTTTGTTTTTTTGTGACAGCCTTTGAAATCTTGATTGAGACTCAGTATATATATTTCACACATGGATGTGGATCCTTCTTGTTTATTTCTGGTCCCATTTAGTGACACTTACTTCCATTCATTCACCAGTGGTTTAATACGGGGGGAAAAAATCTGCTTTGGGTTTATGAGTAAAAAAAAAACACCATAGAAGCCAACAACAGCTAAAAGAAATACATCTGAGAGCACTAAACTGGGTGAATGTTCAGATCTTTGGCTTAGCTCAAGGTTATACTTGTTCTAAGAAATGTATTTGAGGCTGAAAGGCATCTTGCTGCAGTCTTTGATTCATTTCTTTTGTTCTTATATTTGTGGGTGTGTAAGTTACCTTTGAGCTCTCCACACCATCACAATAATGAATATTATAATGAATATTAAAGCACAGGAAAAAAAGTTAGAAGTCCATGGAACTGTCATGAAGGCATCTTTCTCCTTCTGTACAAGTGTCAGTCCTGAGACAGTAATTTTTAAGGCATATCTATGGTATCCATCTCTTTGTATGAAGATATTTTCATTAACTACTTGCTTATGGGGTTAAGTTGTATTGGCTTGTGTATTGCTACTGTTAGTTATAAATGAAGTGTTAAACTGTCTCCAACTTTATTCTTCTGGTGACATTAGAGATCTGGCAAACCAAGTTACCAAACTTCTCAATTCAAGAAAAAAACTCACAACAATGCTTCTCCTAAAAACAGTTCCTAAATAATGTACTTGTTCTCTTGCATATGGAGAGATAACGAAGAGGGAAACAATGGCAAAGATTTTTGTTTTGATTTGTTTTTTCCCTTTGGGAAAAAAATATTTAAAGTTTTGCAAAAGAGTATGATTTAATTCCTTGTGTCTGCTCATTTTTCTCTAAACAATCCAAAAATAATATTTCACATTATCATGTATTAGTAGAAGTTGTTAAAACTATCTATCATGCTTAAAAAAACAATTAGCAAAGGTGCAACATTTCAGATCCTAATTATTTGTATAGCTGCAAATGTCAGGGTTATACATACACTTCATAGTAAAATAATGCCTGCCAAAAAAACATATTCCCAGGGTGGACTGACAAGGAATTAAAATACTTTTCCTATTTAAAAGTTCTAAGATTTACTTCCATTAAAACAAAGTAACTGCTATCATGTGCAGACGCCTTTGAGTTGGGAACCAAACAACTTAAAAAGTTTTGGAGAGTATTTTCTGGTAGGGCTTATAGACTTAAAGCTGCTGAAAGAAATAAACTAAATGTGCTTCTAGACATAGTGCAAATTTTCAGGTTTAAAACTGGGGAGAGCAGACTGGTGAAGAAACAGATAATGTTAAGGGAAAGGTGTAAAACTGTGTTTCTCCAGTATTAATATTTTAGTTGTTTGTAATGACCGTGTGCAAATTCACATAGTAATGTTTGTCTCAAAGGATTTTTTAAAAGTGACTTTTTTTTTTTCTGTTGGTACACAGTGAAATAAACCATCTGCCATGGAATATGATATGTAGAACTGAAGAGAGCAAATCAGATTTTAGAAAGAAAGAACATGCATCATAAGGGATTTGAGCCTAAGAAATGTAACCTTTAAAATTGCTGTTTTGTGTGATTTGCAGGAAAATACCAAAGTAGAAGCACTAACATGGCCTTTCATATTTTTAGTAAAACACTGTTCTATACGACAGTTCTCCTACCTGACACATTTTCAGTGAAACAGAAAACTCATATGGGCGCCCTTTGTATTTCGCAAAGCACACAGTTCTGATAAAATGCTTGCTTAGGAGCATAAGATATGGAGAACTGAAAACGAAAAGAGTTTTAGTAATTCTTTGTGTCTGTGTCTTCTATTTAGGAGTAAACCTCCAGAGGGTAATAATAACATCTAGAGGATATTTTTGATACCAGTTCTCATTGTCTAGGCAAAGCCACAATCATTTTTAACTGATAGTAACATCATAAAAAAAAAATTAAAAAAATTTTGTGATACACTTAAGAATAGATATGACCTTTCATCTGAAGCTATCCTACAAGTTTAAATATATATATTGATTAGTTTCTAAATGCTTTGAGTCTTAGGTCTCTCCAGATGTGTAAATTGAGTTAATTTCAAATGTCTGTACCTAATATCAGTCAGTTACTAAAAACAAGTACAGAATATTTCCTCTCACTTAATAAGTAGAATCTAGTGGTGTTCATCTCTGAAATTTTTTTGGTTTTATTATTGAAATATGTATTAACACAGTAAATCATGGCAACTTAGACTTTTGAAATTGATAGTTACATTTCTAAGTATAAGGCCATGTATTTTAATCTTTTAACTCTAGAAAGTGGAGTAAGTAATAGTTGCTCGTACCCTCAATGCCTAGTTTGTGTATCTGGCTTGAAGACAATATTGCTTCTCCAATATTAAAGTCATACATTCAGATGTTATATAGAAGACATTTCTGTATGCACTTCAAGGAGCTGCTTTTCAGCATTCATGGCTAACAGGCACATGAATATTATGGAGGAAACGCAGTCTAGACATTAATAAGTGGAGCACTCATTATTAGTGTGTGCTTCTTTTCTCTGCCATTAAAATACATAATGTGCTACAAGGATCAACTTTTGCAATGCCAACTATTTAAAATGAATAATTACCTTTGAGAATTTTAGCAAAAAGAACTTGAAATTAAAACTTTCCCTATGTTTGCACAGGACAACTTTAAGCTGTTATTTTTTAAAGTCTCTGTTGTCAGAAAGTGTATTATATTGAATTGATCACTCTAAATATTGCTTTCTGTAGTTGGCCTCCTAGCAGTGCTGGTAGCCTGAACGCTAATTGTGTGCAAGTGTTGAACCCAAGCCAGTTCTGCTTGCAGTCTCATTAGCATATTCATAAGTCACAGTTTCATGCAGGTGCCAGAAAGCTGCAAAATGTTTTGTGGCTATTCACTGCCACAATAGTGGAAATACTGAATTAGTCTTAAAAAGCTATTATATGCTCTAAAATAAACCGTTTAATATTGTAAATTAGGTTCAAAAACTCTTGAGCAATCACTCCATGAAGAAATGAAACAAGATTTTTTTTTTTTTTCCTTTTTTCCTGCCTTCCCTTGTCTCTCTCCCATCCCCCTTTTTCCCTTCCTCCTCTTTGCCCTACAGAGTGGAAAATTCAGATCAGGCAGATTAAAAAGAATGTTTCTTGCTTCATCCCCTTTTGAAAACTGACTCTGGTTTTCTTAATAGAGGCCAAGGAAGATAGTGTGATAATCACTAGATTAGGCAACTACAGACCCTGCTGTACGAGTGATAAACCAGAATAATGGAACTAAGCTTCTGCTAAATGAATCGGAGCAATCCAGACCCTCACTAATTCAAATAAATTCAAAATAAAAGCACATTCTCAACATCCTGCTGCCAATAGTGGCAGCACGGTAAAAGGATTGTCTGGATCAGTGTATCTCTTCACTGCAGGTGACTTTTGGCCTTTTGTCGGTAGAATTTTGTCTTTCTGTAGTGCAAAGACAATTAATTCAATTATATTTCACAATCTTGGTAAAGCAAAAAATTTTAAACAATTTTCCAGCATTGTTAAATCCAGAGAACAGGGCCCCAGCTTATCACTGGAGCTTATTTAGCAGTCTGCTTTTGCAAATAAAATTACACCACTGGTAAGAAAAAGAAATTCTTAATTTAGTTAATTTGACCATTGATATCACAGAGAATGTTTAATCATTTATATATTGTATATTAGATTACAATGTGTATTTTATTTCATTCTGATGGATCCTCTTAAATCATCCTTCCTCTCAAAACAGGTTAGCAGGACCTCAACGACCTACATTTTAATAAAAGTCAATACACAATGATCCACAAGCAAAGGACACACATATGGGGTTTTTTTAGGTAAAGGAGCTACTCTAATTACACCACTATGTTTAAGAAACACACACCATTTATCAGGATTTTGGAATATATATTATTATTATCTTCTCATGCAGGGACAGATTTTAAACTGTGAAATACTCATTTCCTTTTACAATATTCCACAAATCTTTAAAAAGTTGTACATTTCATGTTTTACTAGGAAGAATATTAACGTGAAAGCTATAAAAATCCATCTACATGCAAATTATTAAAAAATAAGGCAACTACAACGTACATGAAGAAGCATCTGTATTTTTTATGCTATGCTCTGCAGTACCTGTATATTGCAAA
>JAOXNG010000001.1:166162003-166174706 GCA_028566535.1 Scolopax minor | reverse complement strand
GCTCAGAGAGCTGGGGTTATTCAGCCTGTAGAAGAGAAAGGTCTGAGGAGACCTTATAAGAGCCTATCAATATCTGAAGGGAGCCTATAGAAGAGCCGGAGAGGGACTGTTTACAAGGAAGTGTAGCAACAGCACAAGGGGCAACAGTTTTAAATTGGAAGAGGGGAGATTTAGATTAGACACCAGAAAGAAATTCTTTACAGTGAGGTTGGTGAGGCACTGGAACAGGTTGCCCAGGGAAGTCGTGGATGCCTTATCCCTGGATGTGTTCAAGGCCAGGCTGGATGCAGGTTTGAGCAACCTGCTCTAGTGGGAAGTGTCCCTGCCCTTGGCAGGGGGGTTGGAACTCAATGATCTTTAAGGTCCCTTCCAACTCAAATGATTCTAGGATTCCATGAAATTCAGGAATTCAATTTCATATTTAGGAGCAGTAACTGACTTTAACTCAGCAGTAGCTGGCTATGTGGCTATATGGCATGTGGCTATGACTGGTCATAGGCCGCTAAAGGTTTTCCTGGCCCATGCATTGGCCTGAGGGACCCTGAAGCCAAATAGGTTCATCAGTTTATCACCCTGCCTGAGCTATTGCACAGTTCTGCAGGAGCCTTCTAAAAAGGGAAGCATGTTAGGTGTGCTGGCACGCAATGTCATAATAGCACAGAAACACAGTTTCTGGAACAAACCTAGAGTACAGAGTAATTACAAGTATGGCAGGGTATGTTTACATTTGCTAATGCCAAATGTAAATATATTCATGCTCCATTACTGGGTATAACCACTGGCCCTGACAAAAATCTTGCCCGTTTGAACTGTGTGAAGTCTCAGAGTGCAAGAAGCAACCAAACAATTATGCCTTAAGCAGTGGTGATGTCCTAATTTCCATCTCTTGAACTTCTCTCATTTAAATTTGTAGAGGTTGAACTTTAATTCAAGACAAAACTATTTGGGGTTTTTTTTGGTGTGTTCCAATTATGACCAGTTCTGGAATATAGCAGTAGTTCTTACACTGCAGAGATGCTTTGAAACAATGAAACTTAGTTCTCAGTTTCGCTCACACAAACTGATTTAGTGGGTGTTGTCTCAACAAATTGGAACATGAGCTTGAGTATACTGAGCCTTGAGAAAAAATGATAGCAAGTTTTGGTCTCCAAGGAGAGTGTCTGGTTAAAGTAAAATATCCCCACCATATCCTAGGGAGTACTATGACTGTAGTTGTTCCCTTTATAGCTAATGGAAAGAAACAGGCACCTCTGGAGAGTCATTAATCTCATCATAAGATAGAACAGATGAATATCCCTGGAGGAGCCTATTTTTCTCCATTAACTATAAAGGGATCCTAAAATGCCTGGCTCAGATTTTAGATGTCTAACTTTCAGATGTTAAATTACAACCGATTAAGTCAATCACATGTTGTCCCTTAGCAGAATGTATTAATTCCCTCCACAACCAGTCAACTCAGTCAACATCCACAAGGAAAAGGCTGGAAAGATAAAATCATTCCTGAATCTCTCCTGGATCTCTTCATGCATTTGCAGTAATTGTCACAGCATGCAAACAGGGAATAATGCATATTCTCAGGAACTCCTGACCCCAATTCTTCCCTCTTTTTAAGAGGCTTTGCTTTATTTCCAGTTTTGGGACACTAAGGAAAGAAAGTGTCAGAAAGTGTATTATGCATTATTGTGTCTAGTAGGTATCATCTGGACAGCGTTACATATGTGGAAAAGTATTTTGCACCTATTTTCACATCATTAAAAACACCAGATACAGTTTTCGGTTGTATACCAACATGAGCGTTATCACTGGGAACACTATACTTCCGGCAGCTGGCTATTTGAGTTATGGTACCTCTGTTTTCTGATTGATAGGTACAAGTAGAAGTCTGTTGCTGTATGACTTGCAGCTATGTACCACAATTTTGCTGTTATGTTCATAAGATTTCAATTTTCATAAAATGCCTATAATCAAATGTTCTATGAGCTTTCATACAAAAATATTCTTTAAAGTTTTATTTTTCTTAATATCATGTTTATTATGAAACAAACAAAGAAGTTATCTTCTTTCTTACTGTGAGAATTAATCTTTACTTGACTAACCAGGCTGCCACAGAGGTCAGCTCTGAATCTCAAACCCTACAGAAACCAAACAGAAAATAACTGCACATGATAGTGCGTGAAAATGCATATTTTCAAGAACAGTATTTTCATTGTAACTGCTGAATATTAAACTACCAAAGCACAGCTTTTCTCCTAAAATCTAAAACTTCTCAAGTCCTAAAACTGATGAAAAACTCTTTCTCCATTGCTAAACATTGAACTCCTATTTTTTCTTCTGGTTATGTTTTGTATGTATACACACATGTGCACAGAATGTCTGTCTATCTATGTATCTGTCTGTCTACCTACTTACATATACATTTATGTATATGCACAACCTTTTCAGTTCTAAAGTGCAGTTACAGGTCATTTAATGTGAAAACAGCAAGGAAAAACTCTTGTTACCCATCTGAATCTCTCAATCATCAGGAGTGATTTTTTTGTCACAATTGTGTGGTAGGATATAAAATTCCATTCAAGGCTAGGGAAAGAGAAGAAAATCCACTTTCTGAAAACCATGAAAAATTGCATAATATTGTAGCACCTGGCTGCATATGGTAAAACTGGACCTGGGTAATACTTGTTAATGGGACTGGAACATATGCAGGAAGATACAAAGACCTATGGACCTCAGCAGCATTGTAGAACTAACAGAATAAACAGCTTCTGAAAAATGTCATAAATGTATTATGTATAAAAGAGATCTGTACCATAGATCAGCCATGCATGACTTTTTGTTCCTCTGCTATCTTTATTTAGCATAGGCAAGGAAAGTTAATTTCCATTTATCTGGGGCTTCTCTAAAAAGCAACAGCTTTTTAAGTCATATTCTACGGAACTTCTGAAAAGATACAAAACTAGACCAGAGAGTTCTTAAGTTTATGAGTAAAAAATTTCTGGGACAACAAAATTTTGAAAAGTTGCATGTACCTTCAGAAAAAGATATAGTCAGAAAGTACTTAGGTATTTTGCATGATTTTTTGGCTGGCAGTCTTTATAATAGATACAGCAGGAGGCGTCTGATGGGGAGAACAGTAACATAATCTTAGCAAATTAGCTGGAACAGTCTAAGATGCCACTACACTCCTCAGCTGGAAGGACACTCCTAACAGCTGTGACCCAAAAATGAGACATGTGAACCAGTCTTTGTAATGCAGAATTACCTTTATAACAGGTAAATAGTAATGAATTTCTAAACATCTTTGCTGATTTTATCAGATTTAGGTATTACAGTGAACATTTTACCTTATCAGCAAGTGTCTTCTGAATATTTTGTAAGTTATCTCTATAGTCATCAGGAGAGAGAAAAGCCCACACCAGATGTGGCATGATTCTTTACCATTTGTGGCTATTTAAAAAAAAAAATTAAAATCACAGAATCAAATGTTAGTGATGCTTTAAATTTTGTTAATTAAGGAAAGGTAATAAAATGTCATCTTAATTACTGTGGAGATTTTCTTCAACCATCCACTATGGCCATATTGTATATGGCCATATTGAATAAAATACATGAAACTATGATGTTCTTCATGCTATGAATTTCTGATGCTATACTGTAATTTCTGATCTAATAGAATTACCTAATTAGACACACAATGTGTAATGAAAGGGTGAAGTTCTTTGTTGATGTGAAATAAGTCACATAGATATTTATAAAGGTTTTCCGGCTTTAAAGATTTATATGCCTCTCATGATGTCTGTCCATTTTGGTGTCCATTAGACTGACTAAACAGACCAATGTTGTGCCACATATGATGCTGGTTTTATGTTTTTATCAGAATTATATACTCTAGTGAGTATAGGTTCATTCGGACTGATGGTACCTGTTGCATGGAGCTCTGCAGAAACAGCAGAAGCTGTCCGCCATTTGTGATGAGAATAAATCAAAATTTCTTTGAAATGCTGTGACAAATGTAGGGAAAAAAAAAAAGTGGTTATATAATACATAATTTCTATATTTTGAAGCAGAGCATATTATGAAACCTAACCAAGGTAGGCATTTTTGTGGGTGTATCTGCACAACTGCGCAGTCTGTCTGTCTGACAGGCTGTGTTTTTTTGGAATGCTTTCAACAATTAATTCAATATTACTGGGGAAAATACATACATAAAACAACAGCAGAGCAGAACTCTTTCATTTCTCTTGAATTGGCATTGACTGGACCGATGTGCTGTGAGCATGTTAAGCAATCATAGGTCGCTGCATTGAAACAATACTTCTTGGGGATCATTTAAAACAACTGTGATCCATCATACTGCTACTTCATAAAAAGAATAGCAGTGCTATTGGTAATTTTTGGCTTCAAGAGCTACCTGAAGCTCTGTCAACACTTCTGCTAAGTTACCTGCAAAAATGGGGTTTGAGTAGCTTTGTTCTGTTGTGAAACAGAACTGGTACAAGTGCAAGGTGTTTAGCTGGCCCTGCTTTTGAAACTGCTGAACTGACAGCAGAAAAGACAGGTGATCAGACAGGAGATGAACAACCTGCACAATGAAAAATTTAATAGCTTGTAAATGGTGAAAGATGAAAACATGAGGTTGAAAGAAAAAGAAGGCAGATAACCTTAGCTTTCAAGAAGATATTTTGCCTTTCTAAAATTACCCTATCTACTCCAAGACTTAACAGGAAAAGCATTTACTATTTTTGGAATGCTGGGTTTGATCTTAAAATCATAGAAATAAATTTAATATACAAATAATTCTATGTTATAACAAAAAAAAAAAGGAATGTATATAAAACCCTGTCATTACTGTGTGATATTCATTTACAGTGTCCATTATTATTACCTTCTAAGAAAATCAGGCCATTTCCTCGAATACCTAAATACAGTTTGATGGTGCCTGCTCTTAGGCAACCAGGTTTAAAAAATATATATTCTTTTTGCTTATGATAAAAGACATGATGCACTCTGGAAGGCTATAAAGGGAATAAATAAAGATATAATTGTGCAGAGAAACAATTCTAAAAAGTACAAACATAATTTAGAAAAAAGCAAATTTAATAGATCTGCAGTAATATATATGCAATATATATTTAACTAGTATAGACGTCACAGTCAAACATGAATCCTATATTTCTGTTTGTGAACTCCAAATAGAAATGCAGGTGAATGCATGGCACACTTTACTCATTTGTGTGGGATGCTTGGGTGTCAGGAATCCTGAATGATGTCTGAGACTATCACAGTTGCTGCTCCAAGGCAAAAGTAAAGCTTCCTAGTAAGCCTTTGCCATCAATGGTAATGCTCCATAAGATATATAAACACTCTAGGAAAACTGAGTAGAACTGAGAAGCTGTGGTATATAACTTTTCTAGAATATACTCTATATACATGCTGAGTAAATTTCAATAAAATATTGTTGAATAACTAGGGATCTTCCAGCAACTACTAGGTATGTTACCTAGGATTTTATATATACAGGTACATAAGCATGTAAACACATTTATATATTTATATTTTAAAATGAGTGTAATTAAATATTCCCTGTACATTAAAAACCTAAAAAATAAAAATCACACATGCAGTTTAGAAATAGAAAAGAATTATATAGCTAAAACCAACTTCGTATACGTTAAGACAACAAAAAGAGTATCTCCACATCACACAAAACAAAAACAATGAAGGAAGAAGAAGCAAAATAAATAGTGAAATTGAGAAATAGAAACAAATGGAGAAAAAAAAATGAGTTAAGAGGAAAGTGTGAGGTATCACTTCTACTATATCAGGGAAAAATTATTTGTGGTGATGCAGATTCTACTAAATTCATGCATTGGCAAGTAACATTTGGATATGACTTTAGGAAGGAACATAAAGAAATTTCTCCAACTACATAAAAAAACCCCAAAAATTTATCTATACACAATTAGATATAACATAGTACCCACATCTCGCTAAAAAGTTTCAAGATAAATGAAGGACATGGTATGTAATATGTTCTCCCTTTGCTCTGAATGTGGCTCTCCCAGTGAGATCAGTGAGAAACACTGCATGCCACGCTTTCCTTTTCCACAAAAATCACTTATAGCAATGAAGAATTCAAATGCTAACTTTACATTGGAACAAAAAGGTAAATACTTTCACAAATTTAATTTTGAGTAACGTGGAATGATTTTATTTCATAACACGTATTATAATGCCTTATTATAAGAGAAAAATAGAGCCATAGATCAAATTTTCCTTGTTTGCTGAAGGCATTTGTATGGATTAATACAGTTCCAGACTTCTTCAAATATAGGAGTATCATTGTTGATACTATCTTTCAAAGAAAACCATAGAATGTCTATGAATCTCAAGAAATTATGCATAGTATATTACAAATCAGGCCTTATCATTGTAATCAGAGCAATAAGAGACACAAAGGTAAATGAACCTGCCTGATAAAAATTTAATATTTTACATCCCTATATAGAAAATTAATAATTTTAGGTCTGTAGGTCCAAATAAGCAATCAGAAGGTCTTAGTTTAGTAGATATCTAGTCTAAAAAGCACTTGCTTTTCACAATGTGTCCTATTTATTTAGACTGTAAATCAGTAGTTGTTAATATTGCAGCTAGGCTATCGAATTCTAGATTGGATCATAGGAGTGGGCTTATTTGTTAGCTGTGAAACAGAAATTGAAAAAAACCCCAAAACTCATGCATAATTTTCAGCAAAATATCTAAACAGTAATGCCTAGCAAGTAGCAGACTTTGTTGCTATTTCCTCTTTTCTTCATTGCTATTTAATTCAGTGACTAATATACCATGCATAAAGACAAGACTGCAAACTTCAGGAGTAGTAACTAGAAACCTGTTTGTTGTTGTTTGGTTTGTTGTCTTTTTTTTTCTCCCCACAGACCTGCATGCTCCAGAGTCACATTTATTCTAGATTAATCTCCACATGACCTTCTCAGTTTATCAGTCTCTTGAGCAGTGATTTGTGTGTAGAGAAATAGACAACTTCCCTGTGCAAACGATAAAATACGATCTTGAATTCCAGTAACCTGAAATCAGCGGTAAGTCCAGGTTTCCCATTTCTGAGGTAAAGTCTCCAAATGATCAAACAAATAAATAAAATGTGTAGGTACAGTATGTATCTTCATACATATTTAGTACCACAGCTATTCTGTGCATATAAATGAACTATTCAAAAAAGCATGTTGTATATTTGCATTTACAAAAAAATACCAAATGCATTTTATACCCTCAGATCAATGCCCATTAAAGCAAATTGTGTGGAAAATCAACTTCCCAAACCAGCAGTAAATTTAGAAAACACCTTTGTATGGTGAATGTTGAAGTAAGGTCCCAGTTAGGCAACCATAGCAAATTAAGTAACCTCATATTTGTGTAACCACAGTGTTCATAAAGAAGAAAATATCTCAGAAATAGCTTTGAAATCAAACATTAATAGTCAGAGATTCCACTAATAAGAAACAAAACATGAAAGGAAAGCCTGTTATAAAAGCAATCTAGCTTTTTGTCAGTTTTCAAGTGTTTTACATTTTGAAAACATTGCTAAGTAACTTAAAATAAATTAAATTGTGTCAAATCTGTTTCATGTTTATTTTTGCAAACTTATTTCATTAAATAAATGCAAAAAAACAAAGATGAAAAGATTATTATTTAAAGATAATTTGACTTCAAGACCACTAGGACAACTACAAGGTAACAGTTTCAGTCTTTGTAGAATTATACATATCGGCCAGCTACCATCTTATTCCAATAACATAAGCCATCCCACTGGCTGTGGTCTTCCTTTTCCTTTCAGATAAAACTCACTGTCATCTGCTTTGATTTGAGAACCATAATATGGTTTAAAAATTTCATTTTACACGTCATCTTTCCTTAATGTTAGCAAAGTCCTAGTACATGATGAAGTGTAATCACTTTCAAAATTGTGGTCTATATTGTTATTTTTCCACATGGTTATTCTACATTTATAACTTCTTTTCTCTGTTATTCTAAATTTCACAAATGGCAATGCTTTTATATTTGTTTTTCTTTTCTTTTAAGAGTGATCTGCAGTCTTCATTTTGTGGCAACCTACTAGTGACACATCACATTCTCCAGAAAACCTTATTGCAATGTATAATACAAATTCTTACAGTAAGCAAGTTAATGCTATAGTAGAAAACTAATAAAATATAAATACTCTAAATTCTAGTTTATTTATCCTTTGAAAATTTAATAAGTAACTTGAAAAATTCTCCAAGTATCTGATAACTTCTACTTGGATGGTGGTGCTTCTCTGTTTGCTTTGTTTTAGTTTTTCCTGGTAAGTACAATAAAAATAATGGGGTTTGTACATTGATTTATCCATATTTATCTATGGGTTAAGGTTTTACCAAAAAAGTGCATAGTTGTATATGGTGATCATTTTAAAATGCATATGATAGTGAAATTAAAATGAATAAAAAGAGTACTTGCCTAGGACAGTAATTACAACAGAAATACAAAAATAAAATCTTGTCAACGGAATAACAGTCATTAGTAAGCACTATAAAATTAAAAGGATGTGATTTTAATTATGTGTAAATAACAAACATCGTTAAAATTCACAGTTATGTGATGGAAATTTACCATCATTTTGATGAGACTGGTATAAATAGTAGATAAAATTGATGAAAAACAGACAAAAAGCATACTCTACATACTGCCCAAGTGATTCAAAAGGTAATTTATTGGCCAACAGCATTAATTAGTCTGAGCATCTAGTTCTGTAGTAGTACTTCTTTGCACATACAAAACATATTTACAGTCTTGTTAGTCACTGCTGTTTTTTCTGATGTTACAACATTCTATCTCTACCATTTACTGATCTCATTCATTTTTCCTTGAAGTGATGAGAGTCTTCAGACTGAGTGCAAAGTATTCTGGAATAGTTCAATAAATATAAAGACAGGTTTGATCTGGGAATCAGTTAAATTCTGTACATAATATACATATAATCTGTACATATGATAATATAGCTACTGTGAATGTTGGAAAATATACCTGATAATATACTTACTGTAAACACTAGAAAGAATGCTATTAACTTCAATGGCTTTTCATCTAGCATTTTAAGTTCATGATATCAGAATGTATACTAAACTCAGATATTCCAAATTCTGATATTTCTCATACCTGAAAAGTTCTTTGCACACATCCCCATGCACTGCATAGTGGAACGGAACACTTTTGTCTCTATTACATACATGCAATAATTATTATGTGTGGTGTTGAAACAGTGAAACTTAGTATTTGTAACTTTGAAAACAGAGAGGTGCACTCCCCATTGTCAACCGCAAAAGCCCACTCTCACACATCTAACACATCTGTCTAATTACAAATATTGTGAATGTAACTTGTCATTAAATATCAGAAGACATTTGTACCTGAAGTCTTAAAACTGTAAATTCTCCTAATTACATAGTGTCACCCATCTAATATATTAAAGAGAAGAGATTATACATAGGAAAACCAGATGAAGAAACAAATTTTGAGCTCACCAATTAGCCCCCTCTTTATTCTTGGAATGTCAGATGTAACTTTTCACCCTTACATTTCAAAGTGGTAGACAAAATGATTTGCTAAAACTTTCACAAATGTCTTTGAAAAATCAACATGTTCATGGTGTTAACACTTAAGCATCTGATTTTGATGAAATTTATTTCTGTATTATGTTGGTGGTTTGAAAAATAAAATTATTTAAAAAAAAAACCAAGCTATTTTTGACATATTTATGAAACCTCATTCCCTGAGGAATGGGAGAAAGCATTATTTAAAACATTATTTAAACATATGGTCTTCTTGTTTAAACAAGGCGTCATACAAGACCCTGTCAGTAGATTTTGTCTGCAGTCATCTGAAGCTGGCAAAGATGCTTCTCAATCCTGGTTATGCAGTAGGTTAACCAATGTAGCAGGTAAAGTTACTTGCTGTGGAAGCCAATTACAAGTAAAACAATTTCTGGAGTAGCAAATTTCAAGTAGCACTTGGACATGTGCTTCTTTTCTCCTACACACAAGCCAAATTCCTAGGAAATTTGTTGAGATCATAGAATCATAGGTTTTCCTAGATTGGAAGGGACCTTTCAGATCATCTAGACCAACTGTGAACCTAACACTGACAAAAACCATCACTAAACCATGTTCTCTTCCATGTTTAGCAGTTATGGTTCTGCACAGAAACAGAAAGACAGATCTCCTCAGCAGACCACTTCGTTTTCCTCAAATTCATAATAACTTGAAAGCCCCAGGCATTTTATGGATTCTCTCTACTCTTTGTTCTCATTTTAACTACAAATAGAAAAGCATGAATGTACATCTGCATAAATATGTCTGACTGAACTTATGATGTACTTATGATATATTTTAACACTGCTGCTAAGCCATTTATACTGAACGTGTGAAAACTACTTGTTTTTTCTTACTAATAATATATGTGTTTTTAGATAAATCCTATTTTCCCCAGTTCTGAGGAAAGTCCTAAAATCTTTGGTGTAACTGGGTTGCATTAGGGATGATATTTGTTTTTTATGAATAATGCAGTCATCCAAAATCAAGTATTTAAAATGCTTTCATAAGGTAACACATTGCTCATATCTATTCACTTTTACTTTCATCATCAAACAACACCTGTATAAGTCCAAATAGATTCTTTAAGGTGTTATTTTTGCTAGGTAACTCTCTGTCCCTGGTACTAACCAAGATGCACAGTATTTGCCTTCTTTTATCATGATGTAAACTCTTATACCTTTAAAATATAAGTACACTTATTTTGTTGGGAGCAAGATTTTCTAGAGGAAGACTTTTGCTGGAGGACGACTCATCATTCTGCAAGCAGCTGAAAACCCATGGATGTATCCTCATGTTAAGAATCCATATAAAGAAAGAGAGAAAATAGCTTTTCCCATTGAGTTAGATCATTCAGGCTGGGACTCAGCTTTCAAATCACAAAAAATTTAAGTGTTACCATGTAGATGGCTACAGATTAAATAGGTGCCAAATATCACCCATCCAACATATATCAAGGTGTGCTTCAACTATCCACTAGCAAGCATCCCACACCACTGGAAGTGGAAAGTAAGTCGTTTCCTTTGTGAACCTTTTCTAATGGTTAATTTTATCAGTGTTCTCCTCAAAATCTCATTTTTCTAAAGAATACTGAAGTGGTTCCCAATGAGAGCACAATTTCAGTTTGTTTTTTTTTAATTTCCTATACCTTCACAATTTTACATGCGTCTACTCACCAAATTTAAATTGTATACCAACTCCATTGTATTAGTAAAAATCAATACACTAAGACTCAGTGAAAACCCATACAACTTTAGAGACTGAAGAGAATCAGAAAAGTTGTAAAATTTAAATATTATGGAAAGAATAACTATTTTATGTGACAAATTATGGTTGCACTCCTCACTGGGCCTATCTTGTCTTTTACTGCATGTCTGTTTCTTGACTTGAGTGAATGAATATGCCAGGTTTGCAGAAAAAACCCACAAAATTTCACAACCCTTTCCTTCTAACAGTCACATTTGAACTTCTCTCACACTGAATCAAACTTTATTTTTCTATGTTAGAAATTTGGCTTATGGGTAAGTGTTGTAAAAATATTAACAACTGTAAATAGCAGAGCATTGTCACTGTTCAGGAAGATCGATCAGATACTAAAAGCTAGAATTTTTATTGAGATATATAGTATATCTAAAATATAGGTTAAAAAATTAATGTGAGAATATGGAATCATGCCCTAGAAAAAAGCAGCTAAGCTAAGCATAGCAAGGACAAATCAAGTTAAAAGATAACTCTGAACGCTAATACAGTACAGGTAAAAAGGGAAAATGACATTTTCCAATAGAGGAAAAAATATTTTTTCAATGAGAAAAAAAAATCCCTTAGTCAATTCATTTCTATTTGTGGAACTTGGCATAATGCTGAATGGAAAAAATGTACAGTGTTCAGTTAGATAGAGAAATATTGTGTTAGCAGAAACTAGCAATATTCAACACATTTCAAGTTTCTCCTGTGAACAAAGCTAGCTAATTACATTTACAAATAGAATGGACAGTAGAAAAACAAATGTTGGTATCTGAAAAGATTTTAAGCTTCAGATGACACATTTACGTACTTACAATTATTTAAGTCCTGGAAGTCAACTGTGTCAAATTAAACCTATTCATCATGAGGTAATAACATATGGTAGTTGCAGAGTATTAAAAAAGGTTTCAACTTAGACAAATGCATTAAAATAATCTGATAAATTAATAACTCAAACCAATTTTCTGTAATGTAAGTGTCCAGGCAACAGAATGTCAGGGCAGATGTTCAGAGGTAAGTATTTTTGAGGAACATATTGAATACAAAACTGAATTAAATCACAAATAGAATTCTTGGTTTATCTATTATGGAACAGTTAGTATGGTGGTACTTAAACCTAACACCACAACATCTTGACAACAGAAAATACTTCTGCAAACTTTTTCACTCTAGTGTTTTGATTCTTTAAAACTCACTGGCCAATAATAATAGTGCAAAGTATTAACTATTTGCTACATACTGATAAGGCAGAAAAAAAAAAAAAAAAAAAAAAAACAAAAAATGGAGTGAAAAAACAAAAAAAAATTTTGTTGGTTCATAACCAA
>JAOXNG010000001.1:166054794-166072807 GCA_028566535.1 Scolopax minor | reverse complement strand
AGTCAAGGGAACAAAACACATTATGCCATCCAATAGTAGCGATCCAGAAAGTCTTTACACTTTGAATATGTGGAGACAGAGCAGTTGTAAACCTCTACAGTGTATGTATAAGGGCTTGCCTGTCATGCTGGGTTTCAGGAACCAGTCTCCAAGCAGAGACACAATAATTTCCTGTTTGTGTTCCTGATAAGCAACTGCTAATGAAATATTTTTTTGATTTTTGCCAAGGGGAAAACAATAGCTTGCTCAAGCACTTCAACTTGAATGGGTGCAAGCTATTGTACATCATCCTCTTAGCCAAATTCTGCGAGAGGGATGGGGGAGTATAATCAGAATTCAGTGTACGTGGAGAGAAGAAAGATGCATATCTGCTTTTTCCTTAATCCCAATGCACTCTATTATCCCACTGGGGAGGATGGAGCTATGGAGATACCATTGCAACCATCAGCTGAAGTTGAGAGATCAATTCTGACAGCAGGGGAGAGTATGCCATGAGCATATGAATGCATTGACCATGAAGTCACTAACTCACCTGAACAATTTTGTTGGCTCCTTCAAATGTCAGGTTTCACTCTGTTGTACATTAACCATTATAATAAGTTCCTGCAAATTTGTCCTAGCAAACATATGGTGTGAAGTTGCATCAGGGGAAGACCAGATTGGACATTAAGAAAAGGTTTCAGTGTGTGGGTGGTTGGTCAGTGAACAAGCTCCCCAGGGAAGTAGTCAGGGCATCAAGCCTGTTGGAGTTCAAGGAGTGTCTAGACAAGGCTCTTAATCATATGGTTTAGTTTTAGGTAATCCTGCAAAGAGAGGGAGCTGGACACGATGATCCTTATGGGTCCTGTCCACCTTGAGATATTCTACAATTCTGTGATGCTATATCAGACAATCAATAAATATGGTCTCCCCAGCAGTTTTAGAGGTGGAAGAAACTTCAAAAATGGAAAGAGGTAAATGAAGTCAGGAAACATAACATTCATTTCTGTAATATTAGCTTTGGTCTTCATGAGACTGTCCACGAAAGCAAAGGCATGAAGAAAGAACAGGAAGGTCACATATTAGTAAAATTCTCTAAATTGAGAAAGCTGAGGATTTTTTTTGTAAATGGAAAATAAAGATGTTCTATGCTTTAAGAATCCTGAAATATGATGCTATTATATAAGTCAAGACTATGAACAGACTATATAAGACAGACTATGAACATAATTTGCTATCATATTGTTTTAGTAAACATGTTTGTCCATCCTCTTTCAACTCTAGCTGCAAAGGAATTATTTTTTTTCAAATGCAATAAAAATATATTTCATTGTGTTTATGTGCTAGCAGAATGCCTCTAGATTTTACAATGAATTTTCAATAGTTTGAACAAAACTACTGGTAGTGAATGCCTGTTTCTGACACATATCTCTTTCTTAGTCAGCTGCTGCAAATCAGTCATCATGAAATCAGAAATTAATTGCAGAACAAGTTATTGTACACCATGGGAAATGTTCTGTGACTAACAAAGGATAATTTGTTTAATCTGATTTTATTTTCTAAGTTAAGTGGTTTTTCATTTCTTCTTTGTACATTGTATTCAAGTGTGTGTGTGTCTCCTATGTGTGCTGCTTCAAACTGTACAGACACAACAGCTTGTCTGCAGAGATCGAAACCAAAGGTCGGTTTGCCTAATATTGGGATACGGGCCAGGTCTTGTCTATGTTTTTCTCTCTCTCCCAATATCACTCTCACATTGGTGCTAGGAATTAGGATATTCATCTTCTCTTGGTAAACATCAGCTGATAAAAAGGAGAATATAATTGCACAGAAGAAGCTAAACTATGATACGCTTTGGGATTCGTGAATGCCTCCTAATTGAGCTTTAGTGAAAGCGTCAGTTCTGGCATTATTTTTATTCACCTTGTGGAAAATTATTGGAGCATATTTCATATAATTAGGATCAAGAATGGATTTGGCATCATTTTCAGCAAATGCCCCTGAACACTAATCTGGTTTATTTGGCACCACCACTAAAGATTCTCTTGTGGGGAACACAATGACAACAATTAACCTGGCAATACAGAACAGAAATGGGAAGTGGGAAATTGTCTTGTCTTTTATCCACATACAGCATGAACTGTGACCTCATTCAGCAACAAAGCAGCAGTGCCTTGAATCTATTTTCTTCTGGTTTTTTTCCTTCTTGAGATGCTGTAGGAATCTTCTAATATTTTTTCCCATCTAGCTCTAAAATCCACATTTTTCCTGCTGTCCAAGAGGGCCTGAACAAAAAGACACATGGGCCCAATTTAAAGTGTTTGCAGCTAAATGTATTGGATTTAACTGCGTGTTGTTGAATGACAAAAAGAGCCCTTCCCTTACTACAACCAGACCAGTATTGACTTTCAACAGCTGCCACTTCAGAGTCTGAAATCAATAACAAGATTTAGATTACTGCACCAGGAGGTACATTTCTTTTATTTTAAATAATTGCATATGGTGTGTATGAACTCTATTTTCTAGTGGGTTCTGTTTAGTCCTTCTTATTGCAGTGTTCTGGACAACTCATCAAAACCCTTTATTTTTCCCTTTATCCACCAGTTAGAAATACAGCACTGGCAAGAGGTTTTAAGATTTTTAGGTCAGGTGCAGTGACAATTCATCCATCCATAGTTTGGTTTTTTCCTTCAATATAGTCATCAAGCTGGACAACGGCACAGCAAGACTTGGGTAAACCAGATTGTTTCAGGGAGGATGTTTGGAAGAGGAGACTTCCAGTAGAAGCAGGACAAAGAGATTAGGTATTAACCTGGGATCTTAAATACTGCACAGTTTGAGAGGCTTAGATTTACAGAGATTTGGGGGAACAGGAAAGAGGAAGAGCAGAGTGATCTGGTTCAGCTGCTGGACCAGCTGAGAAAGGGATGGACAAAAACTCTGTGGGGAGGAATGAGAGAGGAGAATCCTGTATATTCAGCAAGCCTTAAGACTTAAACCCCAAACCCACTATCAAGTGATGAGGAAATTTAGCAGAGAGATATGTATCGCTGCTTATTGGTGTTGTGTTTGGGGTTATTTTCTCCTTAGAGCAGGATATTTATTTTGCTAGATGTCAAACTAAGAACACAAGAAATGCCCAGACATATTCTGTCTCAAACCATGTCAGTAGGAAATACCACACAGGCAGAGGCAAGAATGCTCATTTAATTTAGGAATAGTCACAAAATCTGCCTCTGTTTCCTCTGTCCTCACTGGCCAGAGAACTGAGCTGAGAACACAGGAGCACTTGCAGCACTGGACCTCATGGAAGAGATTTGCTTAAGTTGCCTAGCAGCCCAAGGAGGACAGCTTTGGTCCTGGGACATATGATTTCTACACAAAGTCCCATTTCTTCTAGGGAAAAGACAGAGACAGCCTGTGGCCAAAGAACTTGTGAGAGAGGCTGAGAAAAAGACAAGCACTGTGGAGGTGGAGCACCTGAGAATCATCTGGGGAGTATACTGTAGACCCAGTGTAGTAGAAACCAGGAATAAAATCCCTGTGAGAGCCCCACCAGTGAGTGTGATGAGTGGCTGGAGATCACAGGACTGCATTTCAGCCACATTATTAAAAATCTTTCCAAACACAACAGATTTGGGGAAAGCTGTCAAGTCTACCCCCATCTTTTCTGAAATCTTGGAAAAATAGAAGAGACTCACAGCCTGTCCTGATCATTAACATCCCCCTCCCTTCAGCCCTCAAAAAGCCTCAAGCAAATGTCAAAGCTGAGAGCTCCTCATAGAAAGTGTCCTTCCATTATCTTGAGCTCCAATCTGTGCTCTATCCTTTTCTTCGACAGCAAAAAAGGGATGTGGTAAGTAAATCCGGTACAAGCTGTTCACATCAAAACCAACAGCTGATCTTGTAAGATTGCTTTTCATGGTAAAATGTCTTGTTTAGTAAGATAGTCGCTGCCTACAGCTCCTGGATTTACTATAGATGTAGCCCAAAGATGTGCATGTTGCAGCAATTTAGCTGTGAATCAACAAGTAACTGACTCGCAATAACAAGGTCTGCTATGGGGAAAAATACACTGTCGCAACATCCTGGCGAGACAAAAAAGAGAAACTTCTTAAAAACTAGTGATTTGTGGTTGTGCAATGGGAAGCCACCTAGAACCTCTGTGTGACAAACCAACAAATGGCAGGAGCGGAATAGGCTTTTTTTCCTAAGCAAATAAGTCACTCTGCCAGGCAGCATTTCTGGTAAGCTGTTTCATCATGAACTCCACCATCCAGCAACACTCTGTGGGGTTTTCAATGACATCAGCCTTGTCAGGTGAGCCAGAGAAAAGGTTATTGTCAACACAGCTCCAGTACCGCAGCCTACTTTTCCTATCCTATTTCCTATTCCAGAATACCTCATTTACAAAGCAGAAAGGAGCAAAGGGCACTGGCATCAGCAGGCTCCTCAGCTTAGCCTCATGAGGCCACATCTGCAGTATCTGAACATGTTTCTGCTATCCCTGTCCCGCTTTCCACATTCAATAATCACTAAGAAAGCCATCAGAGTACAGTAAGTGTCTTGTTGCAAAGAAGTTTAAATCAGAGGCTAGATCTTTAGATCTGAAGTCCATGTAGAGGACAACTGGCTCTATGTCATAAGACAGCATGGACCATGAGGAGCAGATGGATTTTACTGGCATGCTTTACTTCAGAAAGGACTGAAAGGTGACTGCTTATGCAAGGAGAGATGAGAAGAGCCAAAGGGTCATCTGTGTCCTCATTTTTATTTCTGGAAAATGACTGCCTCTCTCCACTTCCTGGAGCCCACCTTGCTGGAGACACTGCTCCAGTGTGAAAAAGTAACCTTCCTGCAGGCAACAATACCCACTGCCGTGCCAAAGGCAGCTTCAGGACTCATTTTAAGCTCCAATCCTCGCCTGAAGAAAAAAAGCAAACTTCTCCCTGCCTCAGAGCAAGACCTAAAATCCTAAATTATTTAAGATTCTTCTAGTACACAGAAGCTTTTAATCATTATAAATTCAGCAGGCTGTCAAACAGAACGTGATGCTGCAGCGGATTCCCAGGCAAAAAGCTACAGGAATCGGGATGATCTGTGCCTCTCTCACACAACAGTGGTGGCATTTACAGTGCCTGCACTCTTTCAGAATTGAGAACGGCTGCAAAACACTGCAAGAATAATTTCATTTTTAACTTCTGACTTAAAGGAGGAGCAAGTTATTTTCCATGTGCAAAACTGTCCCTTTCAAAAGGGCATTTTTGTTAGACTGCCTCAGTTAAAAATCCTACAGCGCTTTGAAAAAATAACTGCTACTCTACAACAGCAAATAACGTTATGAACATTAGGATAACATGCTTAAAATAGGAAGCTATCTAGCCAAACACATCAGTAAAAACAGCTACCTCTGTCCTAGGGAATTCTGCTGCTCAGCAACACGTCTACACGAGTCCTTGTGAGCTCAGGCCTTAAGGACCAGGGAAAAGAAATAGAAATTTTCATTAACAAGTTTGTGAGCTCTGATCTTAAGTGTTTATTCTCATGATACTGATTTATATACACTGTGCAACTGTTCTTCATGTATGTGGCCTCACAACAACATCTAGACAGCCTTTGCTGAAAAGCAACACTTCAAGTAAGGACAATGTAGGCAAGAATATCAGCTGGGACATGGCAGCGGTTTATCAGGAGATCCCACAGCAAATTACAGACAACTCAAACGATGTGTTTCATTTATCTCTGTGGGCTTTGTATGTTCTTCATAGCCTCAGGGGTACAGGCGAAAAATGCAGATGGAATAGTAATAAAAGCACCATCTCTGGCTAATCCTAACAATGAGGTCTAGAATTTAAAGCCTTTAGGACAGACTTCCATGCTACAAAAGTCTTGAACTCCAACTACCAACACTGGCAAGTCCTCTTTAAGCATCCCCTTTGAGCCAACATGATCTGTGGACACCCATCTCAGCTCTCCCCTCTATTCCTGCAGAGGCTGGACTATTCAATATTTAGGCAAGCATGAGGAACTACAGCTCTGTGTTCTTCGCTTGTGTGACTTGTTATTGTGAAACATAAAAATAAATACCATAGAACTACAGACATTCCTCCCAACATCAGGATAAACACCACAGAAGTGAACTACAAACATTCCCTCCATAGAAAGTCTGCATACTTCTGTGAAACATGGCTGTGCAGAGCCAGAGAGCAAGTTTCTCACAGAATTTTGGAATTAAATAATAATAAACATCTATGAAATATCTAATTTACAATCCAGAACCAGGTCCTTCCTTAAAAATGTTAACAGAAGAAACAGACCTCGCAGTGTGAAAATCACTTGGGTTTCCTTGCTATAGGAAAACCAATAGGACCCACGTTAAGACCCAAATGCTGGGATTGTAATAAAAATCCCAGCATTATCAGCCCACTGATTTGAGAATTTCCCAGCAGAATACCATAATCTGAACAGAGCTGGCCCATGAGTTATTCATGTACTTCAAAATTCATTGTTTTTTGTAAAAATATCTGTTGAAGGCTCAGGGAACAGTGCTGAATTTCATCATGGAACAAGAGACAACCTTCTCAAAAAAAATTTTTTTTTTTCCCAGAAGATTTAATTATCAGAAGATCAAGTTGGGAAGAACACTAGGAACTTGCATGCAAATATATCGATATAGTTACCTGACAGCTGAAGGGACCAATTTGGAAGACAATAAGACTGTGCTGTCACATGTCCCAGCTTTTTGCATCCTATTCTCTACTGCAACAAACATACTACCTCAGCAAAACCCCAAGTATTTATAAAAATCCCCAAACACTGTAAACAGATGACGTTAGAGTTTAGGGTGGCATTTTCTGAACCTCAGCCTCAGCCATTTCACTGTGAAGACTTCTGGAGAATGGTAGTTCTTATACAAGGAATTAAATCCTTAGATCCAGCTCTTGTACTATGCTTTATTTAGTAACACGGGAAAAGTCTGGCCAAGAAAGTAACAACTACTGAGTTTACAGATATTCCCTCAAGTCTTTAAGATAAAAATCACAATGAACACATTTAATAAGAAATTCAAATTCATACAGATTTAGATTAATTCTGCATCTCTTTATATAGAAGTGGCATAACAAAAACCTGCTGGTTTATAGTCTGTTCACATTAATAGTTACACCATTTAAGCAGCTTTGCTGCCTGTTCATAAGAACATTCTCTGTTACCCTGAAGGCATTCTAAAGCTTGATCGCATGAGACAATTAAGTCATTCAGATAGTCCTCATAGTTCACATGGATGAAAAACCATCTAAAAAAAGACTATAGTTGGCGTTATATCACAGCTAGAAAGGCAACAAAATAGTCCAGCTCACAGTACCAGTGTCTGCAAAGTAAGTGTAAGCTTGATCTTTTCGTTCCTTTTCAAGGGTCAAAGGAAAGAGATTACTTCTTCTATTCAACTCCTAGAATTTCCAATCTGTAGAATATTAACTGGCTTCATTCAACTAATAATGAATGTAATCATATTTCTTCTTCATCCCACAGATGTTTTACAAACAGTTCAAGCTTTTCTGCAAGATTTTCAGCCTTTCCTTTTGGAGAGAGGGGTAAAGGCAGAAAGACTAACCCAACTTACTTACAGGAGCTGAAGCTTTTCACACAAGAGCCAGAGAATTCAGCCTCAACACACCTATATTGAAAGTCATGATCAGAACCAATCAGAGATGGTTCTGAAACATGGAAGACCTGGATCAAAATCCTCCCTCCTTTAAATACTTACTTAAAATACTGGATTTTTCTATGCCTGGAGTGCTTTAAGCATAGTGCAAACTACTAGCTGTTAAAAGAAGAATCTTCCTCCTGTTTTTAACTTCACTGCAGAAGATACTTAGTTTATCCAGTGCAGAACAGGAAAGAACTTTGAACTGTTTAAGATATTTACCCATCAAACTGTTTCCTGTGTGATTCCCAAGGGAACTTATTTCCCATGAGCTGCAGGGTACAGTATTAGAAGATGCTGAAAGAAAAGCAGAGTTGGTTCAACAACAAGAGAAGTTTTACTTCATGGAAAATTTCCCCATATTACCATAGAAAGTTGGGGGGGGGTTAATTAACGAAACTTAAAATTACTGTTTAGACAATACTGAAATACAGTTTGTTCAGAAACTGCCACACAGAGCTCTACAATGTGTACTCTCTATCAGAATTGTTGGGGAGGTGTGGGTGGGGTGAGGAGTTTTGGGGTTTTTTAAAAGCAGTTTAAGATTTCTGGGGCTTTTTTATATGAACGGACATTCTTCTGAACCGAAGGAAATTAATTTTGCACTTAACCTTGTATCTGCAAAGTTGGGTACTCAAGAGAAATAATATATATCTATATTCTCTGATAACAATCTCAATGATGACTTTTATGTTAAACAGCAGGAAAAATGTATTAAAAGTGAATTCTAAGGTAAAGCCCTCAAAAGAGAAAGCCCAGAATGCTGAGATAGAAGCAGTCTGCTCTGTTTTCTGCATGTTGCCAGCACCATGATCTATGCTTGTCCAAAAGGACTATCTTTCCTGCC
Source organism: Scolopax minor (assembly GCA_028566535.1). NCBI lineage: Eukaryota > Metazoa > Chordata > Aves > Charadriiformes > Scolopacidae > Scolopax > Scolopax minor. Next base: position 166,064,276 of record JAOXNG010000001.1, on the reverse strand, counting down.
TTGTTTTTGACCCCCTGAGGCAAGTTCTTGGCATGGTGGCAGCCTTCAGGGTCATAACGCTGCTACGGTGACCTCTCTGAAATGCTCAGCATTGCCTGCCAACTGTCCTTCACAAAATAATTGCCCAGACAGGACTGTGCTTGTCCCATCAAGTTCTGTCCTGTTTGGGAATGGCACCATCACACATGGTGCTCGCCCTCCAAAGATGGAGCTCACCATCACCCTCCTCTGCTGTCAGAAATAAGTTTTCTAATCACACACATGAGCTACCAGGGGCTTGAGATGTTCTCCCTGCATGAGATTTCTGGTTAGAAGCATAGAGATTAGAGTCCAGAGTTCGGTTTACTGAAAACTGTAGACCTTTGTTAGCAACATGGCAAATCCTTACTACATCTGGACTCCACGGGGCATCTGCACACAAGGGCTTTGTTTTATAAACCACGTTTAACCAGGTTTTCAGTTTCAGAATAAGACAAAAACTCTGCTCCAAGACCCTTCTTCCCCATCCCCTTATCAAGAAGCCTGTTCCAAAGCAAGAAGCTCATATACCATTTAAAAATGGCTAAAGCCATTTCCCCCCACCAGCTGAACCATTCTGGCTCAAGTTTCCCAAACTAATACAGCACGACCCAGGTTCAGGCTACGGGAAATTTTGGTGTAAGCAGATAACAGATGGCAGAGTTATAAACAACTGAGGACTGAATCTTTTAGCAGAAACTAACAGGAGACCTCAATAAGAGGTCGTGCTAACATGTCTGCTCATAAAACTTAACTTTTACGTGGCATATTCTTATTTCAAAGCAGATGTATGAATACTTATCATACAATTGTGTACTTTCCTAACTTTATGGTTTTCATCACCTATTTCAATAGCTCTGAGATAGTTCATGCTATACTTTCATATAGTACGAGCTTATGAAAATAATGATAGACTCTCATGCTATAAATCATTTGCAAGGAAAGGTGATTTTTTAAATTGTTTTTTTTAAGAAAAAAGTCTATAGACCGTGCACCCTAATTTAGGTTACTTAAGTGAATATACATGTTTACATTTAGTATTAAAATGCTTGAGCATTATTTAAAGTGTAAAAATACAACGAGGGGAGGAATTGAAGAGAGTACCTTTCAAGGAAGCACTTGAAGCACTGAGTGGAGGAGAAGTGCTAAGTGAGGGCTACAGACCTAAGTAGATTAATTACAGATTCACAAGACAATTAATTACAGATCCCACAACTACTTGTGAGCATGAGGTAACACTCCAAGCCCAGCTACAGCCACTTACCTGCCTTGAAAATACCAGAAAAGTCACCTCCCGTGTGCTTCTGAGATGAGGCATCAATTTTGATCATATAAAGCCTAGGACAAGTTCATAGGTCTCAGGACCCTCATGGCATGGACAAGCATGGGCCCATACTGGGCAACAACCCGGGGTGCCACAGTCACCTCAAATTCAGGGTGCAAGGACCATTCTTCTGCTAATAACAAGGAGAGTATTTCTGACAACTGTTTGAGATCTTACTACGCAAAGAGCAAAGGACTGAGGAGAGAAAGGCTTCCAAAGCCCTGAAACATATTTTTATGTAAAAGACAGGATTTTGTTTAACATTTTTTAATTGTGGCTTATTGCCCACCAAACAAAATGTTAACAAGATAAACTTGTAATTTAAATTACTAGTACTTCCAGGATACTTAGAAATGTATATTCTTTTCATCTAGCCTGATGATTAAAAATGCCTTTGGGATCATGCCTAGAATAATGTTTTACAGTATGGAGGCCAATAAAGAGGCTTTTGCTAAAAACTTGGATCAGATACACTGTTACTGTTCCCACCTCTTAATCAATTAAAAATATATATCTTAACAGCATATGCCTTGTAAGAAGGAAAACACAGAAGTTATTCTCCTCTCCGTGAACATGTGTAACTGTTACTCAGTTTAATGGGACATATATACGTACACCAAATGAAAAATATCTTCCAGAATATAAGGGATTCATATGTATCTGTAAATTATTACACGGTTAGGTGCAGGTTGGCCTTCCGCCACGCTAGGCTCAATGCACCCAGTTTTACCTCGTCTTGGAAGCTGAACAGTCCCAGGCCTGGCTAGCATTTCAATGGGGAGACCATCTGGGAATTCAGTGTGCCATGGGCACCAGCCAAGGAGTCACAAGGTGGCCAATATTAGGCAGTAGAAACTGGATGAGTGGAAAGGTGTCATTCAGCTCCATCAGCGCTGTCGAACCGATGAAGGGGAATTTCTCCTGCCTCTCCCTGCCTTCCCCCAGTCAGGAAATACTCAGATTAATGTTAATGGGAAGGACACTGGAAGGATCCAAAGGGAAGGATCAACAAATATCAGTAAATGTAAATTTACATTGTAAAATTAGGTTGAAAATTTACAATGTAAAATTAGAAATACAGTGAGGAAAATATCAATGCTACAAGTGGTCTTTGAACACTCCAAGTCAAGTGGGCGAAAACTGTTTGCAGAAATATGTATAATTTTTTTTTTTTAATCACTCGCCTGAAATCTAATGGGAGGTATTTTCTTTAACAAAAACAAGAAGCCCTGTGGCTGCACACATCAGACCTGCAGCACTTACACACCCGGTGACTGCTACCAAGCCAAACAGAAAGACTCTTTTGATTTGCAAGTACTTATACATATGTGTTGGACCTCACAGCTATATTGTAAATGGCAGGGATGTTTTTGACAGTCAAAGCACTTAACATGATAATATGCTTCTAATTGAGAGATCTAACTAATGCCCGAGGCTATTGCAGAAAGCACTGGAGGAATCTAAAAACCATTTCGAGTTTTAGCAGGAAGACAAGAAAAGGGAACAAATCTGTTTCATTGTCTAAGGTTTAACCACAAGAAAGAAGACATCCTCGAGGAATCAGGAGCCTTGACAATAGAGCCAAGACATGGCCTTGATAAATCAGATCTTTCTTGTTGCTTTTCTATATCTTCATCCCACCAAGAACTGCAGAATATTTAAACCACAAACTGTTGTTGCAATACAATTAGAGAATGGTTATTGGTACTTACACAAAAAACATTTGATAGCTTAATGATTCCTGGAGTTTATTTTACTTATACTTGAGAAACTTTCATGTCTTTTTTTTTTTAAGAAAAAAGAAATTAAGAAAACTTTTTTAATGTCATGGGCATAAGTATGATGAAAAAGGGAAAGAAGCCGACTTATGAAAAACAGATGTTTTGTAAATAAAACAAGCCATTGATGGCAATTTACTAGTCATCATCATGCTAATTATTATTTCCTGGGCTGCCAGCATCTATAAAAATATTCTAATACACATCTGCTCAGAACTGGAAGGGGAAAAGCTGTCTGAACTACTGGTACGGCAGCACCGCTGGAATCGAGGGTCCCAATTCTCCTCCCGACATTATACTGTAACTATTCAGTTACAGCTCTGCAAAACGAGCACGTGGATTACTAAACCAGAATAGCAGCATTTGACAACAATTTACAGGGGTGTAAAATTTCTGTGCCGTGTTCTAGGCAACAAAGAACCACAGGAACTATAATCCGTTATCTGAAACTTCGCTATCTGCAAACGCAGACAGATACAAGCAAATCCTTCATTGCAAACAGCAACGGGCTTGCTGTCATTAATCACGACAAGGAGGCTATTGAAGACAGACTCTGGGATGGATTTCAGCAGCAGCCTGCAGCTTTATTAGCTTAACATATCCAAGCATTTAAGTGGATCCAGTGTAGGAGTTACAGGACTCCCACCATCCAACTTATAATTCATGGTCGACTGTCCTCAGCCTACCTACAGAAACCACTCTCAGACATCTGACATCTTCTCACCTTAAAGAGAAAGGGAGGAGCATGGAGGGGCATCTAATACTGTTTGAGATATGCAGAATATTCTTTCTGCCAGGTCTTCTGTAGGTCCTGTGTGATCTTATACTGCCTTGAGGGTCCTAGAGACCCTACAGTCTCTCAGCTGGTGTTAGATGAACATGGTTTAATACAGTTTTCTGCATTTAGGATTTTCTAGCAAATTGTTGAGTTTATTGAATTAGGTCTGCTTTTATAGCAAGCTGAAATGCAGGAAGATTCTGAAGATATTGATGTATGCAAATTAATAATAAATTTAAACAGTGATGATGAAATATGAGAAATATGAGAAGACAGTCTTTTATTCTAAAAAGTCTTATTGCTGTTCTAAACTACTTTAAAAATCTGGAAACTTTTAGACTTAATTTCTTTTTTTTTTTTAAAGTATTCATAATTTTCTGCATACATTATATATAAAAATAATATATTTATCTATATTTTATATATAATATATATATTATATATTTTTTTAAAACATTATTGCACTTTCTCAGAAATCACCTTGATGAACATACATCAGAAAGCACATACTGCTTCAGGAATCATTTTGGGCAGTTCATTAAAGTAGCTTGATTCCTATTTCCTTGGGGGAAAATGTACTTGCCATTGTGGGATAAAAAGAGTGATTAGCTGTTTTTTATTATGGATCTGCACATACTTTAAGGATTGGAGCATAGAGACAATGTTTTGCTTATAATATTTTTATTTTAAAGCTTTGCTTTAACTCACTAGAAAAAAAAATAAAAATTGATCAGATCTAAATAATCTGTCTCTATTTCTGTCTACCAAACAGCACAAGTCAGGAAAAACTCTAGAAACAACATTAAGCAGAGAGGTAGTGCAGTCTTCTTTTCTGGAGATATTGAAAACCTGCCTGGATGTGTTCATGTACAGCCTACTCTAAGTGTACATGATCTGGCAGGAGAATTGGACTAGATGATCTCAGAAGGTCCCTTCCAACCCCTACAATTCTGAGATTCTGTGATTTGTGCTATTTATCAGATTTGTAAAGCTAAGAAGAAGCTAGTAGAATATTATCTTTACACACATTGGTCTACTAAGACTTCCATATGAACATGGGATAGCTACTTTCTGATGAGAAATTGAGCTCTGGTTTTTTTTTATATGTTCATGACAGTCTCTGGTATGCACAAGTGCTGTCTTGGTGTTATCCAAAAGACAAAAAATAAAATTTTGGAACTCAATTGAAATGGAGGATTTTGCATGTGGTTGGCATATTAATGCAGGTTTTGGAGCTCAAGAGTGGATGAAGCTGACTTGGTAAACTCTCTGTGGTGCGGACTGATCATATTGCTTAATGCTTGCTCTACCTGCAAACAGTTTCAATGACATCGTAATTTAAGAAAGAGACTTCCATAAATTTGTTTCTTAATTGTTATGGGATAACAATCTCCATTGTTATGGAGATATCCTAGAGTTAAATGTATAATAAATCCTACAGGTGACCCATGTGTTCCTGGTGTAGGTATTCTGCAGGTGAATTTTGATGAGTGACCTTAGAATCATTGAATCATAGAATAGTTTGAGTTGGAAGAGACCTTTAAAGGTAATCTAGTCCACCCATCTGTGCAATGAGCAGCGACATCTTCAACTAGATTAAGGAACTACAGGCCAGTCAGTCTCACCTCTGTGCCTGGCAAGATCATGGAGCAGATCCTCGTGAAATCTTTGCTAAGACACGCGGAAAATAAGGAGTTGATTAGAGACCAACTCTCTCAGCCTGTACTTATAGGAGAATTGTTCTATCTCTGATTATTCAGATTCATAATTGCAGTTATTTGACCAGATAATTAAAATTATGCAGATCTATATTCAATATATATTTACAACCTTAGGTCTTGCAATACATGCAACATATTTATTGTCCATGCAATACATAGCTATAACAATAGCTTCTTTTATTGCAGGAATCACTCCCATTAATCCTTACAAAAAAATTATGAAGATCGATCTTAAAGTTTTTTTAATCTTTGTTTTGTTAATACTTTCTTCCCCCCTCCATTACTCATTGTAAAAGCTGGGCGACTGGATAGAATCACTATCTGTTCTCCACTTTTAGGCAAAACATACTCATTATAGCTATTTGCTCCTGTACCAATATTATCCCTTACCTTACATAGTCTGTACCCTTTGTTGAATTTATAGGTAGCAACCTTACCCCTTTTATGCCTTTCTGTCACCAAGCTAACCAAGCCTGGTACTTCTAGTCTCTTCTTATATAATAGATTTTCAATTTCCCTCATTATCACAGAAGCTCTTCTCTCCATCTGTCAGTTTGAATTCATCTTCTTTCAATATGAATGACCAGAGCACATATTTCAGAGCATTCTTACCAGAATTTTGTATAATGGAACTAATATTGTTCTAACTCCACTGATAAATCCTAGGACACAATTTGCATTTTTCACAGCTGTAACATGTTGGCATCTCATAGGACTGAATGTGACACAGCTCTTTCAATGAGCCTGTATTTCTACCCTCAGGTTTTGTACAGTATTTTTTCTTATTTTCCAGATTCATAACACAGAATTTTGTACTATCAAATGTTGTATTATTAGGTATATCTCTTTGGTCCTGTAATTGACCCAATTTTTCTTCTGTGTTTATGAAAAGGCAATTTAAAAAAAAAAATCAGATGAAAGTTGCTGTCATTACCAATCTGTCAGCTAGCAGTTACTCACCAGTTAGTGAAATGTACACACCTGTACAAGTAACTTTCTACAAGACAAAGAAGAGTATGTTAGCTGAAATTGGCACTGAAGTTCAAAGTAACCAATTTTATGTTATAGAACAGAAGGGCAAACAGGGTCAGATGAAGTAGCTTCCTGCTTTTCTTGCATTTTCTTCAACAACTCTATTCTGATTACTTTTAATTATTTGAACAAACATGAGTAGAATGAACCTTCGTTACTTCTAGGATTACAATGACTTCTGCCTTGACAACATTGGTGAAATTCACCAAGATATTCCTGATTCATATGCAAGATCATCAATTTCACATAAGAGTATTACCAACCTAACCATTGAGAAACACTATTATTTCACTTTTCTTTCATCACGTTTAGTATCAATAATTTTTGCTGTCTTCTTCCCCTTAATTAGAACCTTGATAATTTTGTAGTCCTGCTAATTTTTGTCTTTTCTAATCTGACCTGCGTTTTTTTCACATGGTGCTATCTCAAATGTTTTGTTGAAGTCCAGGCAAATGGATGCTTTGTATTTCATTCCTCTGATTGATTCAAGCACATATATATGTGAGATATATATATATATAATATATATATTTATATATAATCAAATAATCAGAAAATCTATTAATTTTCTTTGAAAGGCCTTTCATATTTTTCAATTATCCTTGTATCCAAATTTGTCCTAGCCTTGTATACTGGGATGTTCAGATCCATGTGCCTATAGTAGGACAGATACTTTTTTCTTAAGTATGTATAATACATGAAATATTTGTCATTCCTATTTGAAGTATAGCACATAATCAACCATTTTTAAATTATCTAGATACATAATAGTAAATGTTCCCTTTATATTTCTTGTCCAAAGACAAGCTTTTTTAGAAGACTTGCTGTTAAGAAAATAATGTTGACTGGCATTAATCATGTTGTTATCCTGTAATTAATTTTTAATAGACCCTGAACTTTATTTCTTTGTTCAGGATGGCTGTAAACTGGCATAGAAAGATAGATGGAGTATTAGCATTCCCACATAACCTATGGTGCTCAGACAAAGTAAGTGAGCAATAGTTTCTGCTTCCAGGTGGCTCTGAGTGATGAAAAATATAGAAGTTTCACAGACCAGGCAGATGCTATACATACCAGGTACTTCTCTACCCATGTTTCAAATGCCTGAAAGGTACCTATCACTTTCCATTAAGATATAAAGTTCCCAGTAAGACACATTAAAATGAAGATCTAAAAAACCACAAACCTCTACATATTCCCTTGAAGCCTAAAAAAGCTTTTGGTGTTTCAAGATGATCCTTTCAAAGGGTACTATAGTAACTATGTCATAGACCCGTATTAGGACAAGATAGGGTCCTTGAATTAAGCAGTTCTTGGATATAAAAAGGAAAAGATGGTATTTTTAAAAACTTTTCCCCTAGTTCTAAGACTGATACTAGAACAGACATTTTGAAAAACATTGACAAGCTTTGAGTGAAGGGACATGGCAGATTCTGGAAGAAGTGGCTTGACAGGAAAAGGTTGAAAGGTTTTGATTAGAACTAAGGGAGATTCTCTGTCTAAAGGAGCTGTTCATCAAGTATTTCAAGGCTGTTTCTAATAAGTGAAATATCTATGGTTTTGTTTATGCTTATGTCTGTCCAAAATACACAGAACTTACACATACGCACATGCATACATGTATTATAGCAAAATCTTTTGAAAATTGGGCATCATATTGACTCTCATCCCCCTCTCCCCCGCCCCCCCCAATTTCTTAGAAATTAAACAACTACAGACTGTGAGTCACTAAGCAATGGTAAAGAATATAATATTTCTCTTCTTAGAAGATGTCTTAGGAAATTATAGTTTCAATTTCAATGAAATGAAAAAAGACTAATAACAAAGAGAGGAGAGACTTCAACTTTAGCAGAAAACAGCATGCTTTTAAATAAATTCTATATGGTATATTTTGTAAACAACCCCTAACATAGATTGTTGAATCTGAATGAGATGAATCTACTTGTTTACAAATTATACAGGTTTTGAGCAGGAAGGCCATGGTGAGACTTAAGGGAAGGTTATTCTTTTTATTTGTTAGCTATTATGTCTGATTATTTTTCTTTACAAAATGGCTTAAGGGTTCTTTCTTTTATTTCATTTATTTATTTTTAACTCTTGAATTTAGTTTTCACTGGCTACTTTATTTATTAGGAATGTCATACAGTATTTTTATAAGTGAGATTTTCTATATAGTCATAAATGTTAAAACCACATTAGATTACTAAATATTTTGCACTCAACATTTTACACTTCTTCACTAGTAGCAGGAAGCTGTGCTATAAAATCTGCAGAAAAAAACACTGTTAAATAACGTTTACTCTGAAAAGAACAATGCTTGCAACATAGAAGACTAAGACTAAATATAGCATGCTAGAGCAATAGCTTATTAAAAATTGCAGAGTTTGAGACTGTATTTTCAAGAACAACTATTCCATACCACTTTGATTACTTATGGTCATTCATAAAATTTTATGCATATAAAATTTGACTCATTTTTGAAATATTTCAAGGTTGTGTTAGTTTCAGTTTTAAATGAACTGAGCATAAGTGATAATCAAAAGGTTTGTCTAGACCTTCATTTGTGAAAGAGGAAAAAAAGTATTTTCTACTAGTATGATAAATTTGCTGTATCACATACTATACAGTGAATATCCAAAACCAAGTTGATCTGACGTACAATGCCAGAATGTTTTATATTGTGGCAATATCTGTGAAAGACCCAACCAGTTACGTATACTGATAATGGGAAAATTGTACAAAATCTAGAAAGATTCAAGTTAATACATAAGAGAATCCTTTGCTACTTTGTCAGAATATGTAGATAAAGAGATTAAAGCATTGTGTAAATG
>JAOXNG010000001.1:165969917-165981836 GCA_028566535.1 Scolopax minor | reverse complement strand
AGCACCTGTGAAAAAGCATATTTAAGAAAGGGCAATAACACTCCACACAGGCAGTGTACCCATCCCACTGATCTCTCATTCACCCTTCTCAACAAGATGACAGAGAAAATAAAATGAATTAGCTCATGGGTCAAGATAAAGGCAAGGAGACCACTAATTGATTACTATTATGGGCAGCATGGGACTTGGGGAAAATTAATTTAATGTATTATCAGTTAAACTAGATTTGGATAGCAAGAAACAAAGAGAAATTAAAACAACACCTTATTCCCCCATCTCCTTAAGCTCAGCTTCAGTCCTTCATTCCTGATTCCTCTGCCTCCCTCCTCCCTGGGCAGCACCAGGGAACAAAAATAGGGGAGTTATAGTCAGTTCATAAAAGTTCCTCTTTTACTGCTTCTTCCTCCTTAACACTTTTAGCCTACAATATGGATTCTACCTATGGGCTAGCAGAGAATATGTGCTCCAGCGCTTGAGTACCTCCCTCCCCTCTTTTTTCTCTGATGCAGGATTGTTTCTCACACTTTTTTCCCTTACTCTTTACATTTCTGTGCAGTTGTCATGGTGTGGGCAGGATTGTCCAATGAGAATGACAGATGCCCTTCTCCCCTTCCTTCAAAGAGAAAAGAGGAGGAGATCAAGAAATGTATGAAAAAAATAAAAAAAGTAATGAAAATAGTAATAACCTAATACAAATAAATACAAGAAAATAATAAAATATGTACAATATATACATAACCATATCAAGCTCCCAGGATGATGGTTGTATCACCAGCAGGAACAAGGAAAGTCCCTGACTGGACTCAGCAACAGACAGGAGCTGTTTTACGTATCTGGAGTCAAGAATGCTTGGACTGGGGTTAAAGGCAGATGAACAGATGAGTCCTTCTCAAATCCTGGCCATTGAAGAATGAAGGCTGACCCTTTGATTCTTCAGCTTTTATACTGAGCATGATGGCATGGAATACTATGTGGTCAGTCTCAGGTCACCTGTCCTGTTCGCACAGCTGTGACCCCTCTATGCTTTTCCACTTCGAACTCTCTGATAGGGCAAATAATAAAGTTATATATGAAGGTTGGCATGATCCATTTTTATTTAAACTAATTTAAGAACTAGTCTCCTGTGTTTCAAGTGATGAATGTAATTTGAAGCATAATTCTATTTAAAATTAAAATATTGATGGCATTCTATTATATCAGTGTCAGTAAATTATTCCTTCATATTACTTCAAGAAAAATGCATAATATAATTTATTCTTAAGGTCTGAATAATTAAAAAGGACCAGAGATTGGGTAGTCTTATTCATTTTATAACAGGAAAACTACACCACAATTACTGAATATGAGCAATGTGATTGACTCTATATGAAATAGAATGTTTTATACCTGAAAAAAAAAAATCAATTAGCAATTCACTCAGATAAGGATTCTTCTCAACAGACATCATATGGCTTATTAAAGGCCTGAACCAGAATTTGTTGTAGTCAGAGGAAGAAATACAGCTGATATAGGAAAGACCTGTGAAATTTATCCCAAAGATATATTTCCCAAAGTCAATCTCTTCTGATATTATAGGAAATAGCTATGGTATGTGTAGCTAGAAAGCAATTTATTTCTTGCTAGAAGAAAGTGATTACTGTGACCAATCTCATAATATTAAACTTCATGATATTTTGAAGTAGTTTTGTTTAACTCCTTTCCCCTTGTAATTATAGCTACTGCATTAATATGCTTTTCAAGATAGTTTCCAGTGTAGTGTTTGTTTGTCTTTAAAAAGTAATATTCTAGCATTCCTGGCTGCATGAACTTTCAATTCACAGAAGGCTCACAATCATAGAGTTTTTTCTTTCTGTGTGTATGTATGTTTGTTATTACAAGTCATTGCAATTTGTTTGTTTGTTTGTATGAATCTTAAGATTCTGGTTGTCAAACATAAATTCTCTCTTTCCACATTATATTTACTCCACCACAAGAAATTCTGAAAACAGTGCTCACTGAAGTATTTCTAATGTCTTCTGTCTAGGAATCAAATGTTCCTGTGTGCATAAGTAAATAAAAAACAATATAAATTTGAAGAAACAGTAGTGTTTATTCAAACCAGAGAGAGGAAGGGAATCATTAGATTTTATAGCAAATGGAGGACACCTTTGTGCATACTGATCTTGTTTTAAATTCATTTACATTCATGACAAAAGGTACTTTCATGCAATACTTCAGAATTCTCCAGCATTTCACTCACATTGTGGAATTCATGTAGAATTCATCTTAGCTAACTTTAGTCATTAAGAAGTTGGAATATTATCTAAGCCATTTGTCTAGGTTACCTTGTACTAAATGGGAAAGATAGGCATGATTTGTTCCTTCAAGGTAATTCATTCCATTCTGAAATACGTGGGACGAGTTGTCATCTCAAAGTGACTTTTTATTTCTATCAACTACAATAGGTACATAAGCACACTGTGTGGGTAAAATGAATGCCATTTATTTTAAGACTCAAAAATATCCCTGATTATTTTTCCAGTTCCAAGTTAGTATATTTGCACTTCAACTAGTTTTGAGATAGCTGTTTTCTAGCTGCTCTTTGGTGGCGGGGGAAGGAGGGGCGCTGAATGGAGGAAGGAGGTAGGTGTTGGTTTTGTTTTAGTTTTTCGGTTCTGTTTGCCAGGTCTTTTAGAGTTGCTTCAGCCACACAGTGACTGGTAATTGTAAGGAAGTCTCTACTGTCTGAGTTGTTGCCAATATGGAAATAACTACTTGGGATAACTGCCAGCTGATAATTTTTGTTGCTGCTGGAGTGGATGTTGTGGTTTAAGCTGAACTGGCCTAAATTACTGAAAAAAAAATTGTTTCTGTTCTACATCAAACCAGGACATTGGACTATTTTCAAAAGATAGTATTTGCTTAAAGAAAATTAAAAAAATATTTGATCAATTTTCTTCTCAGATTCAGGTGATGAACTAAGTAACACAGTAGTGAAAAAGTGGCATCTTAAATGACTTTGAAAAAGATTTTTTTAAGGTATGTTCTTTTTATCTCTTAAAGCATACTGTCTAAACATTGTGTTTCTATTTAATTAGGACTGAAGTGATTTAACTGTGACTGCACTTCTGAGAAACCTCAAATTATCAGTTAAAGGAAGTTTAAAAGATACTCGAAAAGTAAAAAAGGACAGGAAACCAGTAAAATAATCTTGAGAGACATAATTAGCACTTGAGTAGAAACATACATACGGCACCCCAGAGCACTTCCAGACCAAGAGGGAAAACAGGGAACAGAATGCTTACTACAAAGGCTAATGTTATAATAAAATACCTTGTTTTCAAAGGAACATTGTATCTCTAACTCAAATGTCATCTACTCTTGATTTCATATTAGCTAGAAAAATATGCCTGAGATATAGAAAGAAACAGTTTCTTGCAAGGAATATTTAGTTCAACAGTTCATAAGGAAAAGTCTTAATCAGACAGTGCCATTAGTTCTACATATTAAGATTAACAATTACTACTGAGTGAAATATTTTACAGTAAACACTCAAAATTTTAAAATTGTATTAGAAGCACAAAAGACAAATTATTTTTACTCAAAAAAGAAGATCAACACATTTTGAAGGTTTGTCATTAATTCCACATTATTCCAGGTGTTTATTTACCTAAAAAAGTTCAAAAACAATTTAAGAAATATATATCTATTTTGGCCAAAATAGCTCTTTTGAAAATTACTTCATTGAAATCGTGGAATCATAAAACTATTCAAGCATATGGCTTTTGAAATACAAATTACTGGTGGTTTAATGTGGAAGAATGCAGTATTGTTTATTTGAATAAATTTTTATAAAAACAAGACTAAACATCTTAAGTTTTATGTGGTAGCTATAAATTGACGTTCAATAAAAAAGGATTTTCTTCTTATGAAGGACAAATGTTGATGTTATATGGCATAGTAGAACTCTGATTCCAAACATACTATGAAATAAACAATAATGACAAAACAAATAAATATTTCATGACAACATCAGCTTTCATAACAGTAACTATTGTTGCTAAAAGAATGGGAAAATCAGATAGTTTATTGAAAATGTTATTAATGTAGCACCTTGGTTTTGCTCTTATTTTATAAAATGACAGCACACACAAATAAATCTAGCGTATTTTCTAGAAACAATTTGGAATATTCTTTTGTAGGTGACGAATGAATACACTTTAGATAGGTAGTTTCTGAATAATCTGGAAAATTATGTAGCTATTACTATTTGATGTTGAGAAGATATAGTCTAGTTCTACTGCACAAACCAAAAAGTAAGCAAAAGAAACTAGAAGCAGAAGGATGAATACTATGGCCACAAAATAAGACAACAGTATTGTAGGTATATGTGTGATGATGTAAAATATCTGAGATGACTAGTATGATATACATGTCAGGATGTCATGCAGAGATTTTGCATTCTTTGAGGCAGAGTAACAAACTGATGCAAGATACAATACAAGGAAGTTGAAACAGTAAATCTAACAGGAATCTCAGAAAGTGATGCAGTAAGTAAAGGACTTGAGGATGACAGAGGATGACAGCCATCTTAAAACCAAACTGTTGCAAACTGTTAAAAGACCTCCATACTTCGATTAGATTTAGTGACATATACAAGTATATATTTCTGAATGTTTTTGTTTTCTGTATCTGTCCCTGTGGTTCATTTACTACCACAAACAAACCTTCTTTTTCAAACTGGATTTTGATCTTGTTCACATATTTGAACACTCTGAACAAAGAAGACTGAAATTTGATGTATTACCTGCATGGGAATAAATTTAAAGGATCTCTTTTATTATTATTTAGGCTGTGAAATAATCAGTTTCATCATCAGTTCCAGCCTCACAACCTCATAATTACAAATATCTTAATTGTAGACCCACAGTTTCATTTATTTTTTAGAAACCTTGGATGCTATTGAAAGAGGGAACAGGTTTTGGAAGGAGGGACTGACATATGGAAAGCAAGTGCAAGAAAAGAGCAAACACAGAAAAAAACATATGGAAAAATGTCTGTATGGAATAAATCAAGTTAGCCTTATGGAAGTTATCTTTGGCCTCTTTTGACTTTTATTTATGTCTCTGACTAATAACAGCCTACCAATGCTGAGGAAATAGAAAAAAAAAAAAAAAGAATTAAAATGAAGTTACAGGAAAATAAACAAAATGTGCCTGAACGAAGAATTTTCAATTTTCTGATGAAATAACCTTTAGATAAAGTAGCACAAGAACTTTGGTTCAGGTTATGAATATACAGCCCTTTAAAATGGATAAACTTCTTGACAACTCTTTAAAATGTTTTACTTTCTAATGAAGTATATTATTTCCACCAGTAGCAAGTTAATTTTGCATTATGTTTTAGTACTTCAAATATAAATAATGAAAAGATAAGGACAACATTTCATATATTGCAAGCTAGATTGCTATTTATTTATTTTTTTCTGTAGAATAAAATTCCAACATCAGCTTTCATAATGGTAACTATTGTTGCTAAAAGAATGGGAAAATCAGATAGTTTATTGAAAATGTTATTAATGTAGCACCTTGGTTTTGCTTTTGTTTTATAAAATGACAGCACACACAAATAAATCTAACATATTTTCTAGAAACGATTTGGAATATTCTTTTGTAGGTGACCAATGAATACATTTTAGATAGGTCGTTTCTAAATAATCTGAATTATGTAGCTATTACTATTTGATGTTGAGAAGATATCCCCTAGTTCTACACAAACCAAAATAATATAAGAAAAATAAACAGCATATCTATGTTACACAAGGACAAATTAGAACTGAAATTTTATATGTTAACAGATATGGGAAAATGTACTTCATTTTTTTCTCTTATGTTTTCAAAGAATGAATAGAAAAAAAAAAGGGTATATTTGGAATGGAATCACAATTACATTGTTAACTATGGAGCTATATTTCAAACATTTTTCTGTATGGAGTGCATCCCATGTGTTCAAATGCACCAGGAAAGACTACATGTCTATCAAGAGAGGTTAAAAACACCTTGAATTGTAGGTTTTTAAATATAACGTCTTTAGAGAAGTAGGTGTTTAGGCTTCAGTAGAAAGCCAAATATATAGAGAGTTCAGAAGGGCAGATTACCACTAAGCACACGTGATGGAGCAGAGAATGTTATACAGCTTTTTCTAAAGAGATTTTCTGTGATTGTTATGCAACATAGTTTTGTAGCTTCATTTGAGATATCCAGAATAACTGTTGAGCTTCCACATGCATTCCAGAAGTACACAAAACTACCACTGGATCACTGTCTTATTCCCCAGCCTTCTGTGGATTTCTTGGACATCTTAAGATACTTCAGACTGCACTAGATATCTATGTCTAGGAAATTCCATTAAGTATCTAGTTGGATGCTGGCACGTGCATTCAGAAATCTCCATTCGAACACCTTAATATATGAGCTGATTTCCACTCCAGTGGACCTCAGATGACATTATTAACTTGGAAATAGGTTGCAATAGGTTGCAATAGGTTCTTGGAACATAAATAGAACTAGTTGATTGCAGACCAATGAATGGCTCTGCCACAGCACAAAGAAATTTTGTAATCATGGCATTATTCTAGGTTGGCAAAAGCAGATAAAAAGATAGAATTCACTTTCTCCAGATGATTGCCAAACTGTACAGTTATAACTGCTGTAGCACTGCAACTACTGCTTGTAGTGGCAATCTTTGACATCTACTTACCTCAGGATGAACATACAAGTTGTTGCAATGCTATCTGATAGCTCTTCTGCTTAAGTTACATTACATTTATCAATTAAAGTCAACAACAAAGTGTAAAGAACATAAGTAGTTAAACCTACAGATATAGATCTCTTAAGTTGGTGTATCTTTCCCAAGAAATACTTGGGATAGGATAATAGAGATTATGGATTATGAAAAAATATGGATTGAAAATAATTTTCCCCCAATGGAACATCAGAAATGTAAACTGGCTTACATTTCAGTACAATAGGTAGATATTAAATGTCAGGTAATTTAATTCAGTACTGTAGGCATTTTTCTGTATATCAAAACACTCAGATTGAGTAAAATCACCTTTGAGATCTGAAGACAAAGGAAAGCAGGGCACACAAAAACTGTTTTTAACTGGTATATAATACATTTAATAATTGGTGCTAACTTTTTTGAGAATCTGTAAAATTCACAAAAACTAATTAGATTTGTAACTCTCCTAAGTAAATAGGCAAAAGGAAAAATAGGAAACATTGAAACTGAGGCATACATCTGAAATATTGAATATCATGAAGACTTTGGTAGAACAACACGGGCTAAATAACGCATCTTTGAGTGGTTAAGAATCTACACGCTTCCTACATTTAAATGACTAAGTTGTATCTATAGCAACAGATGACTAGTCCAATCTTTTCTTCCAAAAAAGGCAGCAGAAAATATTCTTTGCATAGTGCAAAAGGTTCAACACTCTGTCTAGATGATAAGAAACCTTAAATCTAGGCATTTTATGGCCGCAAGTTTTTCAAATCCTAACCTAAGAACTAAGTAACACAGTGAATACCCTTTCTTTTCTTCTTTCTCCTTCATGTCCAGTAAGACAGTCATTTTTGTCTGCCTTCAACAGGAAATGAGATTTTCATCTTCCTCCTCCTGACTATATTCTTTAAGGGTGGTTGTAAAATCTTCCTCTCATTTTCCCCACTCTACCCACCCTTCCCCACCTCCATTTGGTTTGGAAAGAACCCTGGCTTTATATTTTTTCTGGCTAAGTTCTTTTAAGTACTTTTAAGTAAAGATACCTCTTTGTGTTTTCAGGTAAGCTTAACAATGCCTGAGGTAGTCTTTGAAATGAACCTCAGTACTGTTTGTGATATGCGTGCTCTGAAAATTTCTACAGATATGGACTACTTGGTGTATAATTATGTTCAGCAGCAATTGTCTCACATCATTTTAGATTTCACCAGCATAGGCAACTGTGTATACACTAGACTTCCATACTTATTCAGAGATAAAATTCTAAGGGAAAAAATAGACTACTCTTGGCTACAATAAATTAGATTTAACTTAGAATTCTATTTTTGATTAAAATAAGTCACTTCCAGGAATGTTCTTCTGTTTTTTTCTCTCACAAACAATGGTAAAAATCAAGGAAGAAAATCAGTGCCTAAACCGCAGGCATCTATTGCCACTGTAGGTGGTTGAGTGCACTGGAGCACACTGAGGCTGACCTCCTGTAGCCAATACATTTCAATGTAATCTTATATAGGCAGTTATCCAGTACTGTTTGAGAAAGCTCAGAGCACATGAGTTACACACCTGGTGGTTATGACATGATAGTTCTGCCTTTCTAGACGGAAAGCTATATAGCCAAAAAACCCAATCTCAAGTAGCACCACACTGAGGCAACAAAAGTTTGCTGCTGATGACAGGTTATATTAAGACCTGTTTCTCTGTGTGTGTCCAGTCTACCCAATGAATCCCAAATGCCACTGAACAAGAGAGTCATGCTCACATATTTTGTAGTATATGCAATAGCCTTATGTGAAAAAACCTTGGTGCTTTTTCTTGTAAGTATTGCATGTCTGTATTTCATGAGAAGTATTTGCACTGTTCTGTTAATTATGTGTCTAAATTCTACTTTAATCATGTAAAAGACATTTAATATCTTAATTGAATTTAATTTATTCAGTGTTTATCCAAATGTGTAAATATGAAATTCTTCTATAATATAATATAATATAATATAATATAATATAATATAATATAATATAATATGTAAGCTATAAAAGGAAATTGTCTAATGGATGCCACTGTCCATTACATGCTGCCATGTAAATCTATTATCATAAAAGAAACTGGGGCACCAGCCATACAAATCAGCTATTCATACTCTAACCTTATAGCTATTCTGAATTTCGCTAAAGGTATGTTATTTTATAGTTTTACAAGAAAAAAAAGGCACCACTGTGATCATCTTCTTTGATCAGACACAGAAGTTGATCATGGTATAATAGCAAATTAATTTCTGTTTAACTGGATTCTTCTATTTGTTAGCAAATCTTCCCCTGCTTCCAGGAAAAATAAAACACAGGAAAGCACAATCAGGAATACAATCTAAGAGGTTATCCTAATGAACTTATATAATAAATTGTTTGATGAGAATTGATGTCACTGTTAGGAATATTGAGTATTATGTACAAAACCTAATTTAGACTCCCAGGTTTTTCCCCAAAGTTATGTATCTAGCAACTTTCATGTCACGTATTCAATGGGGACAGAGTTGAGTGACTTAAATAGCCAAAGGGCTACCCAGTCTACTTTGAATATCTAAATTTAGCTGGCCAGAATCCCTCTGTGAAGGCTTTTAATAGCACTATTCTTTTTCCGCTACCTAGTTATGGAATCTGAACACTTGGGATTTTTGACAAAGTTCCTACAATTTTAGGGAAAGCAAGATAGTCTGAGAATATCTTCTATTTCAGAGTTATTCCTTAATGTCTCTGTTTCACTATCAATTAAATATTCAAGACCTCTGTCATCTCTTTCAGAATAGTACAACTTTTGTTTCACAGGGGCATAAATTATTTAATGCTAGCATTTTAACTGTTTGGTTTTAAGTATCCAATGCCATGGTTTCTCTCTTGTATTGTTTATATTGATCCTGATTATATATGTCACTGATTTCCAATTAATTACACATCATTAATACATTTATAAACTGCTTTGATCTTTATCAGATTTAAACCACTTGATTTGACCTGCAACTATAGCAAGTTTGATTTACCAGGCATTAGCCCTATGAAACACTGTTGTGTATGTCCTTGGGCTTCTCAGCCTACAGTCCACCACAGAACCAGCATATTAAAATACTTCTAGGGCACCTGAGGCTTCTTTAGGCAGTTTCTCTGCCTGAGAAAATGCATTAGTTTCTTGACATGATTTCTTGGGTTCTAAAGATACTATAGCTTGTTTACTAGGCAGTTTTTCTTTTTCAAATACCCAGGCCATTAATGCAGTAATACCTGAAATAGATATGCCTCATCTCTTTTTTTAATCATGAGTGTCTAGATTGTGACAAAGTAATACCTCATTCCAAAGTAAATTGAGTTCAAAGAATCTCTTTCTACAATGTGCTTTCCTCTCTTGTATATCAAAAGATGCTCTTGAAATATGGTAGAGTATTTCTGAGGTGCTTCCATACCTGAATATAATTCACTATTGATTATGTCAATACAGCCAATGTGAAGTCTAAAATACCTATTACAGAATATCCAAGAAGTTTTGTGAAATTTTGTGGAAGTGACTGGGATTTCTGAAAGTTTGATGATATCTGGGACACTTCCCAAAATTCATTGAAAATTTTTCCCAAAGGGAATTTTAATTTTTATTTGTTGCCTTTTGAGAACAGGTAGCATTGAAATGCGATGAATTTGTTAATGATCTTTCAAAGTAACAGGCAGGATTCGTGAAACTTAGTGAATCCTGCAAATACTTCATAATAATATAGGCTCCATAGTTTTTTTGTTTAATTTTCTGTGTTAAAGTTCAGCCTCTTTTCTGCCCGTGATTCTTGTTTTGGACCATATTTGGACTTGTTTTTAATTGTTCTAATGTAAAGATACAGTTCTGGGAACTAGTGATGTCAGTATAATCAGTACTTAAGTTCTCCCATGACTCTGGAAATTAAAATCTTGAATTCAGATTCCTAAACTGAGTAGGGTTGGTTTTCAAAACTTTTGAACACATACTGATTCTATAACACAAAACAGGAACTGTAGATCCTCAACATTGCTGTTTAGAAGCAAACTTCTGTAACATTTGCTATATCCATTTTTACTTCTTGCTGTTCAGCCCTGTCTTTATCCATGTTAATGTTGTTTCTTTCAGCTTCCTCTGTAGCAGACAAAAGTAGAAAGTTTAGATTCACAACATATTGTCCTATCTTGATGTATTTTCCCTAGTTGTCTGTAAATGTACATCTATAATGACTGTTGTTTTGGGCACAACTACATGTATGGAATTCAAACAATGGAAAGACAGCAGAAACATAATGATATTTTTTGTTCCAAATTTTTGGCATTATATTATTCTGTACTTTTGGGATAAATCAGAGATTAACAAAATGATTTTGTGGGGAATCTGAAGACTGATCACATAGACAGCTCTGAAGAGATTCCATTCAATATCCAGAAAAAGCTTTAAATGACAGTGCAAGAAAAGTCCATTTTAATTCACCATTTGAAATCTGCTTAAGGCCAGAACCTAACACTTTGTTAAACATTATAAAGGCAGATTAAATAAGTGACATGTGTTCTGCCAATACTTTCTATAGTAGCAGCAGATGAATGAAAAGAAAATATTAATTGAAATCTAGAGCCAAGGATAGCTGAGAAACAAATTAAGCATTTTTAATTTATTTTAGCAATCAGTTTCTAGATTACTTAAGCCACTTCATTATTTGATCAAAATTGTACTTGAAGTCAGGTGAGGCTGTAGAATGTTTTTTATGTCCCAATGACTATGAATTCTTTGCTGCACCTCTCAAGTGCTATATGAATAATTTATGAGGGTGAGCGGGCTCTTATAGTTGATCTATCAAAAATGATAATATTTTGAAATAAAATTAACATACACCTCCCCCCAAAACCCCTCCCTATACAAAAACCAAAAAACACCAACAAACAATCCACAATAACAGAGTGGAAGCAGTGGTTCAGGTTAGGCATAGGAATTTACACCATTCTTTATGATACTTTGACACCGTGATTGTTCACAGGCTGTTTAGCTCATAGAGCAGAGAAATTTAAGTTTGTATAACAGCCATATGCTGAGATTATTGTCCTTAATGGCTTCACTGTCATTCACTTTTGATGATGAGAATGGAAAAATATTCAGTATTTTTGGACATGT
>JAOXNG010000001.1:165854733-165866156 GCA_028566535.1 Scolopax minor | reverse complement strand
TTTTTTTTTTTTTTTGTTGGTTGGACTTGATGATCTCTGAGGTCCCTTCCAACCACTACAATTCTGTGATTCTGTGAGTACTTGCTTACGCACAGTCGTGATTTATCTAATGACAGTTCATCCAAGAATATATTAAAAAGAAAAACAAAGTAAAAATGAGGGAGATTAACTAAGACAGCAATGGTATGATTTTATTTTAAATAGAGAAAAATAAGAATAAAACTAGAATTACATTCTCCCCACCACTTTCTTCCCAAGATCAACTTCACTCCTGACTCATCTACCTCCTTTCCCTCCCCTGAGCAGTGCAGTCGGGATGGGGAATGGTGTTGAAATCAATTCATCATATGTTGCCTCTGGCACTGCTCCCCTGCTCCGGAACAGGGTCCTTTTCATAGGATACAGTCCTTCATAAAATTCTCTAGTGGGTGTCCTTCCATGGGCTGCTCCAAGATGGGTCTTTACATGGGATAAAGCCCTTCAGAAAGAGACCTCCAGCCTTCATCCTTCCATCACAATTACATAAATAATAATAGTTGCCCACAATTATTCTGCTCTCTGGCAATGTTCCTTACATGTTTTGCTCATTATCTCTCCCAATTTCTATTCTTATCTGAAATACTTTGGGTGCCCCACCTTGGACACTAAAAAGGACTGTGATGGTCTGACCTTCACTGGCAACTAAGCTGCTATATCTATCCCCTCCACAGCCAGACAGGGGAAGAAAATAAGATTAAAAACTTATGTGTGTCTCAAGATAAAGGAAATTTAATGAAGAAAAACAAAGGCCAGAAGCAAAAGAAAACAAATTCTATTCTCTACTTCCCAACAGCAGGTGATGTCCAGCCACTTCCCGGGAAGTAGGGCTTCAGTACATGTAGCATTTGCTTCTGAAGACAAACATCTTAACAATAAATACCTCCTTTCTCTTAGATTTTATCTGAACATGATATTGTGTGATATGGAATATCTCTTAGGTTGGTTTGGGTCAGCAATCATGGCTATGTCCCCTCCCAATCTCTGACCCATCCTGAGTCTACGGGCTTTTGTAGCAGGGGTGGGCAGTGTTTGGAGAGACAGTCTTGATGCTGTGGAAACACTGCTAAGGGCTAGGCAAAACAGTGGTGTGATATAAACACCTTTCTGGCTGCAAATACAAAGCACAGCATTATGAGGGAAAGTTAATTCCATCCCAGCTACACACGATACAGCAGCACTCAGGTTACAGTAAAGACAATGCTTGATTTAAACCATTGACTAGTCTTCTTATTCAGACAGGACATTATATTGAAAAGGAGTTGAAGTTGGGTTGTAAGAAATTAATCAAGAAAAAACTTAGTCATTTTGCTTACTTTTGTAACATTTGACATACATAGAGAAGGTAATCCTTGTCTTTATTTCTAGGAATCCTTATGAATTTTCTTGTATAGGACATTGAACAAAATACACAGAAAATATTAAGTAAAACCACCAGAGTTTTCTGTAGTTCTCGTGCCAAGAATGTATGGATATCAGGCTAGGTACATCTTTACCAAGTTGCCAAAAGAATGTGGGCCTCATATTAACAAAATAGTACAATGATCTTGAACTCTTTCTAGCTAAAGTCTTTCAAAACACTTAATAACTTTAAATACTTCTTAAAAATATTAAAAATATTTAAATCTTGTGTGAGAGGGAGTATATTTTCATGAGGAACAGTTAAAGGAACTGGGATTATTTAATCTGGAGAAAAGGCGGCTGACAGGAGATCTTATTGCTCTCTATACCTGAAAGGAGACTGTAGCAAGGTGGGGGTCAGTCTCTTTTCTCAAGTAACAGGAGATAGGACAAGAGGAAATGGCCTCAAGTTGCACAAGGGGAGGTTTAGGATGGTTATTAAGAAGAATTCCTGCACTGAAAGAGTTATCAAGCATTGGAACCGGCTTCCCAGGGAAGTGGTTGAACACCATCCCTGGAGGTATTTAAAAGTTAGGTAGATTTGGTGTTTAGGGAAATGGTTTAGTGATGTTTTTGTCAGTGTTAGGTTAATGATTCGACTGGAGGATCTTAAAGGTCCCTTCCAACCTAGATGATTCCATGATTTTAATAAATCTACTTTTAATCCAAATTTGTATTTCTATTACAAACACCACTTGCAATTAAAACAAAAAGTTAATAATATGCACTCAAGAAATCACAGGCTTACTGTCACATTTCTTACTCTAGCAGACAAGACACTTCAGCCTTAAACCTGGTACATCTCAGTGGTAGTTCTAATTTTACAATCAAGCTCTGTAATGAGCCTTCTTGAATAAAGGGAATCAATGACAGTTCCTTTCTCTGATTGTTTGAAATACTGATTAGGTATGCAGTACTGGATTTTTTAAAGCACTTACAAGTATTATAAAGATACATAGCCATTTGTATGGTAATAATCTCATCATTTATCCATTCCATCTTCCTAATAATCTTTCATGCTTGTTCCTGCTTTTCCTCCTGCTCTTGGAATCTTGAGCAGTCTGTACACAGATGCTCCAAATATATGTCAGTTTTCTTTCCGAGTCTTTACCACCTCCAAAGACATCAACCAGTCATAAAAGATTTCTGCACATTTTGTTTTGTTTTTTTTTTACTCAATATCTGTGTTTCTGGAAATATATCGTTCTAAGTGTCTTTCATTTCTCAGTTTCTATGCTTCCACTATCTATTCAGTGCCCATGTCATAACCGAGTCTCTTTTCTGGCAAGCTGCTTGATATGATAATTATGTCTTCATGAAACAAAAATTAAACATCATGGCAGAAATATTAATCAGTACCCTTATTTATCATTTAATTAATTATAAATATTGAGCTACTCATGTCTCCTTATTGTCTATCCTCAATTATCATTCTACACAGATTCATGACATTTAAAAATTTATTTCTTGGTTCCTTTTGATTTATCACTATGATTTTTAAAATAACATTAATAGAACTCATAACAGTATTTTTAGCTGTATTTAACACAATGATGTATTCAAAATAATTTTTCATTGCTAGTTTTATGAAGAACACTACTAGTTATGATGCAGGCCTGACTGCAAATTCATAGTCAAATTTCCAACAAATTGTCACCTCTAATTCTCCTTTAATATTCATGTTCTCCATTTTTTCTCTTTAAATTGAATACCAGTGCTTCAAATAAAGTTTCAATATAATTCAGGACTTTTTCTCTTCAGTGTAATAAGTAATTCTTTCTAATGTATATTTTGGTATTATATTTGTCTTTCTTAGTGTTCTCACTGTCTCTCAATACAGACAAAAATCCCCACATTGTTTTCTTAATTTATTGTCCTAAAAGATACAGACCATAAATAATCCCAAATAATAAACATTTACATTTATGCTTTCTTTAAAACTGTTTTTTTGAGTTTTTGTGACAGAACAATATGTAAATCAACTGGCTTGTCTTTTAAGATTAATATTTCAAGGTAGCATCAAAAAAATTACTGGGAATGATGTTTTTTTCAAACATACTTTGCACAATTTTGTAATTATATTCAAAATGCTACACAGCATTTGAAATTATGCTTTATTTAAACAAGATACATAAAACTGGGGGGCTTTATGATGTCCTTATAATGTCGAGCAAAGCAAGCCATTTACATTCAGGTTGACTGGAATTATAAAGGAAATTCTTCCTTTCTCAAATTTGAGGTCTTTTATCTTCCATTTTAAAAAGAACAGTTCGCATTTTATATCATAAGATCTGAATCAACTACAATACTTGTTTTGCTTTGCTCACTTTGAGAAATAATCAGCAACAGTCTTTCAAGTCTAATTTAAAATGTGCAAGTCATAAATTTAAGTCTAACTTCTTCTTTTTTATAACATTGCATATAGAAACCTAAATATTATCTTAGGAAGAAAAGACGTCAGTAAGCTTTCCTGTCTGTTTGGACACTGTTAAGGAAAGATTTTATCATCATTTTACCTTCCTACTATTTCTAAAACAGATAAACTGTTACCTCTTTCACCAGTAAGATTCGTTGAGTGTAAGTTCTAAGCTTAGATGAAAAACTAGGCTTTACTTTTTGGTTTTGTTAATTTCTGCTTTATTGACTGCTTTTCAGTTTACAACCTATACTAAATTCAGTCATGCCTTTCAAGTGCAAAAGAAATGATATAAAATTGTAAATGGTTACAATATTTAGCATTTTTCATGACATACAGGCATTGTACTGCTCACTGTCAAACAGCAGACAATAACAAGAGAAATGCCTGAGGCAAATATTCCTTGAAGGCAATCTAAAGCTCTTCTCTTTCTGGAAAATCAATGTATGCCTGAGAGGCAGAAAATGCTCTGCTGTTTTTACAACATGAAGGTACTTCATGTTTTCATATTGTGTAATACTGTGTGACAGAAGGAAACATGTTTTTACTGTAAAATCCACAAATAATGTCAAAATATTGCACATTACTTTAAGCTCCAAATCCTCTACAGTAATGTAAAATGATGAAATACAACAAATTAAACTTGAATGAAACATAGCATAATGCATGCTACCTAGTTTCACATTTGCAAGACAACCCAGATCTCTAAGTGTTGAAATTACCGGAATTTCACATCCAGTGAAATTCTGATTGCTCTTTTAGTCAAAGTCACTCTGTCTTCATAATACTTGTTGTTTTGCCTTGAACTACAGGAGGTGGTTATCATCTAAGCGATATTTATGACTTAAAAAAGCAACCTGCCCTAATTTCCTCCTTTCTTTGAGGGAAAGTTTAAATGTCACTATAAAGCAAGTTCAACTCAAACTTTAGCTTCCCTGAAAAATCATTGCAATTCTTGAGAGCATGCTTGGCAGTCTATAAATGCTTGTTGGAAAATAGAATAACAAATCCACTACTGCTTGAATGAAGAATACCAGAAGGACTAGTGGGAAGCATTTTACCTCAAAGAGCAAGGGACCTGCAGTTGGGCTTAAGGTTTATGCATGATGTGAAAATAAAAAGGATCCTAGGCCAGCTCATATATTTAATAATGATGAGGGTAGTCTGCAGAGCATCTGTGGGATGGGAACTGATGGGAACAGCCCATTTACCAGCAGATTACTTACCTTGCATTGGAGATACTATTTTTCTCTGCCAAACTTCCCACCAAATGAAGAATGTCGATCACAAATAATGTGGGTCATAAATTGCTCACTGTTATTTTAGATGACATTGCAAAAATCTATTCAACATTTAGTTGAATAATTACAAAATAACATTACCAAAGGCAGAAAGGACCTCTAAGTCCCATCCATTTCAGAGTAAACCCACTTCTAACTAACGGTTAATAAGGCTATATCACTACTGTGAGAAGGTAAAAAGGGAAAGGGATTGTCTTAAGCACTGTCAAAAAGGGACCGGTTTACTTTTGAAGAAAAGGAGAGATTTGTCCTTTATACAATCCATGAGTCTTACCAAATTCAAGATTAGTTATTTCTGATTAAACATCAGATTTCTTCCAAGTTCATGAAAAAAAAACTGTTCAGTTCAGATTTTTTGGGGAGAAATGAATAAATTACTTATTTAGCTTTACTAAATAATTTCTCTGTCTCATTCCAGAACTCTGAAAAATTCACAATCCCTCAACAGGAAAGCAAGAGGCTGAACCCAGAGCCCTTTGCTGCTCTGGGCCAGGGCACTCATGCACCAAGAATGAAACCTCCATCTCTTCTTAAACAAGTATAATAAAAAGCCTGGCTGTGTTATTGTAGACAAGTTACAGCAATAAAGTATTCAGGATTAAATACTAAATTTATTTTTGAAATTTAAATGGACAGTCACTTGAATTAGGTCCACTTCAGGTTTCCTAGCATCTGTTACTGTTGGGCTATTGGTTCAACTGTTTGATCTAGTAGCATGATCTCAATTTTACAGGAGTTTACTGGAAGTTTCCAGTTCCACAGAGTACTATCAATAATACTGCAACATTTTCAGAATATATTATCAGTATTCTAAGAATAAAACATCTGACTAGGCAATATATATCTCTTCCA
Organism: Scolopax minor; assembly: GCA_028566535.1. Lineage (NCBI taxonomy): Eukaryota > Metazoa > Chordata > Aves > Charadriiformes > Scolopacidae > Scolopax > Scolopax minor. The sequence continues at coordinate 165,860,150 of JAOXNG010000001.1, read as the reverse complement.
TGCACATGGTTGTCGGTATCAACTATAGCACCATCTGAAGCTAGTTTGAAAAGTCTAGTTTCTCCACTTCTAAACCATTTCCTTTTTGAAAAAGAAAATAATGAGGGTGAGAAACAAGGAATTTTTGTGCTTCATGATTTTGAAACCAACACACCAGAAGGGTTTTTAAAATTCACACTAATTAGAACTTTTCTTTCAAAGTACATGCTAGTGAGAGTTGATCTAACCATTTTCAATAACACTTCAAAATTATGAAATCTTCGGTTACTTGCAAGAAAATTTCAGTCTGTCAGCTGAGAGCAAGCAGCTTGCTATTAAGGGAAAAAGACATAAATAGGGAATGTGTTCCAGTTCAGAAGGGAAATATAAATAGAGTATTAGTAAATTGGGGTAATTAATCACAAGGTTAATTTTCTAAGGGAAACTAGTTAACACAACTTTAAAAAAATATATATTTTTTGTTTGTAATAAGTGTTATTCCTTGACCTTTTAAGTTTTAAGTTTAACACTAATTTGTGGACATGTTTATCTTTCTCCATTTTTATAGATGGAATTTAAAGTTTTAGCTTAAGTATGGCACAGAAATGAAGAAAGCCAGAGTAAGTCTGGACTCTCATATGTATGCCTGTATGCCTTTTGGAAGCTAATTCAAGTCTGTAGCAATAAGTATATATTTTTTTATCTTTATATATGCATATATATATTTAAAATGTCAGCAGTAGTTGAATGATTCATAAACTAGAAAAAAGCTAAAAATATTGTCAAAGTAATAAACTGTGGACATTATGAACTGGGACAGGAAAAAAAAAAGAATCAGTAATATTACAGTAAGTAAAACATTGGAATAAAAGAAAAAAGCTAATGTTCTCAGATCTGCTAATGGAAATGTTGAAGGATATAAAGGGATTGAGAGCAGGTAAAAAACTCTTTGAAATTTACGAAGTGAAAATGCCAATCAGTAAATCCAGAAGTGATACTATCTTTTCCACTGTTCTATATATTTCAAATAAGATAGTAATGTTATTCTTATGATAATGAATTTATGATCTTTTATTTTTGAGGATAAAGTACTGACAGTAGCTGTTGCATTATTAAAAGTGATAAGCATTTTGGATGTCTTATTAAGTATTATATTATAAATTAGACCTTAGATTCATTGTGGCAAGTATATTTTGCCATTTCAGTTCTGTTAAATTCTGTCATAACACAAAAGAATACATAAAATGATCCTATGCCTTATGTGACAAGATCTGCTAGCCTTGCTTTCCTGTGCCTGAGCAGTAACTGGATACCTGTCTTATTCCCTCAGACATGAGGTTCGTTACTGCTCATTTCAGTCATAGATATAATGTCATCTACATTAAGGTTACTTCTATTTGTGCTTGTGCTCACACCCCATAGGTTTATTCTGGCAGCAAGTGATCTTTGACTAACCCCATTTCATGAGGGAACCTTCTCTGGGCAAAAACCCAAAATATATACCATTACAGTAGTTCTATAGGGAATCCTCAGAAAATAAGTCAGCTTTATGACTTCTTTGCACTGAACCATTACAAATTTACTGTGGAGAATCAGTGAATCTGATCCAAGAATTGAGGTTATTGACTGGCTTTGTATGATTATTGCAGAGTTGAACTTCAATCTAGAATGAAAAGAAAGGTGTTTTTTTTAAGTAGAATCAGATCAAAATAGGCAATTTTAAATTAATATTTTTAAACATTCATTCAAACAGCAATACAAAAGTAGGTGGAGCTTGCAAAAAACTCTGTGATGATAAGTATAAAAATATTTAATCTATTTCCTTGGGTTCATGCTGCAACATGTGTATATGGAATATGTAAACATTTGGAATGTCATTGTCTCCTCCTAACATTAGTAAGAAATGAGTTTACTCAGCATATCATAAGTATGGGACTTTTATTATTTTTTTTATATTATAAAAGTTTGCTATGGTTTACCCCCAGACAGTAACTAGGACCACACAGTCGCTCGCTCACTCCCCATCTTTACTCTGTAGGGTAGGGAGAAGATGTGAAAAGGAGGAAGGAAAAATCTTGTAGGTTGAGATAAAGATAGTTTATTATTACAGTAATGGAAGAGCATAATAATAACAATAATGGTAAAAGAATATACAAAAGAAAATGATACAACACAAGGTGCTCTCAACACCCAATGGTTTATTGCCCATCCCATCCCGAGCAGCAAGTGCAGATTCCTGTTCCCTGATCAACCCCCATTTATATGCTAATAATGATGTTTATGGTAAGGAATATTCCTTTGGCTTATCTATGCTCCCTCTCAGCTTCTATGGGAAGCTGAAAAAGTCCTTGACTAATGTAAACACTACTTAGCAACTACTAAAACAATATGTATTATCAACATTATTCTCATACTAAATCCAAACCACAGCAGAAAGGAAATTAACTCTGTCCCAGCTGAAACCAGGACAGTTGTTGACTCAGTTTAAAATATCTGTTAAAGTTATAAAGCTGTTAACTAGTGCTTTTGTTGGATTTAACTTTGAATGCAAGGAATCCTTTTGTAATTTACTCAAGTATAAATATTTTTTCTACTCTAATCTACATCGAGTAGAATTCAATTTCCTATTTGAGTGAGAAGATAATTCTTTAATTTATTAAGCTGAAGTGTCCTTAACATTTGTACTCAAAGCCAGTATTTCTGAAAGTGTACTGTATTAGCTGTTTTATTAGCTTCCATAACAGCTTGGAGACAGGGCCTCCTAATGAGGCATCAATATATAATGTGAGCTTTTTCTGCAGAAGTTCATTCTTATTTGGAAGATGATAAATAAAATAAATCACATTATGATAAATAGCATCCACAGTATTACAGATAAACATTTCCAAAAGAGTACATGCTGTTCAAGTGTTGTTGAAAGAGATGGGAGAGAAAGGATTATTTTTTCCAATGTAACAGTTTTTGTTTGAATATATTTTGATATTTGTATTCTATTGTGAAATTCTAGCTCTTTAATATTTTTTAAGAAGTTTATTTGTTTTCATCTTGTTTTCAAACTTACTTCATTAAGAGGTTACATTCATTAAAAAGAAAATAATTGAATACAAAGAGATCATATTGACCTTTGACTTTAAAACAGTAAAGAAATTGCTTTTCAAAATAGGACTATTAACCTTCTGATTCTTCTTTTCACATACTATATATAATATACCAATTAACACTGTTGTTCAAAATTTAAATAGTGTATCCCTTGTACTTCTTGGACATTGTAGGGGTCCAATTGCTTTTTGTGTTTGAGTTAAAGACAGTTGATTAAACTAGTTCACAGTATTTTGGAGAAAAAGAAGACATAGTTTCATGCAAGAATTTATATTAGCTGCTCTTTTGAAATAATGAATATAGCACTGAAAACCAAGGAAAATTCATCCACTCTTTAACTCTTCTTGGTAGCTTGGTTTATAATAATAGCAGACAATAACTGCTCACAGATGCACAGATCAAGTAGTCATGTTGGTATGTTGCCCTTTATGAACATAACCATGCATCCAACCAGCGAATGGAGAGAAGTCAATATTGCCCTCTGCTAGGGACTTCTGAGATCACATCTGATGATCACTTTTGTTTTCTTCCATACAAGAGAGAGTTGAAGGGACCAGGGCAGATGGCCATTAAGATGGTTAAAGCAGGTGCAAAAGAAGTTTAGATGGGTGGGTTTATTTAGCTGGGGAAGGAGGGGAGAGGAGAGGAGAGGAAAGGACAGGAGAGGAGAGGAGAGCAGAGCAGGAAGCAATTCTTCACAATGAGAGTGCCCGACATTAAAAAAGTCAAATTTACAAAACTGCAGCCTTCTGGGGCAGAAAAATAATTAAACTAATTTGCATCAACCATTAACTCTGAATGTGGAGTTCATACACTAAAATACCCTTGTGGTTGACATTCTGTGAAAAGTATAGAAAATTACTAATTAACTTAGTGGGAAAAGCTGAAAAGCAGCCCCTTCTAGTATGTAGTATAGCATTTTCATTGTCTTTCCATTGCACCCCTCATGTCAAATAAAATAGATTTGAATATTTTGTTTGCCTATCTGTCAACAAGCCTAGCAAGTGAACATTCAGAAGAAAAAGAATTGTTCTTTCAAGTCAAGCTAAAAGGATGTTTTGTGAAACCTTAATTACCTTCATTTTTTTCATTAACAGATTAAAGCATCTATTCTAATACAATGGGTTTTAGTCAATCTTATTCATTTGATGAAAAGGTATTTGTGGAATAGGAAAATAATATCTGAATTGAATAAAGTAAACATGCTACTAAGAGATAAATTTCTCAGTAATTTTATGAAATAGTAGTCTTATAATTTGTTTTACCACTTTATATCACTACAGAATCAAAATATTTGTTAATATTAAGTTTATTTTAATTTTATTTACCTGGAGGAGGAAAAGAATTTAAATATTAAACATGTCCTTTTGAACTTGTCTGAGATATTTTTTACTACCTTAGGGGCATCTCAATCAGCTTGAAGAATGACTGGAGCTAGAGATATTTAATTGTTTTAGTATAGTTTTACAGAACATTTGCATTTTGAATTCTGTATATTGTATGTCTCACAGTGAAAAATGTATCTGTATATGCAGGCCTACTTTTAACTGAAATTCTTACAATAAGGCTAGCAATTTGTTTTCAGAACTTGTGGGTGTCTAAGAAACTATATCTCAGATATAGTGAAAGGCTCTTCTCCACTGAACTTCACGACTATGCCACAGGTTGTAATTTGCACCCAGTGGTTGAACAAGCCACTACAGTCATACCATGCTCTGCTGCATCTTGATGAAATGTATTTTGTGTGGCTAAGAAACATTGGTGAGAATAAAATATCAAAGACCTTTGTCATGGAGCAGCTGGTAGCACTTGTATACCACTTACCTTCTATTCCTGCTTAATATCCAAAGCACTCCATGCTATTGCCTGTGGCTTCCTACAGGATGAGACATAATGTCAGAGCATCATATACTGTATAAACAGCTTTTCTAGTACATTGGTTGTTATAGTTTAGGAAGAAAAATATTATCTGTACGATAAAGAGGCTGTTCTGATAAGACTTATAAGATGGATCTATTTTTTAGATAATAGTAATATTTGTTTCAATTTAGGTTTGGATATTTTTGTTGTTTCACCACTATGTGCCTACAATTCTATGTTGTTTTTTCTCTTGCATTCAGGAAGAGTTTTTTGCTAGCTGTAGAGTAACAGGAGGTTGGATGTCAAGGACATGAAGCCATGAACTCAAAATACAGGGTTCAGATCCAATTGACCAGTACAGTAATGTAACCTGCTAGTGATATTGTAGTGATCTTATTGGGGAAAAGGGAGGAATGGAGAACAAGCAGGAAACAGTCAAAAAGAGGATAGACAGGAGGAGCTGCTCTTTGTCTGTCATG
>JAOXNG010000001.1:165812997-165833755 GCA_028566535.1 Scolopax minor | reverse complement strand
TGTGAGACTGAGCAGTTTCTGAACAACATGCTGTTAATTTCAGAGTTTCGTTAGTTAGAAGAGGCCCAGTTGGAAAAAGTAAAATTACTGAACAGAAAATTAGTTCTGTTTTACCTCAAACCAGGACACCCCCCTCCCCCAAAATTCAGGAAACAAAATTCTGAATAATGCAATTTTTCATGACGTTCAATTTCAGCATGAATGACTTGAACTGTAAACCACCTGTTAGGAAATAATAATGTACAAAACATTGTGTTTATAGTAAATACAATATCTATAATCATATGAAATCTAGAATTGTCCATGATTATGTCTCTATATTGGTGGTAAAAGCTTGTAAAAATGCAAAAGTGACATGGTTTAAAGCTCAAACACAAGAGAGCACAATAGAACAGATTTTCATTTATTAAATTCAAGGAAGATGTAAATGGCCATGACATTTAGCATTGATGAGCAATAACAGTTATTAAGGTAGGCCAGGATGAAGGCAATTATATTATTATGTGGTCCTGTTTCATAAAGGAAACAAGGAAGTAACTGTGAAGGCTTGAAGTCTATTTATAATACTCACATGTGACTGTATGACCACTGAAGTGCAATGAACAATTTCTAGATAAATTGTGTGTCACTATTATCATATTGCAAGAAGAGAACATAAGGCACAAAGAAAGACAGTAAACAGAGCAGTCACTCAAATATGAATAGTCAGAGTTAAAACCAGGACATGAACCACTTTCGATTTGGGGATGGCAAAAAAGAGAACTAAAACCTTACTCATAAATTTAATTCCATAAGAACTGGAGAGTGCTAGAGCCTTTTCAACTGTGTTTGAAATGGTAAAATTCAAGAAATTGTCTTTGAAAAGATCTGTTCATGATATGTTACTATGTAGGTAAGTATTTAATAGTATTCTCTGGAGGAATAAAAAAATTGAAATAAGTCAGAATCCCAAAGAAAAGAAGAGAGATGAAGATTGGAAAGGAGAAGAAAGTGTGCAAAATACTGGATACAAAACCAAAGGCTGCAACACTTTGGTCCATGAAGAAACAAGCGAACACAAAGTACAAGATATCTTGTGTTAGAAAATTATGAGCATTATGGTGCACTAGTGACTGCACATGACTCAATTCATCATTTTACCCACAGAAATACAAACAGGTTTTTGTCACACCTCAGAACATCTGCAAGGCTTGGTGCCTCTTTAACTGTGTCATAAGCTGTTGGGTCAAATGTAAATCTCCCAAGGAATTAAAAAATCAAACCAAATAAGTCCAAAGACCTGTAAAATAATTTTGCTTGTATTACTGTCTCATATAACTACTGTGAAATGTCTTAATCTCCAGAGATCAATGAGAAGTCTACCTTCAAGAAGTAAATGATACAGAAAATAGTGAACTTACATGTACCTGGACAGAATGGGTGGAAAAAAAACCCACCCGAATGAAAAGAACTCTAAATATTGTATGAGTTAAAAATGCATTGCAGACAAAGAGAGATTTTGCAAAATTTATTTGGAAAGAACCTGCTCTTAACTTAGACATCTTGAGTTATCCGGATGCATCAGAACTACAGATAATAAGAACATGGAAACTCAATTAGCTCATTTAGCAAATTTTCAAAATAGAGCAATTAGATTACAATAAGTTATTGTTTTGAAAAAAAAATCCCATGAATAATTAATGTTGGAATTTTTCTAATTTAAGACTTTCACAATGGCACAAACCTTTATTTGTCTTCTTGACAGAGGGATGGTTCCATTTCTTAATGGAGATTATATTGCTGGTGGAGATTATATTTTTTATGTCTAAAACTAGCATGATGTTATTTATTGATAAGATACATACTTGAAAGAAGAAGATATATCCCAGGATTTATTTGTTTGTTAATCTACTTGTCTTCCTTAAGCCAATGGTTTGCAGTTGGTCTTTGTAACATTTAAATTAAAGAAGATGAATTATAAGTGATCACACAGACATTATAGCAACGAGAATGCTCAACTGCATGGTAAGAATTAAAAATATTGATTGTCACACTTGAGATATATCCCTACTGATTTGTTGGGATAGGTAGAAATAACACAAGAGACATGTTTTTTATTCATGCCTCTGAGTTAAAAAAACCTTAAGCGTTTCTGCTGCATAATGTGTGCATTATGCTTGTGTCTAATAAAAATATTTAAAACAATTTCACCATGTACAGAAAAACAGGCCTGGGGATGTAGAGGATGGGAGCAAAAGATTCTTTGCATAAGTCCTTAATGGGGTATAGAGTGTCTCCAGAGAATATAGCTACATTTAAATTAATATATTAAAGTTGTGATCTTTAGTATTGTATTTACAGCACTTTTGAATTTATTGAAGCTTTGAGATCAGTTCTGTGAGATACAAAGCAGTATTTCACAGAAAGCCTTAGGAGAAAGAAGTCCAGCTGTTTACAAAGCACAGTCAGACAAAGAGGCAACTGACTGATCAGACTTTCTGGAGCAGCAAAGTTTACAGCTACATTCTCCCAAAGGCTACATCTCAGGAGGAGAATTACAGTGCTTTACCACATTATTTATAATGCCATGGATTAAAACCCTGCAAGTTTTACATAGGACAGTGAAAAACTCATTACCTAGTTAGTTCCTGGGAGATTAATCAGAGTTGTGTCATTACTGTAAATGTGGAGAAAGTTGAGCCCATTTTTTCTTTCTTCCAGTTGATTTGCTTGGTTAGCTGGTCAGTTCTCCCTGTCGTTTTCTCTGTTTTCACAAACTCTAGTGAGCCAAGTGTCCTCAGCACATTTATCTCCAAAATACTACGTTCTACAACATGAAACAAAAATAAATTTTCTTCTCCTGAAGTAATTGTAAATCTGGGCAAAGAAAGGCTGTCTTTCCTCTAGAATCCCCACTCACCATGAGAAAGTTTCTAATAACTTTTTTCCAAGCTCCTTTAATGTATAAAATCCATAAAAAGTCTAATAGAAAATGTTAGTTTATGTACCAGGCTTAAAAAAATCAAATAGAATACCTTTAGAAATGTTATTTTTTTAAATATTTGTTTCCTATGTGATAGTTCAAGAATTTTAGTAATTGAAAAAAAATCAGGAAATAAAAAGATGTTCACCTCATCTACTCGATACTATTAATATCTTTTAAATACAGAAAGTGCTTTTTTTTTCTTAAAATTCTTTTGCTATGTAATTATCTCAGAGTAAATCAGCTTTAAAAACAATAGTAACCACACACACACACAAAGAATAAACACCTCTCCATTTTGCTTCATAATTAGAATGAAGAGTGAACAGCTATAATATCATCTCTGTACCCTGGAATAAGGTCTCACACAGGGTCTCAAAGTATGATCAAGATGTTGCCAACAATTCATATTGTCAGGCAAATAAGGCTTAATGCATTTCAGGAACATAAACCTGATGAAGTATGCTTTTGTCTTTGCTTGCAGAATTTCTGCTGAAAACAGCAACAAATGCTCAAATGATTAAGAGAGATCTTCAAATATCTGAGTGATTACTACAACCCAGAAGAACCAAGTGACTGTTTCCTTTTTTTATAGCTTTATATGAGAACACAAGTCAAGTAGTCATGTACATATATCTTATTTCTTTACTCAGTAATAGGTGTCACTCCTCTCATGATACCATAAATTCATCTAATTAACAAAACACAGGTCAGAAATTACATCAAAGAGGTTTATATTTAAAAATGGGGTACAAATAGATATTTGCTAGTGAGAAGGCACAGAATTTTAAAGGTGTTTGAGTTTTTCTCTTTGATTGTCCTCTCCCATTTGCACTTCTGGTTTTTGGGTTCTGTTTTTTTTTTTTTTTTTTTTTCTTTTTTTCCAGTCCCAGCTATCTGTCCTTTATTGTCTTATCTTTTCATCTTTATAGATTCATAGAATCATTTAGGTTGGAAGGGACCTTTAAGATCATTGAGTCCTACCATCAACCTAACACTGCCAAGTCTACCACTAAACTATGTCCCTAAGTGCCATATCTACATGTCTTTTAAATACCCCCAGGGATGGTGACTGCTTCCCTGAGCAGCTTGTTCCAATGTTTGATAACCCTTTCAGTGAAGAAATTTTTCCTAATATCCAATCTAAACCTCCCCTGGTGCAACTTGAAGACATTTCCTCCTATTCTATAACTTGGTACCTGGGGGAAGAGACCAACCCCTGCCTTGGTACAGCATCCTTTCAGGTAGTTGTAGACAGTGATAAGGTCTCCCCTCAGCCTTCTTTTCTCCAAAATAAACAATCCCAGTTCACTCAGGAACTCCTCAGCTTCTTCTCCAGACTGCTCACCTGCTTTGTTGCCCTTCTTTAGACATGCTCCAGAACCTCAATGTCGTTTTTATAGTAAGGGGCCCAAAACTAAACTCAAGATGGGGCCTCACCAGTGCTGAGTACAGCGAGAGTATCACTTTCCTAGTCCTACTCACCACACTACTCCTGCTACAGGCCAGGAAAAACTTGTGGTTTGAGATAAAGACAGTTTAATAAGCAAAGAAAAAGCTGCACACACAAGCAAAGCTGAACAAGGAATTAATTCCTGTCTTCCCAATGGCAGGCAGGTGTTCAATCATCTCCAGGAAAGCAGGGATCCATCATGTGCAACCCTTACTTGGGAAGAGAAACAGCATCACTCCAAACATCTCCCGCTTCCTTCTTTTTCTGCCAGCTTTATATGATGACCATGTTGTCACGTGGTATGGAATATCCCTTTGGTCAATTGGGATCAGATATCCTGGCTGTATGCCCTCCCAACTTCTTGTGCCCTCCCATCCTACTTACTGGCAGGGCAGTGTGAGGAGTAGAGTGATTAGCAACAATCACCGTGATATCAACACCATTTCCCATTCAAACTCAAAAACATAAAAATATACTATCTACTAGTAAGAAAGTCAACTCTATCCCAGATAAAACCATGACAATCAGATACGGATTTTAAGACTAATTTGTGGGAATATTCATTAGTTTTTGTTAAAATACAATTTTTTTGTGAGGTACTTAAGCAGAAAATAGGTTTAAACACAATCAAATAATCAAATCTCCCTTTAGTGTGTCATAGGAACACTAGTTTTAAATCTGTTCTTAATCTATTATAGTGTTCAAATGTTACAACTGATCATGTTCCAAGTCAAGTAAATAAAAATTCTTTGAATGTGATTAATATCCACTAGCAATGAATGCAGGATCAAAAGTTGGAAATATTTATTTTTCATGTTGGTATTATTTAGGATCTGATGAAACGTCATAGAATCATTCCAACTTGTATTGCTCTATAGTTGAAGAGTCTTGATCAGAATTTCATCCAATTTCCTTTTAACCATACCTGTTCAAGATTCAATTTCAGGAATATAGCATTACTAAATCTTTGAAAAAAAAGTAATAATCAACATTTCCAGGCTTTAGTATGCTGACTGATTATCAGTATTTATCTGTTTGATAGTTGTTTCTGATGTCTTTAATATTTTAACTGAATATGAATATTCAACTGCAAATACGGAAAGCCAGATTTTTTCTAAATGCAAACATTATCTTGTGAGCCACTCTCCAGTTACGTTTGCTTGGAATATTCCTCTGATGAGAATGAATATAAATCTAGCCTTATTGCTGATTCAAAAGGGAATCACATTCTGAAAGCGAACTCACTATGCACACTATGGTAATAGTGTGCATAATGCAATTTGTTAAAAAATATAGTTTCCTACAGCAACTTTATTCAGCAGTTGGTCTGAAAAATTGGACTTTTTAATTTAATCTGTTACCCAACATAGTTTTATAAATATATTGTGTGTAAAAATAGTGTGATACCTGATCTTTGCTGTTCTTATTCAGAGGATGAGGGGTTATGTTTGCTTAGTTACATATTTCCAACTTTTAGAATCCTTATATCAATTGTCTATGTATTATAAAAAAATTAGGAGATCAATGTGACTCTTGTAATGGAAGTAAAGATTTACATAAGTGAAATATAGAGGAGCAAACTGATTTGTCACAAGTAAATAATATATTTGGGTTATGGTAACCCACTTTTTGCTAGCTTGGTGAAGAGACAACCATTTGACATCATTTTAATGTTCTTACGTCTTACTGGAATGAGAGGTCATCACATGTGTTGTGCTTGCACCATTGTTTTTAACACTATTTTCTCAGGAAAAATTCTAAGCTTTTGATTGGGTACATGGTTAGATTTTGTAATTATTTTAAAAGAAATAACTTTTGGATTTATATCATGTACTAATGAAAACTCAATTGGAATGAAAGAATATTTCTTCTTGTGTGACTCAAAATTAAAAGTTGTTACTCGAAAGACATGCATTTCTTAGAAACAGCTTAGAACTATTTTTTGAAAGACTAGACATCAGTTGAAGTATTATTGGTATATTAAAAGATCTAACAGGAAAAACAAAATAATAATAAAAAGTAAAAATATAATTTAGTATATACATAATTTCAGAATATAATCCAAAGTGGAAAAATAGATGTTTTTTTTAGAAGATATGTAAGAAATAAATATTTTATTGAAACATCTTCATAGAAACTGAAGTATTGTATTGTTCTGTTGAGAGGACAGAAATTAAATAAATTTGAAACTTTAAGATTTATAATTAACATTAGGGAGGAGTTACATAACCTTAGACACCAGTGCTGTAGGCAAGCTAGTCTTCTTAATTTTATTTCAGATTAAGAAGGGAGAAATAAACACATATTAGGCAAAACTATTCTGAACTATTTTAGATGGCTACATTGAGACAAGATTAATTATGTGCTAGACATATAACCTCTCATTTATTCTGTTAACTATTAAGGCAGCACGGGGAAATTAGCTCAGACATATTTGATTAATTTGTCCTCCTTTGCATCAATATAACATTTTGTTATATCTGTGACCGGTGTAGCAACAGCACAGCTGACTACCTCACAGATAAAGGTGGTAACTTTTATGGCTTGTGTTTCCAAAAAAACTAAGTAGCAATAGATCAATCTCTCATCATGATCTTTATCAACTTCTAGTAGAGAAACTGATGATTTAGCCAGCTGACTGAATTCCTCGAATATTAATTATTCATGAATTAGCTAAATGAAAATGCTTAATAAACCAGGATGCTAATACGCTGCTAAATCTTCTGGACTCATTTCCCAAGTGTGCACACTTTGAGTTCACTAAGACAGAGGTAGCTTATTTTTCTTTCAAAGTAGTGAAAGCTAGCTTGAATGTAGCTCTTTTGAAATTGTCCACAATTCAGCTCACAAGGTGAAACTGCATAAACCTAATATCCTCATAGAAACAGCATACATCATACAGAAGAAACAATTTAATCATGGGTATTCTAGATACATTCTGACAAATAATGTCATTGTCTTTATCTTCAAGCTGTCTTCCAAAAATCACTGAGATGCAACAAAAACATCTGCCGGTTTCTCATGGTCATAGCAAGTGTACTTACACAGATAGAGAGGTGATAATAATTTGAGGACTGAAATGGTGTCTTGCTGAGGTTGCTATTTCTAGTGATACTATAACATACTACTACCTTGGAGTTGATGGATTTCTCCCTTAACTTAAACCTAATATTTTTGCTTAATGCTAATTCATATGAACTCACTTGTGACTGGGAGTATAATTGCTGGTTTCTCTCTGGACTGTAATATCACTGTAATGAACCCTCTAGAGGGATTTTTTGTTAGGAGTTGATATTTTAATCATAAACATTGTGAAATACATCACTGATACACAGAAATGACTTTCAGTTGTGCTTTTCTTAATTTAAGTAGAAGCAAATCCCCAAGTTTTATAACTTATTTCTAAGCTGATCCTTAGAGGCTGCTATGAGGAAAGGTCTGGAGCAGGGGGTGGGCAACATCAATTGATTGCTTTCAAAGGAGTGATGCTATGTTTTCCTTGTATTAATTTCTGAATAATTAAAAAACTGTTTGTTTTAAGTTAATTGATTGTCATATGAAAAGACTTGTCAAGGCGACAGTCAGAGTAGCAAGAGGAATGCCTTGGCATACTTAATTATCTTCTGCTCTCCTTCTAATTATCAGTTTGCCAGGGAGCCAGAATAGCTGGACGAGAACAAGTGTACTGCCCTCCGAGGTTGTCCTTTGGAGCTGTCAGACCAAAAAAATGCATGTTTTTGTGCAGAGACGTGTAGAGCAATCTTAGGTTGCATGATTAGTAAGAAACAGAAAGCTAAATCCTTAATATCAGAATCACTATGGCAAAATAAGTTTAATATTAAAGTCCTTTGCATTCATGAACAGACTATTCTTTTTTTTTGGTCTCTGTAATATATGTAATCAGATAATTATGTGCCATCAATTTCATATTAATTTTAAATATTGATCAAGCAAATGTTTATGTATTAGCAAGTTATTAGATTCCACAAATGAGTGACAGAAGTAAGCACTTGTCATTTATACTTTATCTGAAATTTAAGACATTTTACTTCATACTGTGGCCAATGATGTTTTAGAAATGTCTGTTCCTTTAATTGACTCTGTGGGGAAACTCTGTTGTCTAGTTTAGATGCAGATCTTTACATTTCATCAGCTAAATATAAGCTTTAAACATGGCATCATATTTTCATAATGCAAATTACAGGAATAGATATTACTGTATTGTTAATATATAAAACTTATGATTGTTTTGAACTAATAGCAGATTATTTTGATATAGTTCCTGGCTAATTTTTAAAAGTAATTTTCAATTACTTAATTATTTTCATTAGTCTCCTCAATTTTATCTTAAATTATACCTTATTAAGCTCAAGAAATAAACAACCAAGGAGTGGAATATCAAATACAGGCAGATAAAAATCTAATCAAAAGGATAAGTAAGGCTTTTCAGAAATGCTGACAAAATATGTAATACAAACAATTCAGAAATTCAGCCCAATATTCAGAAAAAGATGCATTAATCTGTAGAATTAGAAATTAAATTTAAATATAGCAGCAGAAAAGGCTAAACAATAAGAAAATAAAGTGTTATCATCCAGAATTATTCTATTTTACCATTACTATAATTAAAATAAAATAAAAACATTAATTTAATAAAAACATTTAGATTACAATTGTGTAATGAGTTTTCCATCGTCAGTCCTATATCTCCCAGAAGTTAAATATCCTCTTCAATATCCTCACAACACGTGAGTGTTGTGTGCTGAGTATCAGTGGGGATCATATAGGACCAGGAAGGACTAAAACTGGATCTTTAAACTTTACATATGATAAAACCTTTTATGAATGCAGGCTTTTAGTTCTATTTATAGATCTTTGCCAAAACCACAGTTCTTACTTTTGAATGTTTGCTGGTATTGCAATTATTCTTAGAAATAAATGAAACTATAAAATGTGTTATGAAATATGTAATCATATTTTCTCAGATATCTGTATTCTGTGTTCATTACAGGACTGATGCAAAGTTTTTAGAAGTCATTAGCAAAACTCCCACTAACTGCATAATGGAAATCAAGCACGATTAATAAATGGACATAATCTGTTGTTCTCTTGTGTGAATGCGGTAATTACACTTTATTTTCACAGTACAGTTTCTCATCATTCAGTATGGTATGGCTTCCTTGCCTTTTTTTAGTTATTTAATGTATTTTCAAAACTCAGAATAATTTTAAGTGCAAACATATTTGCTGGCAATAAGTGAAATTCCTTAGAATCTGCAAGCTCTCATGTTGTGGAAAAAATCTGTTCAGCTAACAACTTCATATATGATGGTACAAAAAGTGTAGACAACTACAATTAATTTTATTAAAATATTAAGTAGATCACAGAGAGAGAGAAAGAGACAGATACACAAAGAAGAACGATATAATAAACTGTTGAGCTACTTGTTATGCTGAGCTACTTCCACAAAGCTGTTTATTGCTGGACTGTATCTTATTTTGACACATAATCCTCTTAAGAATTGAACCCCTTGTAAATGTTGCTCACTGCAGAATGTAAGCAAATTGGTTTGAAAAGATTGATTGATAAAGGGACATAGTTGCCTGTAAGTTGCTTTTTCGGAGTCTGAAAAGACATTTTTTATTTTCTGTCACCTCCTAGAGATGGTCAAATATTGGTCTAGTTTAGAAAGAGCAAATTGTATTACTGTTGTACACACACAAAAAAAAAAGCCTCATAAAATTAAATAAAAATAGATTAATATTAAATTTGGTCCAAAATTAGTGCTGTGTATTACTAATTATTGCTTAGGTAAACCTTAAATAACAGCTTATTTATCTTCTTTTTCCCAAACAACGCTCCAACCCAAAAATCCTCCATGTCTTTCAGACTAAATAATGCATTTTCTAATGAGTAGTCTGTGGAATTTCCACTTCATCAGAGAATTCTATACTTTATAGCAATTCCCTGACACTATTGTACTTGACTCTTCAGAAAGTAAACATGGAATTAAGCTGCAGGTTCACTCTGATGGTTACTATTTGTAATATCCTTATACATTATAAAATTCTGAAACAATGTGACATTTTTATTCTCTTGCCTGGTCATGTCCTGCAAGTATATGAACTAATTCAGCATAGAGAAAAAAAAAAGTTAAAATAAATATTTTCTATTATAATATTTATTTCCATATATTTACTTCACATTCCTCACAGATGTGATTGTCTATAGAGTGAACTGGACAAGCTGTGCATCCTCAGTGTGCAAAGTGGGGGCAAAGGCAGGGTACAGATTCAAGCTCAACAGGAAGTGAGCTGCTACAGAGCTCAGAATGATCTGGGAGCTGGGGACAGCTGCTTTCTGCTGACAATAATCTGCTTTATGTGAGACAAGGATCCTTCTGAGGATTAGTAAAAGAGGAAGGATTTATGACAGCTTTTTATATATGTAAGTCTCTCTGTGGCAGAAGCTCATACTGAATGCTGAGTTCAGTAGGAATAGGGAATTAAAAGCAAGATTCATTTGCAGAAGGAAGATCTTCTTACACTGTAAAGTAGGAGCTGTGGGCTGCCATTGAGCTGTGAAATCAATACGATAGTGAACTTATCAATCATGGTCCCTTGCAGAAAGTTGTGGATCACAGGTTCTAGTAAATTTTGTCATGAAAGGAGGTTGAGGAGTTCTGTGTATTCTGGAGGATGTCATACCTCTGGGCTCATTCACCCTCTTTTTAAAATTAAGACCCAAGCACACATCAATATTCTTTCATTTCTGTTATACAGTGTCTTGGAAAGGAGTTGTGTTGCAGACTATGTAAAAAAAAATAATATATCTGTCTGAATAGTTAGATCTAATTATCTAACTATCTAACACTAACCCAGACCCTGTGGTTAGTGAACTCAGTTTAGACATAGTTTTTGCTGCTTACAGAAACCAGATCTTGCTAGAATAAGTATTTCACACACAAATTAGATGATAGGCAGGTTTTTTCAGCCCTGAAGGGTGGTGACTCCTGCTCCTGTTGAATTTTGAAGGTTTGTTTGCCTGAAATGAGCATATTCCCATTAGTAATTCTGGATAAAATCTTTTCTTTAACAAAGGAGTTGTTAAAGAAACTCAACTAGGATTTTCCTAGTTGAAAAAAGCACTGTAATAAAAATTTTAATGGTTTGTAACAGGGGTTCTGGTGGGTCTGTCCATCATCTACATGGTCTACAAAAAGAGAGAAAAATAATACTAAAAAAATATACTTTAGATTTGCTCTTATCACGTGTTCAAATGTGACCTTCAAGATCTTTGTTCAAATGTATCCTAAGAACTGTTAGTAGAATCATGCCTCAGAAAGTCAGCAAAAATGGAACACATAATCCCGTGACCTATACAAATAGAACAATTAATATTTCTTTAAAATTCAGGGAATTGCAGAGGCAGCTGGTTAAAAATCCATGTTTTTTACTAACCATACCATAGTCAAGGATTTTATCACTATCAAGTTCACTAAATAATACACTTTTTAATGTGTAGAGTGCAGAGTAAATTGGAGATAAAGTTACCACATCTTCTTCACTGAAATATCTCTTTGATGATATGAATACCAGTCCTTTGCATTTTTTACATTTGCTTTGACTAAATATGTGGGATGCTGCGTGAAGGTTACAATGAAAGCAATTGCCTGTTTATAAATACAGACCTTGAATCTAATCTAAATAAGACATATTACAAGCTGTATCTGTGGGTGACTGACTTTTGCATGGTACATTGAGTACTGAACTCCTTTAAAAGCACTGAGTCGCAACTGCCTTGACCTACTGTATCATTTATATCTGTCTATCCAGACTGCATGTAAAAGGAGTGATTTTGTTATTATAGAAATCCATCAACTTTGCACAGGTGTAAATAGAGAAACAGATCCTTTCTCTGAAAAGAAAGGATTCCAGGAGAATATGGTTTTTAATATCTCCGGGATCTGAGATAAAACTGGCTAGCCTGCAGTTGCAGGTCTTACTACCTGCTTTTAAAAGACACTCCTTGTCATGAAGGAGCACCCTAGTCACCACAGTTTTGGTTTTGTTTTGTTTTTTAATTAAAATAAATAAATAAATAACTGATCAAGTTGCCTGGATAAAAAAAGAGTCTTCTCTTGTGAGGCCCAGAATCACAACATTATTTTTTTTCCCCAGACTCCCTTCAGCACCTGAGCTCAGTGACCTCATGGTTTCTGAAGCCGAGACTGACCTATATATTTTCATTCGCCACAAGTTTAGGAGCGGCAGGTCAAACACAGCATTATGATCAAAAGGTCATTCAAGCATTTGCACCAGTATCACTAGTGCTGTCTGCAAACTTCTTGAGGCAGGTTAAGGTCTGTGACCGTGACACTTACACCAATCAGTTCTAGAAAGACTTGCACATAACTTCTTATATAATCATAAAATTTCCTGCGTTGGAAGGGACACATGATGATCATTAACTCCTCACTTCATGCAGGACAACATAAATCTTAAACTATCTGTCTAAGGGCATTGTTCAAATGAGTCTTGAACACCAATGAACTTGGGGCCATGACCACTTTCCTAGGGAGACATTTCTAGTGCTAGTGAGTAACCCTGCAGTCAGCTTTTTCCTAATATCCAATATGAACTTCCCCTGATGTAATTTTAAGCCATTCTCTCATGTTCTACACCAGACACCAGAGAGGAGATTAACACCTCTGTCTCTTTTCCCCATCATGAGGAAGCAATGATGTTACTCCTCAGACTCTTTTTAATAATCTGAATGTACATCTTAGGCAAACAGTCTGGAACTGACCATTTTAGAATTTAATTCTTTCACAACATTCCCAGGATGTTGTGAAAGGATTCCCTCCTTATCTTGCCAACAGATCAATCTCTGATTTCGTACAGTCAAGGAAATCTCAACTGTACAGTCAAGGAAGTGCTTTAACACAGAACAAAATTTTCCTTTCCTCTTCCCCTTGCCTATTTTGTCATAGTCATGTCACAGTTGTGCATGCTATCCTGCACAATCCCTGTGATTCTGGTAGTTTGAGTTTTGTAACTCTTCACCTGGGATAGCAATTCCTCCTGTCTATTAGTTGTGCTTTGCACGTGAATGTACAGAACTCTAAGGGAACCCTTTAAATCTTCCCTGCTCTGAGCAGTGGCCTGAAAAGCCTTTCTTTTCATGCAACTCCACTTCTTCTCTAGGCTTCAGTTCCTGTTTTCCAAAACTCCTAACTGGGTTAGTGAGCCTGGTTGCAACAGCATATGCCCTCTCTCACTTTGTAAGAATACCTTCTTTATAGGCTGCCATGCAATTAAAGAAATACATTAATGATTTTAATACATTTATAAAATTATAGTAAAAGCCATAAAATTGGAACTCAAGTGAGGTAACTGCCTCATCTACTGTTGACTCAATGTGGACTTAGAAATTGGTCTCAGAAAGGACTAGCTCTACATAGTCTGGAGTCAGGGTAGTGCAAGGGAAAGTCATTCCAACTTACTGGCCTCAATGCCAGATGACTCTCCTTGATCTTCATTTTTTTAAGTAATACTGACACTCCTTTCTGATCTGGGCCTTAGCTACCTGTCAAGACTAAAAGAAGCTTGTCTGTGCTGTGCAGTGTCACATGATACCAGCCATAAGTGACTTGGCATTTATGTTTACCTGTTATTCACAAATTGCAGGATCATATTTCTACAAGATCCTGACAAGAGACAATCAAACTGTCTCAGATGGACTCAAACTTTGAGTAAAGTTTATTAACCCATGTTAACATCACACTAGTACTATGTTTTTTAGATAACTGAGATGCAGTGAAACAACTCAAGCCTGTTTGAAGCATGGACATAGGGATCTTATCTCTGAATATGTCTTTTAAAAATACCCAGAATCTCTATTACCTTGTACCAAACAAGGTTGAAAAAACCTGAAGTATGCAGCTGGGCTTTATTACATATTTAAATTGATATCTGAGGAGGGAAAAAAAGAAGAAGACACAGAGGGATAAACAACATAGCCATCAAAGGTCTTCTCTATTTCTCTTTCCAGTTTCATTGTTCCTCTGAATACCACACGTTGCCTTTATAGGTTGATAAATGGTGAAGTAATTTCTTGGTATGAGACACAGAAGTCAAGGAGTAATACACGCTCATTCAAAGATAAATCAAAAGAAAACAAACAAAAAAACCCTAAGACAAAACAAACAAAAATCTGATTCAAACAATTAACAATCTTTAGTTTTAAAATACAAAATCATGAAATCAATAACTGATTGTGCTAGAGAATTATTATGACATTATTACTAGAAAAAATTACTAGATTTGGGTTTTTTTTCAAAGAAAATGAAAGCAAAACTAGTTTGTTTCAGTAGTCCTTCATATCCTTAATATGAGTTACTGAAGAGTACTTAGATCTGAAATATGCCTATCACCTATGAATAGAGTGAGATATTAGTTTGCAGTGAAATTATGCAAGAAAGGATGTTCCTGAAGAACTGTAAAATGTGAAGTGCAAACATTATGCAACACTTTTTTTATGGCAATTTATTTTTATCATGCAATTTGATTATTTTCTGTGCAAGTTTACTGAAAAAGAGAGTACTTTAAAATTGTATGCAGCTTTGTAAAATCTGATCCTTACAAGCATAATACATAAGAAAAGGATTTATTGTCAGAGTAAGCCTATACATATATGTTACATTTTGTTATTACAGTAAAATATATCTAGTAAACCATATTTGCTTATTGACAGCATTCTGTATTTTTGTATAGACAGTCTCTAATTTACAGTAACGAAACAGCACTATGATCCTTTTGCAGATAGTGAACTAAGGGAGAAACTTCAGACAAGCCTTCTAGCTGTGGAAGGCTTTTGCTCAGATGTTACATCTTCGTTAGAAAAAAAACCAAACTGTGTCATTTTCTTTAAAGTTTGTCAGAGATACTGTATTTGTTAATCCTGGAAAAGTACCAAAAGAGATACTCATCTTGATATTCAAGAAAACACCTATGCTAAGACATCTGATTCTTGAGACAGATGCTACTCTAGTCTCACATTTATACCCAGATTAACAGAGCATTTGAAAACTGTCACAGAACCTGAATGTGAACTCTTGTCATAGTGTTACTGAAAAAAAATTTCTTTTTTACATATATTCATGGTTTTAACATAGATATGTGCTTCTGCTTCATCTGTTTTTATTAGAAACTGCCTTCAAAACTTTATCAGAACTATTAAAAAAAAGCAGAAAACAAGCATGAGATAACACCACTGAATGTTAAATATAGTTTCCATATTAACAGTACACCTTTTTCCTTCATTTGTGTACATGTATATAATATGTATATATGTATATATATATAATATGTATATGTATATATATGTATATACATATATAATAAGTATGATACATTGCCTGGGTCTACTTTAAAATATATTAAAAATGCCAAAATTTCCTACTTTTTAGGGAAAAGAGAAGGAAGGCAAGAAAAGCTTGGAGCCATTGTTGCTATTGTTAATTGCAGTCCAGTTTTCTCAAGGGAAAAAGAAGATAAAAGGAAAAAGAAAGCGGAAAGATTGAGGTGTAGTACTTCTTGCTAGTGATGACATTTAACTTGCAAATCTTTTGTTAGAGAAGTACACACGCACACTGTCTCTCTTATCAGCCTAGCAAAGACCAAGCAAATTCATAGAAGTATCAAGCTGTGTAATATATTGCTTTTAGCTGCTTCTCTCCTCAGCAGTTCTCAGCAGTGTGTCAGAGAATACTCCCGTTAGCTAAGCTGGAGAGTTATTAAACACAAATTAAAAAGAAAGAAGAGAAAAGAGGCAACAGAGAAACAAAACACACATAAAAGAGGGAACCCAGCTTCCTTCCTTTATCTGTAAGAAATTTACCTGAGTACACACTGGGTGATTAGGTAATATGTATTTTAAATGTTGTATATATACTTAATGTTAGATACTTTGAATCTGGGGTAGGGCACAGAGGCTACATATTCCATGTGAAACTAAGAATTTAGCTGGCATTCCTGGATGTCATCTGGATGTCCATCTCTGCTTCATTTTGGTCTGGTTATTGCTTAGACTCATTGATTTAATGGTGTTATGTTGTACATACATACATTCTAGGGATTTGCAGGGATAGAAGATACTAAGTTAAAGTAGTCCAGTTCACTTCTTAGCTTTCAAGCTAAATTACAGCTTCTAGAAAATGACGATTACTAGAATACCTTACTTAAACATGCAGTTACACTTAATTTTCAAGTGTATCGCTTTGCACTAATTAATGTTAATTTCACAATATCAAATATGAACTCTTCATGGATTAAAAACATAGTGGCCATAATGACTAGCATTAATGTTAAATCTTGGCATCATGAATTAACAATGCTTACTTAGTTGATAGTTTCATAGCAAGTAAAACTGGCAACAACAAGTTTAACTTTGTGACATTTCTGAACATTAAGCAATGGAAATCCATATCATTAGTTTCTGTCACAAGAACAGTCCTTGAGAGGGCACAGAGATGGGATGAGAACAGAGGCTGATTCACAGTAACTGGCAATATGCTCCTAAGCAGGCTTGAAATATCAATATTATCGACCTTGGTGTGTGAAACATTTCCTTCTTGTAGGAGATTTGCCTATACATCAGTAAAAAAATAAGAAGTGACTCATCAGATTGTGGATTACTGGAAGAAGAATAATATTTTTGTCCAGAATTATATATCAGGATTAGCTGTTGTTCATCCTCTGATTGCAACAGAGATAGAAAAAATGACCTTTTATTTTAGGAAAAAGACCTGACAGGATTTACTGATTACTACTCTCCTTGCATAATACTGTCAGTCATCCTCAATGACATTACTATGGCTAGAGTCAGAGAACCCGTGTCTGTACATTTTTCAGTTTTCACAAGGCAAATTCTGTCATGATGAGGTACCTTCGAAGGGAATCTGTAATTACACAGACATTAGCTTTTGTGATAAAGAAAAATACACTTTTTCTAATTTCTTATTATATACAAATATCCTTCCATAAGGGAAAAGGGAAAGGAAGAAATGAAAACTTAAAGATCTGGCATTTCAAAACAGAATAAAGAACAACTTCCAGAGTAATAAAATATTCAAAGTTTTAGTGATTTTTCACAAAAGAAAAATTAGCCTTGACTATTTTCATATGCATTTCGATTCATCTTTAATCAAGATTCTAGCCTCTGTAGATTGGATGTGTTATTCTCCATCTCTTTATCAGTGTTATATACATTTAAACAGCATTTTTTTCCTGTTCAGAAATTATTGTTTCTATGAAGGTAATTTCTCTGTATAATGCACACAGACTAATTTTTTTTTTCAAAAATGTAAGATACACTGGAATCTTGCAAATGGAAAGTACTGTAAAACCATCATGTCTTAAACGATGTATGTATTTCCTCTATTAACTTTTTAATTAATTGAGTATAATTGTGGGTTAAGTAGTTGGGGAACTTAATAAAAATTAACCTTATAAAAGATAACTTCAGCTTGATAAGACTCCAACCAAGACTGATATCATATACATAAATATCATATCCCAAGGACAAACCATAATTTAGACTTGTGAGTAAAGTTGAGATTTTCTTGATTTTACCATACCTTTAATAAGTTTTCCTTGTTTACTGAGGAGAAAAGGGTGTAAAATAGCTGCATGGTTTCATCTATTTCTCATTGGTATCACCCATCAATCAAAACTGAGTTCTGCCATTCAGCCAGTTCCCAATCCACCTCACTGTCCAATCATCTAACCCAAACTTCCTAATCTTACCTGTGAAAATATTATGGGAGGCAGACTCAGAAGCTTTGTTAGAGTCAAGGTAGACAACATCCACTGCTCTCTGCTCATCCAGCCAGCCAGTCATGCAATCATAGAAGGGTACTAGATTGGTCACGCATGATTTCCCCCTGGTAAATCCATGATGACCACTGCTGATAACCTTCTTTTATTCTGTGTGCTTAGAGATGAGTCCAGAATGAAGTGTTCAATCAGCTTTCCAGGAATGGAAGTGAGGCTGACCAGCCTGTAGTTTCCTGGGTCCTCTTTCTTGCCCTATTTGAAGACTAGAGTGACATTGGCTTTCCTCCAGTCCTCAGGCACTCTCCTGTTCTCCAGGACCTTTAAAGATTATGGAGAGTAGCCTAGTAAACACCTGCCAGCTCCTTCAGCACTCATGGGTGCATCCTATCAGGTCCCATGATTTGTGGGTGTTGAGGTTTCCTAAATAATCTCTAACCTGATCCTCATCCAGCGAGGGAAAGTCTTCTTTTTCCCAGACTTTTTCTCTTACATCACGATCTGGGTTTTCCTGCAGGCCAGACTTAGCAGTGAAGACTGAAGTAAAGAAGTCATTTAGTAGCTCCATCTTCTCTGTATCCTCTGTCAATAGGGCACCCACCTCATTCAGCAGTGGTCCCACATTGTCCTTAGGCTTCCTTTTACTACCAAGGTACTTGAAGGAGCCCTTTCTGCTGTCCTTGACATTCCGTGCTAGATTTATTTCTAAGTGGTCTTTGGCCTTCATTGTTGTATCGATGCATGCTCTGACATTCCTATATTTCTCCCATGTGGCCAGTCCCTTTGTCCACATTCTGTAAATTTCCTTCTTCCATTTGAGTTTTTTCCATAAGCTCCTTGCTCATCAATACACATTTTCTGCCTCCTTTGCTTGATTTCTTATTCATAGGGATGCACTGATTTTGAGCTTGGAAGAAACAGTCCTTGAATATTAACTAAGTCTCTTGGAATCCCACTACATTCTAGAGTGTTAATCCATGGGATTTCTCCAAGTAGATCTTTGAAGAGGCCAAAGTTAGCTCTTCTGAAGCACAGGATTGTAATCCTACTTATGTTATTTTTGCCATGTTAGTCCCTTCACAGTGATACACAGTGATCTTAGTAAGCAGATCTGACTTCAGAGCTACCCTTGCAAAAAGTTGGACTATAGACTTCACTGAATCCTTTCCCACCTGACTATCCTATAGTCATATGACTATCTAAAATGCAGGGCAGAGTCATAATGATAACAGCAAAGAAAACAAGGACATTTTGCTAAAAATGAGAAGGTGTTTTTAGATTAAACTATCTCTTAAAATATAATCTATTTATTTAAGAACCTCTCTGTAAGATTTTCTAACACTTTCTTGCAGCTATATAGCTAGAATTATTGACAGGGAAAGAGTGAAATAAACATATATATATTAACTTGGTGAAACAATAAATACATCTTTGTGCAAATAAGTGACAAAAGGTTAAGAGTGTGACTACCAGCCTTCAAACATTTTTTGGCCTTGCCACAGCCCTTGCTTAACAGTTTTCCTTTTAAAAACTCACAAATTCAACTGTTTCATTTTTGTTTCTTTTTTTCCCAGGTTTCTAGTACTCTTTGTCTGTGTAATGATAATTCTGATCCCTCATAGCTTCCTGGAAAGGAGACTGATTAGGGGGTTTTGTTTGTTTGTTTGTGTTGGCTTTTTATTTATTTTTAACTAAAGCAAATTAAATTACATGCATCAAGTTTGAAATTAAGTATTAATTGTATTCTAACCACAACTGACATGTTGTAGCTAAGGAAACAGAATTATCCTGTTCAGTGTTTTGTAAATGGTACTGTGAATCTGCAGAGGATCATTGTTTAAAATTTGCATATATGTTCCACATTTACAAAATTACTGAGAAAAATTATTGTAACAAAATTGTGCCATTTCCTCTTTTCCATTATCACACTAATGTGCACACTCTATTCATCACAGGTTTTTCTTTCAGTATCATCATATTTAGAGCCAGCAATCGACTTCTGTATATAACAGTTTTTCTAATGGCTCTGTAAAAAGAGACAGTCTTTGTTTTCCCCCCAGCTAGAGGTATGTATAAATGACAGTGAATACTCCCTTCTATCCATGCTTTTGTCTTTTGTGAGGAACAAGCCATTAGAATTCCACTTTCAATCTGTCACATGAGTATTTTAAAATGTTAAAAAATGATGGAATGTCTAACTAGAATTTGTTTATTTTTGATGAGACAGGCCAAATGAGAATGTTTCCAATACTGTGTTTCTGATGGTTGCAAGTGCCAAATACCTCCTTTGAAACAGTTAAATTTTTTAGACTCAAAACCATTTTTTGTTTTACTTAGCATTGCATATTTTGTTTCAAAATTAAATTCAGGCATGCTAACATCACTAACTAGTGCATGATAGTTTTGATTGTACTAAGATAATTTCTCTCATTATGGCGTGACAATTCTGAACCTTTCTTTGTTCATGAAACAGGAAATAATGAACATATGCTTTCTTTCCCCCCCCCC
>JAOXNG010000001.1:165770998-165783741 GCA_028566535.1 Scolopax minor | reverse complement strand
GTGGTGGAGCACTGGAACAGGTTGCCCAGGGAGGTGGTTGAGGCTCCTTCCCTGGAGACATTCAAGGTGAGGCTCGATGAGGTCCTGGGCAAGCTGGTCTAGTTTGACCAGCTGACAGCGGGGGGGGTCAGGCTAGATGACTTTTGAAGGTCCCTTCCAGCCCAGATTATTCTATGATTCTATGATTCTATGATTTTGATACCTGCAATACAGCTGTCTACAGGGGTATACTTCCATTGTAGTGAGAGGTATTGACCTGGCAGAATGTGGATGTCTGCTCACAGTAAGATGAATACTGCAGGTGTTAACCAAAACACTAAAGTGTATTTTGTATGGACCAGAAGATATCATGTTGCTTTGTTATCAGCAGGCCATGGGATATATATTAACTTTTCTCACACAGATGGGCTTAATCATAATTGTCCTCAGTGGCTGCAGGTGTATTTTAGTAGAAACTTCAAAAATTTGATAGGGGTTATGAAAGGATCAAGAAAGCTATTTCCTATATGCAAAAGATGACTCTGTAATGATCTATTTCCCACACCTTAAGATATGCTTAGCTTGCTAAGGCTTAGTGTTGATTCTGCAATAATATGGTTTAATCATACATAATAAAAATCTAACAAAACAGAGTAACTACGTAATCAACCTGTTGGCCACTAAGAAGAGAAAGAATTTCTGAACAGAATGCTTAAGAACAAAGAAAACCAGCCTCAGGTGACCCCAGGTCCAAGAATGAACCTTCCACCATAAACAGCATGTTCCTGTCGGTAAAGTGTGCTGATTGCAAACCACCCATGAAGAAAAATTGCACCATCAACTCTAGGACCCAAAGCGACATTTAAAGAGTCACTGTAACAGCAGAGGAAAGGCTATTAATTGCCTTTTAGTTCGGTATACAGAGAGAAGGATAATAAATTCTATAAGGCTTTTTAATTTGATAATTTAGAATATAATTGTTAGTATTACTGTAAATGGACTGCATACGAATTTGGCATTCAGATTTTATTGAAACTAAGAATAAATAAGCCATCCCCTAGAATTCAGTTATATTAAGTATACTCCAAATAATAAAGTGATTTGCTGTATCTTCAGTTAATAAATGGCAATCTGCCTTTAGTTCCAGCAACACAAGAAACAGGTCACTTACACTAATACTATGCAAGGCAAAAGCAGATGGATTCTATTATATTTTGGAGAGGGACTGGATTTTTTCCACAAGTGAAAAAATACAAATAAAATTTAGACATATAAATTAAATGTGGGAAGAAAATATACAAGTATTCTGCAGTTACTGTACATAATTGAAGAATAAAGGTGAAGGGAAATAACTGCTTCACAGTTAAAATTCTCAGGGCTAAGGCAGATCATAAAACTAAACAGTAGTGCTCATAGGTATATGATTTGAGTCAGGAAAAATCTATTAATCATTTATTATATTATTAATGGATTAATATGAATTAATATGTTGTATGCAACTAATTGTTTAAATAAAAGTTTTAGATGGTTGACAGAATTTACATGTAGCACTGAAAATTAATGTCACATGTTGATCTCACTTTATAAGAAAAATCAATAATGTACAAATTCATTCAGAGACAAAAAACAGTGTAAAATCATAATTCCCAAACATCCTTAAATTAGTTTATTAATTAACTTCCACAGAAATCTGCAAAACCTTTCCTCTTCTTCATTTTGTATTCACAGTCAGATTATCTGTAGTGAAATGGAACAAACTCATCTAGGAAAAAAATATAATCTCCGAAACAAAATAATATCATAAGACATCAGGTTTTCTTATCACAGGTGAAGTATTTTTTCTATTCATAGCTCAAATAATGTGTATTCTAAATTTTAGTTTCACAGAAGTACTATTATATCTTTAAAGAAAAGATGTATTTCAAACATACTAATTCAGTAAGAACACTGCATGAATTTCATTTAATAATGTCTCACTGTGGTTTTATTGTATATTCCTACACATTTTAGGGCAATAGCATTATAGTAACATTTTTTAATTTACATCATTCACAATTTTGAAAAGGTTTAAGGTTATCCATATTTTTTTTTTAATGTGGAAGTAAGTTAATAGAAGTGTTAAAATGTCTGGAAGCCAACAGCCATTCCCTTACATATATTTAAAGCGAGGAAACAGATACTCACTTCAGTGAAAATTAAATTACGTGAGGCTATGATAGCCCTAAATTGTGTGATATATAAAGCTTTTAATGAACTTGCACTAACAATCTTACCACAAGGCTAGAATCCATGAGCTGAACTTACAAGGGAGTAATGGTGAGGAACACAAACCTATGAAGGATGGAAAGCTTCTGTTTCTAGAATTGCCTTGTAGAGTGGAAAAGACCACAGGAACTTATGGCATTGGCTGTGTCTTATCACACTTCATGTGCTATATGACTGTAGATGTGCATGTTCCTGTGCTCACAGAGGCACTGTCAGTTTAATATCACACGTTGTTGAATCCTCTCTGTAATACTAGGTACATTTGAGTTATGAACAGAGGGTTAAATCCTGCCTTTGATAGTGTGCAAATCCCTAAAGTGATAGTCTTTGATATCAATCTCTAATGAAGTAAGTGTGCCTGCTGAGAAACAAGGGCAGAGTTAGCTTTAATTCTTAAGTCACATGTTTTCATTGACATAAATTAAACTATTTATTATATGTAAACACAACTTGATATGTTCATTATTTGATTTATGTTTAAAAGAAACTTATCACTCAGCACAAATGTTTTATTCTCTAATGTAAAGTACAGCTTGAAATCTACACAGAATAAACTGATTTTCAGTAACATCACTACAGTCCTAACAGAGATCGTGTAGAAACTTTGAACAAGCTAATGCAAATATGTGAGAGAAAAATGAATGGAGCATTCTTTATTATAGAGTCCTTGGGGAGTCCTTGATCTGTCAAATTACTGATGTGATACTCTGTTACTGCTTCATTGAAGCCCTGATGCCCTGTCACATCAATACATAAAAGGGAGATGAATTTCACAAATGCATCTGGGCATAAACAGAGCACTGAAAACAGAACTGATCAGAATTTGACAGTAAAATGGTTTTCTATTAGGAAATAGCAATTTGTTGTATCTTCCTATCTGATTGTTTAACAGTTACCAGGGACAAAGTGCTGGAAGACTTCTAAAGTTCCTTTCCCAAATGCTCAGGTAGTCTGTCTCCTAGTTTAAGAACAGTAGATCGAGTCGTTCTAGCCTCAGAGCATCTGAATTTATGGAGTAAAAGGAGTGAAAGTAGGTAATTTTTGAAAGCTCTGAAATTTCAGTTTACTTCAAAGAAAATGTAGGAAATCCTGCTTAACCTGGTCCCATTAAAAAAAACACAAACCAACCCAACAAACAAACAAACAAACAAAACCCAAAAAACTTAACATAAAAATGTTTGTTTTAATCCAGAACTGTACATGTGAATATTCATGTGTATACTTATGCAAATGTACAAGAATGCTCACATATGTCAATATTCTTCAGGATTCCCCTTAAAAGAGACTCTCACAGTTATCACTGAGAAATTATAATGTTTGAGGAAATTATGTACTGTGAAATCATGTAAATGTAATACAGGCAACAAAGAACTGTATCTAAGTGAAGAGTATACTGTTAGTAGAACTTAATAGAAGCAAATCTGAAAAACAAAACAGCTGTGAGGGTATGATGCCTGCCCTACTTATTTCAGGGAATTTCATCCAAAATAGCTATAGTCTGTTCCCCTGGACTAAGTGCCCATTAATGTCTAAGATGTATTCAGCGCTCCCTTCATAACTTCTGGTTTAGTTTCATTCAGTTACCACTGAGGTGATGAGATATCATTTTCAAAAACCTACTCTGTCCCGAACTAAACAAAAAACCCCAACAATTTAGACACAACTGAAGTTTCTACAAACATATTGTTGAAATTACAAAGATAAACACTTTGGACTAGATTGTAGTTAATTTGAGTTAATCCAAAAATTCAAAGTAAGGCACAATACTCTGATATTTGTACTGACTTCTTCAGGCCTGTGCTGTTGATAGCATTAGTAATCTTAAAGACAGTTGAAAACAAACTTTAGTGAGATGTAGGCATTTTAAAAATTATACATAATATTATCTCCCAGGTCACAGAGCTCAAAAGAAGGTTTTAGGAAGGGAATTTTTAAGATTGATCAGGGTTTAGTAAGGGGTTGACTCTTACCTGAAAATTTCTAGAATAGGAAAACTGAGTTTATGGAGGGAAGTTGCCACAGAAGCCAAAAGCCATTTTGGAGAGTGGTCTATTTCATAGGTGAGTAGGAGAACAGAATTAGATAGAAAAAGATAACCAATAATTACTATGCAGTTGAGCATAACATTTTCAAAACTGATAAACTGGGTAAGTGGAAAACAAATTACAAATGCAGAGCTCTAAAATATCCAAAGTTTGTGAAATTGACCCTGAGATGGAGGAATGTGTTATGTGTAACACTAAATAATTTAAACCGAAAACTAACAATCAGAAATGTCATCCTATAGACCAAAAATCCATCACAAAAATATCCATATAGAAGCTTTTACTGCACTCTTTTTTTGCACTGTAGTCATTGTGCCATTAATTGTGAAATTGTGTAGCCATTGCGAAATATAATCCCATTAAGTGTAGTATGTAAATGATACACTCTGAATCCTGAAAGTCATTCATTGAGATTCATGGGTGACATTGTGTACAGCTAACAGACAGACTTTCATCAAATCACTAGAAAATCAATGACAGACTCCCAGATAAAAAATGCATCTCCATATGGTCTAGCAAAAACACTGACAGCAGAGAGTGGGATAGATTAAATAGCCATGACTATTCTTACACAGGACCAGAAGATTCAGCTAGAAAAGGAAATCACATTAGATGATGAGCCCAGCCCCCCCCAACACTCTATTGCCTGTGTAACTTATGTTTAATTATGTATAGTCTTAGTGAATGTACAGAGAAGACAAAGGTTTCAACAGGGCAGTGACATAAGAATCGTTTGCATGATGGAGATCCGAGATCCTACAGAAGATGTGTGATAGCATTGCGAATGTTCTGAGTTATCCACTCTTAGAACACACATGTGAAGACACATGAAGAAGCAAGTTCACTTACCTGTGAATATTGTCCTATATGAATTTACATCGACACATTCACTTGCATTCTACTAGATCTTTATCTTTTTCTCAGTCTCTTTCAGCTTGGACTATGCCATAAGATGAACTGTGATTGATGTGTTCCTTTCTACATGTGGATGTGATGTGGAATCTTTCTACAGGTTCCACACTGAGCAAATTGTGTAAGGAGCAGGATAGGAGGCCAGGGTGAATCATTTATAAATAATGGATTCTTGTTTTGCATGGTAAAGTAAGACTTATTGAATCTTAGACACTGGGACTGTTGACTATGTATCTAAAAAAATGTGTGGTTTGTAAGCAACCTTTCTTCCTGGATTTTGGAGCTTCCAATGCCATTTCTGAGAACCACTATTTCCAGCTCTCAACCTAAATTTAAATACTGATACTTTGACAGTAAGTCAAAAAAAAAAATAAAACCCCTGTTTATAAATTGTTTTATGCTATCCAGATTTCTAGTATCAGGAATGTGTATATAGAATCAGGGATTATATATAAGTCAGTCAAGAAGTATTTAGAAGAACCAGGAATATAATCTAAACATTCTGAGTCATGCAACATGGTTTTTCACAAGATTGGTCAGGTCAATATTCCGTAAAAATATTATTAATACTTTGTATTTTAATTTTTTCTTATACTTGTCACCAGAACTCCCATCAGGTACCTAATACTATCTTTCTATAATGAACATAAAATCAGTTATTAGTGTTCTGCACTTCACATCTTTTTCTTACTTTTCTCATCAAGATTTTTAAATAGATATGGTAGAGTCTCAATATATTGGTATTTCACTTTTTTGAAAACAAAGAGTTTTTCCTTTTCAATAAAACAAACACAAAACCAGACAAAAACCCGTAAAAAAATCCTCCTTCTGCCCCCATAATTCTTTGTAAGGTACTTGGGGTTCTTCAAAATGAGTAAAGAAATGCTTTTCATCTTGCTTTATATAGATCTCCAACCTAAAATCTTAAGATGGTCATATCATATTTTTATTTATATGGTGTTCTTTAAACCACAGTAGAGGTATTTAGAATGTGTGATCTTTGTGGGTTTTCAGGTCAGGCCCACAGTACAAAATGCTTTAATGAGCTTCAGACAGAAAAAACTCTGGATTCAGTTACTAATGTAACACATATTTCAATGCAAAGTAGTTATGGCATCGGAGTTATACCAGAAATGACAGGTGTATTTTGACATAATTTTTGGTGAAAATACTGATTTATCTGACTTTACTTTAAACATATACCACAGGACCTGTTCACAGGATTTGTGTTTTTAAATATTTAACAAAGTTAATAGATGAAGATGAAAGAATA
This sequence comes from Scolopax minor, assembly GCA_028566535.1. Taxonomy (NCBI): domain Eukaryota; kingdom Metazoa; phylum Chordata; class Aves; order Charadriiformes; family Scolopacidae; genus Scolopax; species Scolopax minor. The sequence goes on along the minus strand of JAOXNG010000001.1, from coordinate 165,777,267 downwards.
AATCACCTTACCAGTGATTGTTGAGCTGTTTATTAAATGTGTTATCCTTTCATATGTTTTGAGTGTTGTAATCATCTATCGGAAATGCAGATTTCCCCATCCCCCAGGAGTTTATACAAAGCCTATTCTAATTTATGTCATGTTAATCAAAACTTTCTCTTTAATGAATAAGCCATTCTGCATTTTTTAGTAGAGAGACTGACAGCAGACAGCTTTCTCAAGATTTCATTATTTTTAATACACAATTATTCTGAATAAAATAGATAGTTAATTTACTGTTTTCAGAAATGGATGTCCAGTTTGGATTGTTTTCTCTTTTCAGAGTTTATTTCTGTTTATATTCTTTTCTTTCCAAGCAGAAAACAATTTCACAAAAAATGATGTGAATGGAAACAACAGAAAATAAATACTTTTCATATTGTTTTAGAGGAGCTGCATCATTCTATACATCTCAACGCACTTGATCAAATATATGGATACTGGCACCATATATCATGAAAGAAGCTCATACCAATGCTTGCCACACACACTGACCTCCAAAACAGAGCTTCTGAATGCAAGATGGTATGTTGGACAGTCAACTGTCCATTCCAATTCAGAAGGTTTAAAGGAAAGTGTTATTTAGAACGAACAAAATATATGCACTGCTTTATTGCTAGATAACTCTACCTTCTGCCAATTCTTGGAAAATAGCTGTATCAAGGCACGTTGATACAGCCCTAATGAAGTATATGACAGTGTCAATATGAAGTAAAAGGTGTAAGAAAAATATAAATATAATTTAACTGAAGTAAAAAAATAAATTATAATCAGTAAATTAAATTCTTGCCTTTTATTTTTTTGTATTTGGAATCTCACAAAATTCTAGACTTTAGAATGTTGACTCGGATTATCAGGACACAAAATATTTTTCTTTGTTAAGCACTATGCTATAGGTGCTCTTGCATGTCTTCTACAACCTCTATCTAGGAACTAGCTGATATGACTATTTAGATTCAGAATCTGAAATGATATATTAGTTGAGCTGATAAATTCTGAAAGCAACTCTTCTTGTTCCTGGAGTTTGAAATACGACAAAAAATTATACTCTTTTTTTATCACCCATATTTAATTTTTCTGGAGAATTAATTTTTGGATTAGGAGCATGTGCCTTTTAGAACCTATTTGTTTATAATTTCTTTGTTTCATTCTACTTTTCTATAGACAGTTTTCACAATTACACTTGTTAGAATAATGCTTTGTAATTCAAAACAAATATTACAAAAGAAAATTTATAGTTGATATATTTATTTTACTTAAATTGAAACTGGCATTTGAAAAAGGTCAGTGAAACCAAACTCATCGCATTTATCACTATTTCAGATCTTTGGAACAGATGTTTGTCACTGTCATGAGATATAGCAACTTCATATTCAAACTCCTCTGTGCTTTGCCTCTACAGTTCAGTTTTATGATTATAGGAATATAATTTTTCTCATTGTTTTAGGCACATTAGTTTGGCCTAAAGTAAGATCTAGAGCTATAACACTCCAAATCCATGTGAAGATTTTCCCATTTTAGAGAAAGCTTCTGTTTCCTTACTAGGCTCCATTCATAGTTATTTTGGATCACAAGAACAAAACACCATCTATAGGTTTGTGTTAGATTCTCCCTGGCCTTTAAAATATTTGCTTTGTTAGGCTCATCCTCTATTTTACAATATTTAAAATAATATTTAATCACAAAATTATGTTAGTATATGGCTTTCATATCAAAATCATTAAGTTCAAGGTAGAGAGTATAATGGCTTCCCCCAAATTCAGGCACGTGTTTTCTGACAAAGTTGGAGTTAATGGTCAAGTTGAGATATACAGCAAGTCTAAGTCAAGTATTTTCTGATTTGGCTGGCTGGAGAAATATTTAGTTTTAGCTTCAGCATTTTTCTTGTCCTGGCAGTATATATATTAACTTGTGATGGAACTTATGTGACTTTATAGCCAAAATACATGTATCTTGAGGCTCTAGTAGGTTTTATTAACAACACATGTTACTATCTTTTGTTATCAATACTGTTGAATTATTCAAAACTGTATAATTGATTATTTATTATTAAATTGTTATTAATTAAAATATTTTACAATTTCCTACTATTTATTAAACACAATTATTTGATGAATAACATGTCTCAACCTAATGAGTCCTGGCTTTTCATTTGAATTAGAAAATGGGATATAATGTGCTTTTTAAAATCATTATGGAAAAAAAAAAAAGAACTTTTTTTTGGGGATATAAAATAACTGTATTTTAGTTATTAAAATAATTTTAATGCTAGGAAAATTTGACTGAATTAGTACTGACAGTTGCTGAAAAATACACGTACATGTAATTACTTTTCTTCCATATGATTATTTATTTAGCAGTTTTAGTATTGAACTCTAACATAATTATTTTTCAGAAAATACATAGATATCAATATCCCATTCTCAGAGTAGACACCTGAGCTCTGATAGTGAAGAGAAAGTAACAACTAGCCACTCTAGTAAGAAAGCTGAAAAATCTAGGAAAAACAGGTCTGGGAACTAGTATTTTGGGTTTGTACTAACTTTCTTTTGATGGTTCAGAGCTCACTAATCATGTGCACTAGACAGGAAAGAGAAAGAAAACCACTGTACACCATGATTTACATTCTGTGGAAGTTACTATGCAAAAGGCGGGGCACAGTGAGGCACAGAAAGTGCCATGGCTGCCTATTTGAACATTTTCTTACAGAAAGAGTATGCTAGGGTTCTGCCCTATAGCACCGCGAGTCCAACTAGCTGATGCAAAGTTTGTCAGTGGATATAAAAAAAATTTCCTCAAAGCAAGCAGAAATAGTGAAAAAGACATATGCAGCATCTGTCAAACATTTACATGACCTTCTAAAGTTCATTCAGATGTAAGAGATCAAACTAATACTGAAAGTATGATGCGGGTGACAATGATAATGTTACTTATAGCAGATGCATTTTTAAACAAACAGTTCTGGTACTCTTGCCTGTAGATGACAATATCACCTGTGAAATGTCTCAAATGACTTAGTGTATGTTCCTCTAAAAAGGTGTCAAAGTTTATAGCCCAGCTGAACAAAACAACTAAAGGGTAAAAAGGGTAAGAAGAGAAAGTAAGTGTCACATTAGCCACCAGGGAAGCTAAGACTGAGCAAGAAATTTGGTGTATAGCAGAGAACTGAACCTGTAGCACTTTATGTCCTGTGCCTTTAAGCGTAATGCTATTTTTCCTCTTACTTAAAGTCTATAAATTCAGTTGACTCATTATCATTTATTCACTTTAGATGTGATCTAATACCTAAGAATGTAAGAGGAAGAAACTCTCCACTGTAATTTGACTTTTAGCTTTTTTGCTTTTTATTTTCTCTCAGGATCATCCTAAAGGAGAAAATAATGTAATGAAAGGAAAATGCTTTCTCTGTTTTTCAGGCTCTTTCTTACAAAAGAGTATGTCATGGATTGTCTATATGTTACAATTATTTTTATTGTTGCTGTACTATCTGCTACAGACAACAGTAGCCAGATAAAGACTTGTAGAAAGCCAAAGGGGTCAGAATAGGGCTACACAGTCTCTTGGAGGTGGGGAGAAATTAACTAGTGAAAATTAGATTAATAGGAAGAAGGTTCTAAAAAACTGTGAGTAGTTCATATGCGGTCAAATATCCTTTGAAGAGCTTCTCTGTTGTGACTCATAGTGGCAAATCCAATTTAGTGTGTTTTTTTTTCTTGTACATTGGCTTAATCTATTTTTTCTTATTTATAAAAAGTAAGAAATTAAAATGTCTCATTTTCTTTAAGGACACAACCTAGGATGAAATATTAGGTCCAAAAAAAATTCAGAAATATGGGTGATGTCTTTTATTATAAGCTGAGAACAGTTTAAAACAAATTTGGGGTGAGGTAGAAGGAGAGAAAGAAAACTTCTTTTAAGTCCTCTTGGAATATGGAAAAATGAATCAAACTTCACAGCCAGGGATCTCTCTCTCTGTTGTGTTTTGTATGGCCTGTGAATGAGGTCAGTAATGGGGCTATTTTATTTCCCTTTTCCTGCTTTTCTTGAGCTGCACCCTAAGCTTATCCATGTTCTTTGTTTCTCCTGCTTAGAGTGAAATTAGTTTTTATTTTATTTTCTTTTATCACAGTGCACACTTATACTTTAAAATAACAAGACATAATATAAAAACTGTTTTGTAGAGTTAATTGAGGGTTTTGAAGTGTTTAGGAGAAAAAGTTGACTGAGTCACGTAGATCTTGTTTACATAGCAAACGAGAATTTTTATTTTAAGACTTTGAAGAGGAAGCTATCAGCATACATTTAAGTCAGTATCTATTATGCAAAGACTATAATGAGTTTAATTGTGTATGAATGATGTATGAATATGTATGAGTTTGAATAGACAGTTCTCCACTGACATGTTTCAGTCTTATTTTAATCTACCTAATTTTGGTAACAAAAGCAGGTAAATATGGCAAGAGAAAATAGCAGCTGTTAGGAACTTTGGGTAAGCAGTCTGATAGGTAGCCTTTGGCTGCTGTGCTATTTTATTATAATGCACCTGTGAGGAGATACCAAATTATAGTTGCACAGACAACTTTGACACTCTGCTTTTAAGATGTTGTGAAGTTAGAGTTTCAGGCTCCGTTTTGAAGTAACTGTGTTGAGAAGCCCTCTTGGAAGGAAATTTAGAATCCCCTGTCATAATCCTGTCTGGGATGGTTTTGTTAGAATGGGTGCTACCTGATTAAATAAAGCAAGCTACAGCATTGGTAACAATCACTTAGCAGTCCTCTGAGGAAAGATAACCGTTCAAGAAACAAGATCTTATTTCTGCTGTCCTATGACTAGAACATGTTCTCCATGAGATGCAAAACATTGAGTTAAATAAACAGCTGGTTTACATCTGATTTCAAAGAAAGGAATGAACACAAGGTTGGTGTTGACCATTTTGCCAAGAAAGAATGAAGAAACTTGCATAAACAACATTCAATAAGAAGCATTTCTGAAGATATGTTTTTCTTTGCAATGCAGCCTATATTACTCATGAATTTTTTCATACTTCATGAGTTATTTTTTAGCATTGTGTAACTGTTAATTATAAGGCAGAAAAATGTGCTAATGAGAACATTACATTTTGCATTGTCCCTCAGAACTCAGACCTTGAAGTCAACATGTCACATTCATCACCTTAGGAGCCATTACTACTTGGTCAAGCTGAGAGAGGTGGCAAATATAAAGTTTGTTTTTAGGATGAATACTAGGGAAAGTATAGGTAATGATACTGCATTTACCAAAAGGCCTATATCTAAAGCTGATTAACATGTTTTCTTAGGGGACCCTTTCTCCAGATGTCTATAACTTTGGAAAAAAAAGGAAAAAAGCACCCTTTCAAGTTTTTTATGCCTAATATTTGTTCTGGGTAAAAACAAACAAAAAAAAGGGTTGCTTATGAAAAAGCATTCCTGTAATCACTGAGAGTTCCTAGTATCTCCAAGTATTTGAGCAATGGAACTTGAAATTTGATGGGGAGGTTGCTCTAACAAGTGGTAAGCTCTTTATCATAATTGCTGGAAGCTAGAAGGATGAAGATAAGGGAAGTAGAAGGGGAACTTCTGTTTATACCTGTGGATACAAGAAGTTAGTCCCAAAATTTTGGCCTACATGTCTTTGAAAGCTTCTCAGTGCCATGGCTGAGGTAGTGTGGATGGCCTGAGAGAGTCCCCTTGCAACTGACCCTCCCAAAAGCACTGGAGCTGGGGCACAGGTCCTACATAAAAAACCAAACCCTGACTATAAGCCTCTGATGCCAAACTCTTTTACAGTAACGTGCCAGTAGATGGCAGATGCAGTGTAGGGGAAGGACAAACTAGGGACAAAATGTAGGGAAATAAGGACAGAGAAATTAGATGCTGGAAAGTATGTTTCCTCCTCTGTTCCCCCCTCCCCTGTCATTCAGAAAACTGTCCTTTCCCTGCACAGAAATAACGTCCATTTACAATTACTGGTGTGTATAGTTTGTAAATAAGTCAATATACAGAAGAAAGAGAATGCTTAAGAAATTAATTAAAAAATTAGAAGCTAGAGAAGTAATATAGAGACAGTGGCATCCTGCATTGGCCAGAATGATGGGTCTGCCAGTCTGTAACTCTGGTTGAAATAATTAGATCAAAAGCTGCTACGCTCAGATGATGTTTACAGAAAGCATCCAAAAACCCAGCCACCTTCCTAGCAGCCTGGTCTTGCTT
>JAOXNG010000001.1:165744047-165757923 GCA_028566535.1 Scolopax minor | reverse complement strand
GCTGCAAAACTGATACCAAGATATCACATTGAGAACCTGCACATTGTAAGTTAATTGGGCTATCCTAAGCCAAGAAACTTCAAAATGCAAAGATAACCTCAAAAATTACTATCTTATTCTTGGTGTAAAAGAATATATGGCAGAAGTTCAACACATCACATGCACATAGGCCTTCTGAGAGGCAGTAGCTTTTATGTTTACCTCTCTTAATTTGTGTGGACAGTTGACCTCCTGCTCTGCCTTTTGTAATTTATTTTATTTTTTGGTTTCAGCTTCCTAGATTATGTTTCTGTTTATAATTTTTAAGAACTGGACTTACAAGGGTTGATCTTACAATTTGTGTCAGACATCCATTTCAAGTAGAAGGATAATTTTGATCTAACTTCAGTCCTGTAAAAAGATTTCAGACTTCCTGCACAGTTGATTAAATCCATCTGGAGAACAAAGAATCTTTCCTTTATCAGAAGGAGTGAATTATTCCTTGTAATTGACTATATTTTAAAACATTCATTTCCTGGCAAATACATTCTGTGGCACATGCCGAAGATCTGATGACATAAAAAAGGATCCTATTGGAGTCTGTTGCAGCTCCTTCCCTCAACCTGCTTTTCTTTCCATGGAAATCAAAAGAAAGATGAAGTAAAGATACATAAGCAAGTTTGTTCTGACATGAATTTGGAACACAGACGTTATATATAGCCCCAGTATATAGGCATGGGCTATCCAGTTTATAAAAGCATACAGCATCTGAGCTACTCATCTCAGCCTCGCTTTAGAGCTGATGCTTCCTCACTGTTCAGTTGCTATCAGAAGCTAAATACCCTAAAATCACCAATGCATATGCATTGAATATCAATGATATATGGAATGACTAACTCTGATGTAGATATCTACGTTGAGTCAGACAAATCTCACTTGTAATATGTAAAATTAGAAACTTTCATGGCATGAGTCCCACTTTTAGACTTCCCTAGTAATCAAAAGAGAATGAACCTCCAATGGACATCTTCTAGTTCTGAGAGTCATTCAGAACACCCAATTTAAGCTTTTCTTGCGTATCGTTTTTCAGACCCATCAAGATCTTTCAATGACTACTAATTGACAAACAAAGGCCCAGAAGTTTTTATGTAAAAATGAAGTCATCCTGAGACTGAGCAAGGGCACAGAAAATTTTAGTTTAAAAAACTAAGTCATCCTACTATAGCACCTAACATTCTACAGGATGAATCACTCTACTTAGCATTGCAAACCTACACACTATGTGTATCCCCATGCTTTAAAATATTTTATAATATTTACATAAATAAAAATAGTGGTTTGGTGCTCTTTTTCTGTAATTTCTTTTATAATTCTAGCATCAAGGTCTTACATTTATTGATGTGAAACTGTTTAATTTTACCAGACTTTTAAAGCCTTTTCATCTGTTGCAAACTTTTTGCTGTGAGCGCCAAAGCTGGAAGCAGTACTCCACATGAGTGTGCAGCTTTTATCACATAACCTCATATAAAACACAATTAATTATTCAGGTATTTAATCCTTCACTTTTTATAGGATTCGGAGCAAATATCATATGGTTACAGAAAGCTATTTCTTTTAACTTTTTTTTTTTGCTTGATAATTTACTGACTTTAAAACACCAGACAAATCTGTGGCACAACCCCTCTCCCCTCTACTAAAAAAAAAAAAAAAGTAAAAGTTGCCAAAGTGCTGATACTTTCAAGTCATCTTCATTGTGAGTAAAGATGGAAAAGAAATCCTTATAATTTTCTGCTCTGACATTATCTTCTCTGAACACTCCTCTTAGGTTTTGATCATCCACTGACCTTATAAAATTCCCATCAAGCTTTGATCAGCTCATCTGCTTGAAGAATTACTTACTGTTATTTTTTATGCACTCCTCTAGTATTTTCTCAATACATTTTTGTCCTGACTTACTGTGTTTTTAAATTTAACCTGTCAGATTTTAAGACCTTTTATGATTTTTTTTTACTTGTATTTAATAACTTACTTTCCCTGCTATTTAGCCAGGATGCTTTCCTTGATAGATTTTCAGACTTTGTCCTGAAGTAGTATAAATTGCATTTGAACTTCCAGTACAGTAACTTCTCAAAGCTTCTGACATTTGAAAATGTTTTACTCTTTTTCTACATTGGCTTTATAATTTTCTGTATAAACTTCCTAATTTTCACGTAGGAAAACATTTCACATTTTTCCCTGAAATTAAACACAAATGACATAGAGTTTTTTGGCTTTTGGTAATCCTGGAAAAGCATTATTTTTAGTACATTATAGCCACTGTCATAGACCAGATTGTGATAGTAATATTAGAGGTCTATGACGTTGGCCACAACCAGGACTAAATAGATTTTGTTTTGTTGTTGTTTTGTTGGGTTTTGGGGATTTTTTTTGCATTTTCAGATATCTATCTGTTCTATTCCTGGACAGCCTAAAAATTCAGTCTAACTTTCCTTCTTTAGTTTGTAGTTAGCCCTGTTTGTGTGATGGTCATCAACATCAACACTGTGTTTTCTTCTTCCATAGCATGGATGATTACATTCAGATTCAGTATGTCACAATTTCTGGTACAATTCTCATTGACTAACTCATAAACAGTACTAATATTACCTTTTCCTAATAAGGACAGGAATTTAAATGTTGTTGACATGGAATATTCTTTAGTTTACTTTTGCAAATACTCTTTCACCAGCCAAAGGAAGCTCTTTCCAGAGTACACTTTGCACCTAGTGTCCTACAGATTGTCTCCTATATATCTTTCTTCAGCAAAGTTTCTGCTATGCCTTGGAGTCATTATCTTAACTTAAAACTAGACATCACAAAATATATTTCTGTTATTTACTGGCAGTATGTTCGGGTGTTTCAAAAAGGTATTCCCTTTTGGATGTGGCTGATGTAACTTGCTGGTGTTTCAAACCTAACTATATAATAGCTTGATAATCAAAACAAAAATGTTTCTGCCTTTTGGTAGATACAGCCAGTGCAAAAAAAAAAAAAATATTGCCACTTTCTAATGGAGATCATTGACACCACAACTGATTCTTCTTCAAGTCCCCTTGAAGTCTCTTTTACGTGAGGTTGAGTTTGTTAGCCTGGAGACAAAGCTCTTCTATTCTTTGAACATTTCCTTGACGAGTTTCTGCATCTTCCATGCTCCTTCCTCAGTAGCACTGCTTTTTGGCTGGATGTTGGTCTGCTCAAATGCATATTTTGGGGCATTGCTGATCTACATTCATAACTTCTTGACTTTCTCTTGATCAGCCACCCAGGTTTCAAGAGTTCCTTTTTTCAGAAGACACAAACTAGTTACCTGGATTCACCTTGTTTTCCTGGAGAGAGAATGACACTCATACAGTCAGAAGCATTTCATCTAGCATTTAAAATCCAGCTGGAATATTAAACACATTTATTAGTTTAACCTCCTTTTTACTTTCTTGTGTCATTCTCCAGCAGAGACCATGTATATAGCTCTGTAAAAAAGAAAGTGTCACCCTGTTACCTTCATTGACCAGGTCCTTCCTGATCAAATTGTCATTACAGATATTCATGTTTCTTTCTTGTGACTTTTCTTTCCAAGTTTTGATAATAGCAGTTACAGTAGAACTCATTTATAAGTCTTAGGCTAAGTACATGCTTTTTATTGTATTATATACAGTAAGATGGATGATTTTTTTAACTACTATATAGGAATATTATATAATTATGTTTTTAACATTTTGTCAGGGAATGCAGAGCTCCTCCAGGAGGCAGAATAAAATGGGAGCTGAGAGCGACACCAACACAGGCAATGCCTTCACTGATCAGAGTGAAGTCCCACAGCACCTGGGCATAGGGATGAATCAGGTGAGGCTGGGGGTGACCTGTTTGGAGTAGGATAGAGCTGGGGACAGAAACAAGTTGTGGTACAGGTCCAGGGGGCCTATCCAGGAGACAAATTACACATGGTATTTACCCCAGGCCTGCTTGGAGGCAGGAACAGAGACAGGACTAAGCATGGGAAACCCTGCAGTATCACTGGGGCTGATCTGAACATCAGCTGATTGTGACACTTTTCTTTGAGAAGAGAAAATGTCAGTCTAAAAACCAAAGGAATCTGAAAATTGAGTCTACTAAAAGCTCCTCTGTAATTTAAGATAATAATGCCTTTAAATAGGGCAGATATTCCCACTGTAAACTATTATTATTATCATCAATATTATTATATTTCAGCAATAATGATTTTTTTCATCCTATTTATAGCAAGAGGGGTTTACATTAGTTCATGAGAAAAAGTAGCATCTAACTCATGGCTTTAAGTGTAGCTTAGATATTAAACACATGTTGCATATGCATTAAAACTAGGAGGAAAATATTGACCACTTTCTTCCTGAAAAATACCTGAAATATTAAAGAAGGAACATTTATTTTAGTTTATTTTGTTTGGGTTTTTTTTTGTCCAATAACAAAGAAATTATTACAGAATGCTTTTTAAATTGCATGTTAAGAAAGATAGTGGAATGGAGATTTGATTTCACATGTTATTCCATATAATAGTAAGACATTGCTTCATTGCAAGTAAAACAAATTTGTTATTTGAAACTAACTAACTAACTAAATAAATAAAAGGCAGAGGACCATATTCTGAGGGGGGGTGACTTTTGTTGGCTGACAGATGCCCACTAAGCCTCTCTATCACTCCCTCTCCTCTCCAAGACAGGGTGAGAAAATATGATGAAAAGCTTGTGGGCTGAGATAATAACAAGAAGATCCCTTACTAATTACCATAACAGGCAAAACAGACTCAATTTGTGGAAGTTAATTTAATTTATTCCCAGTTAATTGTAGCAGAGTAGGATAGTGAGAAATAAAACAAAACTAAAAGCATCTCCCCCACACTGTTTACTTCTGCCCATGCTCAACTTCATGCCTAAGTCTTCTTTCTTCTTCCCCAAACACCTTAAGGGGATGAAAAATTGGGGTTGGGTGAATCCAGAACGCTTTGCTCTGCTGCTCCCTATGCTCTTCCCCTGTTCCAGTGCGGCATTCCACCAGTGAGAGACAGTTCTTCATAGACTTCTCCAATGTGGGTCCTTCCTACCGGTTCTTAAGAAACTGCTCCAGCATGAGTCATTTCCACAGGGTGCGGTCTTTCATGAATCCGTTACATCAAGAAATGTAGGCGGCAGGTAGGAGTCTTTGATAGGTAGATCACAATTGGACTCTGCATGCAAAGCAGCCACCATACTGGTCTGCTCAGAAGGGATTCACTTGCTATACACATAAGTGCTTAATGTGGTTTATGATACTCTAGGATATACAATACACCTGAATGGGATAAGGTGTAATAAATAGCACTTAAGTGAAATCTGCACCTTTTTGAAGTAGAAACTTGGAGGCCAATATATGCCCTTGTACCTCAAGTAGGCACCTATTTTTATGCGCTTCAGTTGAACTTTTTCTCGTTGCTATCAATAATGAAATTCTAATATGCTAGCTTGGATTATACATCCATTTTGCAGAGGTTCAGAATTGGTGCAGATGAAGCCTTTCCTCCAGCATTTCTTCTATCATGGGATAGAGAAATTCTGTCTTTAGAAGTTTTTCATTCCACCAATTGCTCTTTCTCCCCTAAGTTTAAGCAAAAAACGTAGAATAGATGCTAAACTACTCTATAGTCAAAGCTAGGTGACAAGAATTAAACCCAAGAGAATGTCTTGTGGAATTAAATACTACTGCATGAGCAAAGGAATTGGAAATTGACTTTCACTGTCTATGATTCTAGTTTCTATAAAACAAATTATTAATCTGCAGTTATTTAATCCTATTAGAGTGAGATTATGCAGTACCAGCTGAGAAGATAAAAGAAAGAGAGAGATTGACTGAGGAAAGGAGTTCATAAAGATAAGTAAATTTTCCTGATTTACAAAATTCCCAAACTTACTCTCTTTTTAGAAAATATACTCCATATCTTTTTTGAGAGTAGGAAGAATGAAGGATCTGATACAAACTTGCTCTTCCATGGAAAGGAAAAAAAAGCAGATCAAGAGAAAAAATATGACTCATAATCTTATTTTTTTCAGAATAAAGAAATCAGAACATTGATTGACAGCACATTCTTTAAAGACTATTATCAGGAAATTACATGGTTGCTCTCTAAGTATTCAGCAGCATTCCTATGCTTTGTATAATATGACAACCACTTTCAGTTATTTTCAAACTTAAATTACCTAAAAATGACAATCTTTTCCCCTGCTTTGTTCTAAGAAACACTTAAAAAAATGTATCTTAAAGGTATGAATTTTCTTTTATCAATATAACTATTTGGTGGGGGGGGAGGCTTAGTCCATATTCTTTTAAAATTTATCAGTCATCTGCCTCTTTCCTTCTAATAAAGGGAAAGTATGGAAAAAAAGGATGATATTACTTTAATAAATACTAATTTCAACCTGTGAAAACCATCAGTGGCAAGAAATAATACTCCAGTTTCATTTCTCATGCTGTAATGAGCTATTAAAGGTGGAATAAAAGCTAGTTACCATCAGATTTCTGAATTTGGCCAGATGCCAGTGTTTTTGACATAAAGTAATTAAATCATTTAATAATTTGAAGTTGCAGTCTGCTTAAACCCCATACAGTTTACAGTGGGTTTTAGATGACTGAATCCACACCACCAGTCTAATCTGTCTTCCTTTCAAGACTTCCTAGATCTATGGGCCTCTAATTTCATTGGACGTTTTCTAATTTAGCCTGAAAATGCCTTGAACCTCTAACTGTAGTCACACATGACTGTTCTGGAGAGACAGATGCCAACATTTTATTTGCTGACCAAAATGTTTGATGTGGTTAGGGCTACAGCCAAGCTTGTGAGTATTTTTTTGATAATAGATTAATGGAAGTGAAAGAATTGGATCCTACAATTGTCTTATCTTGAGGAAAGTTGAACCTACATCTTCCACGTGTTAAAAGCTGTTTTAGCTACCAGACCATGAAAAAAAAATCCGTCTGCCTCAGCTTCCTGAAGCTGGAATATTACAATGCCAAGAGCCTGAGGAAGAGCACATAGGTAGAAGGGAGGGGAGGGAAAGAGAGAGGAGAGAGAATAAGAAAAGCCTGTGATTTTTCAGACAGTAAAAGCTTTAAGCAACTTTCATTCCCACTGGGGTGGTAGAAATACTTACTATACATGTTGATGAAAAATAAAATAAAGCAAACCCCCTCCCCCAAAGGAAGTACGGTACACTACAATACAATGCACCAATCATAAAATTAAACCGAAAATTAAAATTAATAACCGTAACAAATTGTGTTATATATCTGACTCATATGTGTGATGAAGGAAAAATAGTGCTTTGATGTTTTCATATTCTTTCTTCCTGTCCATAATGCCAACGTAACACAAAGTTGACAGTGAAAGCCTCAAGTATTAAATCACTGAAAAACTTCTTGTTTTTGTATAGCCTTTGAATTAAAATTATCCAAAAAGTAAAACACAAATTTAGAAGAATGGTCCAAGTTCCCCTTGTGTCAGGTTTATTGCATTATTAAGATATTTTAGCAATATAAAGGGACCTTTTGAGTAGTTGTTAAATTCTGGGACTTGGTTCTTATAATAATTTGAAGATTTGGTTTATGCACATATCCATATGTATGTCATCAGACTGTTTGCCAAGTGTTTGAAAAGACCAAAATAGATTTAGGTTTTAGGTTTTTGTTGCTGAGGGCTGTTGCAAGGATGCCTGTAAGAGGTGAGCCCATGTAGAAGAACTGCTGTGCTTCATGTCTGAGTTTTGAAGGAAATTGGACAATCTGAAGAGTCAGAGAAGTTGATTGACTGGTGGTACCACACTTTGTTGTTACTGAATATGTACTTTGCCTTCCCAGGTGCCTTTACACAACAGATTGGAATTATAATAATTGTCTTTGGAGTCTGGAAAGGTCCCAGTCAACTGGAAGATAACAAATACTATTCTATTTTTCAAGAAGGAAGACTCTGGTAATTATAAGCCTGTTAGACTCACTTCGATGCCTGAAAAAATTAAGATTATTCTGGGAGTTACTGGAAAACACTTGAAAGACAATGCAGTCATTGGTCAAAGTCAACATGGCTTCATGAAGGGAATGTCATGCCTTACTAACTTAATATCCTTTAATGACAAGATTACCTGACTAATTGATGAAGGGAAGGTAGTGAATGGGGTTTTGGTTTTGAATTTGGGTTTGGGTTTTTTTAGCAAGGCTTTAGACACTGTCTTTCAAAGCTTCCTTCTGGACAGAATGTCCAGCATACAGCCAAATGTGTACACAATATGATGGGTGAAGAATCAGGCTAAAAGAGCAGTGGCAAATAGGTTGGCTCGTGGCCATTCACTAGTGATACTCTCCAGTGCTGTTTTATGGCCAGTTGCCTTCAATGATTTTATCAATGACCTGGACACAGGCATTGAGTATATCGAAAGTAAGTTTGCTGATGATACTATATTAGAAAGAAGCCATTAATTCCTTCAAAGGTAGAGAGGCCTTTCAGAGACATCTTGATAGATTAGTGTGCTGGGGAATCACCATCTGAAAGAAATTTAACAAGGAAAAATGCGGGATTCCACACCTGGGATGGTGTATTCCTGGATGTATGAATCAACCATGTGATAAGAGACTGGAGTACAGATCTGCAGAAAGGGATTTGGGGATTTGTGTTGATGGTAACCCCGATATGAGTTAACAATGTGCTCTGGCAGACAACTATATCCCGCATTAAGCACAATACAGGCAAGCAGTCAAAAGAAGTGAGTACAGTCCTACTACACTCAGCACTGGTGCAGTCTTACCTCAAAGTATTGTGTGCAGTTTGGGGCTCCACAACACAAGAGGGATATAAAAATGTCAGACTGTGTTGAAAGGAGAGAAAAAAAGATAGTGAAAGGACTAGAGGGCATGACTTATGAGAAGTGGCTGAGGATAGTAGGTGTGTTTAGCTTAGAGGAGACTGAGAGGTGACCACATAATTTTCTACATCTTGCTCATGTCGGGGAGTGGAGTTGTAGGTGTTGATCTCTTCTCTCTGATGTTGGGTGATGATAGAAGCTAGGAAGTGACTTTAAGGCTGTGAGGGTGGTTGAGCACTGCAGCAATATCCCCAAGGAAGTGGCAAGGAAGTGGTCATAGCCTCAAGCCTGTTCATGTTCAAGAAGCATTTGGACAATGCTTTCAGATACATGTTTTAACTTTTATGTTGCCCTTTGTGGAGACTGGAGTTGATTCTTGTAGGTCCCTTCTAACTCAGAATATTCTATGATTCCAATATTCCAGAAAATAATTGTTAAAGTGGTTATTTCAAGTTGAATTCCTACACTTAAACCAACATATGAGTACAGGAGCCAAGGAAGTTAGTGGAGTCAATAATTTTTTCTGTAATCACAAACAAAATTATAAAGTTGTCTTGCAGAATATTTGGCACTCTTGAAATTTAACATAACTATAACTCAAACATTTAGACATATGTTTCCATCCATTGTGAAAAATACCATGCCATAAAATCTGTACAGCTTCATATATAAGCAGAGATGCCCCCCAAAGTTATTTTCACCTTATGAAAAATGAAAGTTAAAACATGAAAACTACCAGACATGCTAAACCTTGTCAATTAAAGTACTTTAAAATATTATTGATTAATCTGCATAGTCACTTCATCAAATCTTATGACTACTTCTGATAATATAGCATATAGAAAAAACTTAAATGTTGTGACAATGCAAACAATAGAAGAAATTTTATCTTGTACTGTGTCCCAAAAATAATGAAAGCAAAATGGATGCTGAATGATAGTAAAGAAAATATTAAAGAAAATAAAATCAACAAGTATAGTCAGCATGGCTTCACAAAGGGGAAACATGTTTGTCCAACTCAGTTATCTTCTATGATTAAATAACTAGTGTGGTAGGTGAGGCGAGAGCAGTTGACATTGTCTACCTGGACTTCAGTACACTGTCTCTCATAAGAATCTTAGAGAGAAACTCTTGATGTACAGGCTGGATGAGCAGACAGGGAGGTGCATTGTAAACTGCCTGAAAGGCTGGGACAAGAATGTGTTGATCAGTAGAATAAAATCTAGTTGGAGGCCAGTAACTACTCTGTGAATACTGGCTCCATTCCTTCAGCTTCATTAATGACCTGGATGATGGTGCACAGTGTAGATGATGGGAAAACTGCTCTAGATGAACCTGTTTGAGCATGGAGGCAAACAAGATGACCTCCAGAGGTCCCTTCCAGCCTCAATTAGTCTCATGCTGTGACTACCCTTACCTTTAAATGATTTCTTGCCAAATCAGTGGTGTCATTGTCAGATATCAGAGACAAAATATAGATGGTATAAAGAACCACTTAGATTTTATCAGTGAGGTTTTTTCCTTCTTATCAGTTAACTCTTTTCTAGAAGTATCATTGCTTTTTAACTCATTTCCTTTCCTCTTCAGAGGAAAAGGTTCACATCTTCATGCTCCATATTCTCATGAATTTCTGCTCTCTAAACTACTTTCTGATTCCTGTATTTCATTCTCTTCCACATTTACACTGCTGCAAATTTTTGCCTGAATCCTATCCAAGCATCCTCTCTTTTGGACCTTCTTATGTTTCTCTGCACTCCAAAACTTTGTGCCTTGGATCTTCCACACCACCCACAGCTACTGCTAGGTCTGTGCTTCTTAAATACTATCCTGTAGGTCATATATAAGTATATCTTATGTATTATATATATTTATGATATCATACCATAGCATAATAAAACCAGTAATGTAAATGGTTTTGTAATATAAACTAACAAAACACATCAATATAAGGCACTTCAGAAGATAATGGAGTAGGCACTTCAGATAAAGTAAAATTAGTAAAGCATGGACACAGGCTTCTTTTATCCAAGATTTTTGCTTTCATGCTGCATAGTGATTTAAATTCAACAGGAGAACAATCATATTAGAATACTTTTTAGCCCAGGGGTTCATCCACTTTTTCAAGATGTGAGTCCAAAACATTGCAGGATTAGGGATGCCTTATAATGTTCTTTTTCTTAAACTGGATCAAAAGAACCTAATCTTGAGGCTATTTCTTGACTCTAAAATACCTAATTAAGCTATTCAGTGAAGCAAGCAAAGAAATCTGCCTGGAAAATTTAAAAGACATTAAATCTTTGGTATGTTTCAAACTCCTTATCAGATCATGTAGGTTTTTCTATCTGTCACCTGGTCTTAAAACATCTTTCAAGCTTTTAGGATTTGACTCATGGCTTAAACATAGGTGTTTAGCTCAACTTAAGATGTCCTAGGATATCTAAGATGTTTTCAAAGAACTGTCAGGTTCAACACAAGACAGAGAACACTTGATCTTTTCTGTAAGAGCAGAGAAAAATGCAGTTGACTATTTTAGGGGACCCTAACTGTCACTGTCTTTAGGTAGCTGAATTTATCCTTTTAGTTCTCAATGAATATGTGTCTCTCACTAGCCTGTTTGAAAATAGGGATAAGAGTGCTTTATTCCCCATGGGACATTTTAAGAATAGGAACATATAAGATAATTAAATGCTCCAATACTATGTAAATGAGGCACTTAAAAGTGCCTAAAATTCTACATTGTATATGTATTTGTTGCAGTACTCGATGCTGGCTAGAAAGGCTGGCAGTAAACATTAAGATAAAATGCTAACACAGTAGCAGAAATGTATGATCAACCAAGTAAAATTTCAAAACGTACAAGAATGACTGAATCTGTTAATGTTTTCAAGGTCTGAATGTATTCTAAATAAGTAGATGGCCTAACCTGTTGTAAAATTTTACTCATACTATTATAAATTAAGAGTTTCTATTAAAAAAAAAAAGGTATTAAGAGACCCTTAATAGACCTATAAAATAATAAAATACAAAATAAAATATGTGAGAAAAGATGTGCTGTATTTTTCCACAAACTAAGCAAACAGGTTTGGCAATGTGCTCCGAGAAAGATTCTATAATGAAAAGACTACAGAAGGAACTAGTATATTACTGGTAGTCAAAGAATAGAGAGAAGTATTTCAGGTAATCACAGAATGAACTTTTTCTGTGTTTACTTGTTTGCTTATATATATCAAAAGATTTCTAGTGACTCTTCCTAATCAATAAAAGATAGTAGCTATTGTTAACATACATGTATGGTAACCATACAATGAGAAAGGAAAAAAAAAATTAATCAAAAAAGGGAAGATAGGAAATGAAGAAAAAACAGGAAGCATAGCTAATTCAGTTACTAGAACACCACTAGCTATTGTGGTTCAGCTTCACCCTTCCTAGCATTAGATAAGTGTTAAGACTTTCAATGTAACCAATAAAGACAAAGAAGTATCTCCAGAAAGCAATTTGCATCTTAGATGGAGTGTCCTACTGGACATTTTTTATTTCTTTCCACTGACTGTATAGTGAGTGTGAAGTACTATTTGTTCAACAGGCTTCTCTTAAGTGCAAAATCATCATGTTTATATAGATGTTACTTAGAATTCTGCAATATACAGAAACAATAAATTAGAAGATTTGAAAACATACAAGCTTAGCTACTCCATTTCTTGAAAAATTAGTTGTATATGTTTTGAATAAACACTTTGCTAATGTTTTTGTTACAAATTTTAAAACCAGTTCACATTTGTGCTTCTAGAGTTTTTTAATTCTGGTAAAGGCAGAACTCAGCTCAGGATTAAAATTTCAGCACTTTTGCTGAGAAAATATATCAACTTTATTTAAGGAACCTAATTGCCTTGATCATGGAATAAAAGTCACGTGCATGTTTTGATGGTTATTTAATCTAGGTAGGGATTCATTTCACCCAACTTTCCTATGACCAGATTGGAATCATTGAACAGCTCTTTAGTGGTACTCCTGATTGTTTACTCTACCAAAAATCTATACAAACATTTACACTAAAAAATCTACCCTTATGACGGAAAAAGCAAGACAATAGATATCTGAAGCATGATTTTAGTTTAAATCAGAAGTGCACTTTTTAAGTCTGAATTTGCTCACATACCATACTTCAGTTGTGTCACAGACTAGTTTACAACTGGGCAAACTATATTTCTTTTAAATAAAGCTACACAAGAAGTGTATTCAATGTCTCCTGGCCTATAGTAGGCATGCAGTCTACAGGACCAGACGAGCTTCTTCAAAGAAATCAGTCCCTCATTGTAGACATTATGGATATCTCAGTCACAGCACCACCTGTTTCACTTTACAGAGCTGTTTCTGTTTTGGTGAGTTGAACATTGTTGGCTTCCAAGTACCCAGCAAGCCACTCTGTCACTCCTGAGTTACAGAGGCAGGGACTTGCTTGCAAAGTGCTGGCCTCCTTGAAAAATCTATGTTCTCTGCTAGCCACCTTTGGCTGCTGTGGGGTCAGGATTTTGGGGAAAATGACACAGAAAAGCATTTCTCCCTTGAAGCAGCTCCCACAGGCATTGGGGGTTGCTCCACAAAGGGATTCTTGCCAGAGGGGAAAGGAGGGAGGGAGAGAGGTGACCATATCTCAGTGAAGGCAGTCCCTCTGCTGTAGACCAGGTGTGTCCAGGGACCCTTCCCTTGGGTGGGCTTGTGTGAGATTAGCCTGGGCAACTTGTGTTGACAACATCTACTCTAAAACAATGTGTTACTGTTCCCTCAGAGTGGACATCAAGTTGCCCAATGCCAGCCTCCTGCTGCTCAAGAGCTTGCTGTGCCTGCTCCAAAACATCAGCAGGAATGTCAACACCAGCAGGATGACTGTTGGCAACCTGGCTGTCTACATAGGGACAAACTCCAACCCAACACATGCTCCCCCTGGGCATCGTGGTGACACAGAAGGTACACTGTGTTGACCAGCTGCCCACAGCCTCCTGGGC
>JAOXNG010000001.1:165650615-165666235 GCA_028566535.1 Scolopax minor | reverse complement strand
AAACATAGGCATTTGGAAATTTTAGTTTCAGAAAACTGGGAATTAATGTAAACAGATAAATCATTCAATGAATCAATGATAGCTAAATGTTGCTAAAAATAAATATTTTATATGGCATTAAAATGAAATATTTTGGGTATCAAAATGAGGTCAAAACCAAAATGAATCTAATATTGCCATTAGCATTTAATTAAATCTGTATATGTATTAAAAAAATGTAACCCCCTTTTTTCAGTAAATTGTCTTCTGACAAAGCAGAAAAGCAAAGACTCCCAAATAATTTTACATTCTGTTTGTCCAATGAATCATATATTGCTTCAGACAGTCTGAAATGTCTTATTTTGAAGTTGATAAACAAACACTGAAAATATTTCTTTCATGTTTTTTCTTACTGATGATGAAATGAAATGATTCATTTTGACATGCTTGGGTTCATAGTTCTAAAGATGAGTGAGTTCTAAAGATGAGTTCTAAAGATTAGTGAGAAATGTCACGCTTTTACTTGAGCATGTTTGCACATGTAGTAGTTGACCAACTATTATTTTTATGTGATGTATGCTATTTATTTTAAAATATGAGAAAAGCTTTTTTAGTTGATAGATTTCTGTGAAGGGTTAGACCATATAATTGGGTTGTGCTTCCCCAAAGGCTGGTAACCCCCTTAGCTGTAGAAGGTGGAAAGGACAAGGGTCAATGAAGCCAAGTTTTCTGAGTCCCCTGGAATCCAGTTTTAGGTACAGATCCATACACAGCAGAGCAGGATTGCCAAAGGGTAGCCTTTCTGTAGCCAGGAAATACAACATTATGTCATTACTTATAAAACCTCCTCCCCAGGCTTTAAATTGACCAGGTAGTGCTTGTTCTTAGACTCACTTGCACTTACTTGCATTGTCTTGAAGCGTTGTTAGCTTGCTTTCCCTGTGATAACAATTACCTAACAATCAGGTAGGTATTACCTAAATTTGTTTCAAATTTATATAGCACTAACAGTAAGCTGCTCTGCATGAGATGAACTGCTGGTGACACCAAATTTAAATGTGGTGACACAGGGTGACACCAGAAGTTACAGATTGTGAAAATAAATCACATTAGACAAAAGACGATAAATGGAGGAGTGTACCTGTGTGAGCCAGGTGAAACCAACTCCAGAAAAATTAAAGACCAGGGCAGAAGAACCCTTCCACCGTTAATAACATTCTTCTGACAAAAACCTCAGGGCACTGATGGGTTGCTATAACACCGCTCTTTTTATTAAGACAGACTGCTACTCTCACCCTTACTGAACGGTTGTGCATAACATCAGAAGGGGTGCATAGTAGGAGGTTAATATATGTAACTGTTTTTATTGAGCCAGTGTTCTTTCTTAATTTTGACTTTTACTGACTAAGTTTTACTGTCTTTGGAATTCTAATGAGTTGTAATTATTTCTTGGCTTTTTATTAGATTGCTGAAACATTAATTTGACATAAATTCTTAACCCCATGTTTAACATGTATTACCTTTTGTCCTGAATAAGATTTTTCATGTGTCTTTCTTATCTTTATCATCTGAGTGCCTTTCAGATGTCTCCTTCCTAGGGCTGCACTGTGATTCTTATGTCTCTCAGACACCAATTTATGTGTCTATATTTATGATGCTTGGCCATCTTAATTTCATTGGTTTAAATTGTTATGCAACAGCTTCTATTAAAAAAGGATGTATTAACACAGCAGGTACCAAATAGGCAGAAAGAAGTTATTGTTACTTTGCACAGGAGGCCACCTTCAATTTTGTAAAAAAGACAGTCCATTTGGAAAGGAAGTGGAACACAAATTAAAAATTAATTAAATACTTCTAGTTGAATGATTAAATAAAAGAAGAGCAAGGTAGTTTTGGGTTTTCTTCAGAAAATGCAATCTAGTGATAACAAAGATACACTTTGCTATAAAATCACTTTAGTGAAATAGATCTGGCTTCTTATCTGGTATGATCACAGTCCAGTAGTGACTCTTTCTGTATGGAAGAGTTTAACATGTTATTTTTTTTGTATTGACTGAGGAAAAAACAAACAAAAAATTAATATTAACATCACAGAGTGAGATGGTTTCTACTTGGTCATATTCTTAGCTGCTGTAAATCAAGTTGGTTATAGACCCAATGAGCTATATCACTAACCTGTAATCTATCTCTCGAATAATTTAGTAAAGTGGAATATCTGTAAAATAATGGAAACTCTTTCAAATTCAGTCTGAAGAATTGTGACATTTAGTAGACAACTACATAGTTATATGGTTTAAGCATAGGTTAAACACAGTTAAGTTCACCAACAGTTGTTAGTCACTTCTTACTAAAAGTGTGCAAACCAAAACAAGTTTTTTTAATTATAGTTTTTATTTCTCCAAAAAGTTCTCCAAATAAAGGCTTCAAAAGCTGTTTATTTTAGTCATATTGTCACAAAGTTTAAATAAGAACAAATTCATTTTCATAGTCTCAGTCATTTTAATTCTGTGGTTTTAACAGTAATATTAGCTTGCTCGTGCTGTCAAGTAATGTACCAGTTTGTGTGCTGTGAAAGTATGTATCCTTATTTGTACACTCAGTAATGCAGTTATTCTGCTCCTAGTTCCCAATCTATTGTGCTGTGGATTCAGCTTTGCTTCAGTTTCCTCCTGAGAAAAGTAGAAATTTTCATTCACAGGACAATACAAGCTCAAGATAAGTCCCAGGTAAGTTCAACACTAAGAATTATACAAAGGTGATGAAATATAAAAAGTCCTTACCAGCCACATTATATCCTTCAATTCATGTATTAAAATCTCAAGAGCTTTCAGTCTTTCTTTAAGGCTTTATTTACTTGTCTTTTTTTTTTTCTTTAAAATTTCTTTAAAAATGTAATCATTATCGTACAGAATGGAGTTGGCATTCATCTTGCCTAACTGTAACTATAACAGTTTAGATTATGCCTAACATAATCTGAATTTTTTTAGTACCCTTTATTAATTGGTGAGAATAAAGAATATTTCAAAAGTACATGAGCTATCTAAGGATACTGTGGGAATGTTTATCCCTTTCTGTTGTCCACAGGGGAAGGTAAGGACAGAGCTTTGTGATTAGTAGAGCTAGGTGAGATAAATCCCATCCCTTTTATATTAATACACATTATAAAATAACGAGTCTTGGAGACATTGTGTGCTGAGTAGAAAACACTCTTCCTAAAAGTGTCATTTTCTCAAAGACAAAGTACATGTAGATGTGGCTCTTTGGGATGTGATTTAGTGGTGGAATTGGCAATGCTAGGTTAATGGTTGGACTTGATCTTTTCTAACCTAAATAAGTCTATGAAAACAAAATCACACAGATGGAGATAATCCTTGTGCCCAAGGGAAGTATTGCAGTGATCCTCACTGGAAGATCATTTTACATGAAAGAGTTAGTGATCCGCATAACAACTAGTTGACCCAGGCCTGTGCCATCCTTTGCTGTGCTGGATGTACAGCTTGGCCTTCAGGACTTTGCTGTGCTGAGCAAATGTCTGCAGGATAAAATTAGCTAGCTCATTGTAACAGAGGAACTCAAGGCAGCTCCTGCATGGTACTGGTAGTTATACTAACTGTGTTGCCTTGTTGTTACCTAAAAGTTCTCTGATAGAGGAAATGATGAATAGAGTTGTTTTCTTGGAAGAAGATCTCTTGAATAAGCAAAATGGGGTAGCCCTTTCTACAGATGGAGGAAAGGTTTATGGTATCCTGCCCGCAGACTGGAGACTATTCAATGCCGCCTATCTCAGGGTTCTCAACATCTAAAGAGATCTATATCTGTCTATATTATTCTCTCTCTCTTTATAGTGTTATATCTAATAAATACCATTTTAAATTATACTTTGCAATGTTTGAATGCCTTTCTTCCTGGTATTGTAAAGCCCCAGCACTTCCTGTTTCAAAACAGATGGTCAAATTTTATTTAATAAATATTGATAGAGAATAAGATACTGTCTAATAATTGTTCAAAAAAGTATTCAAGACATTTTCTTTTCCTAGACACAGAAAGTCTTTGTAATCTTTCTCATTGTTGTGCTGTCTGAACACTTTCCAATTGGTGCATTAAATAACATATGTATGAAAACTATGATATGTATTTTGTTCTCCTGTGAAAGAAATTATGCAGGTCTGCAGTTTAATTTTTTTCCGTATGTACAATTTTCTATTAGTGTAAGATTATTATCTTTAGGAAAGGATGCCAATAGAGTGTTCTTTCATATTTCTGGCAGCTTTTTAACTGCCTACAGGAGCTCTTACATTGTCATCTGCACAGGGAAGCATTATTACAGAATAAAAGTTCTGTTGAGTCAAGTAGCAATGTTGACTTCTCTGATTGTCTCTGGAGAGACTTAGGTTGTTATTTTAGGTAATGTTTGATCTGTTAATTGAACATAGAGTGTTATGTTTGATGTATTTGCAGGACCCTCCACTGCTGACAAGTGCATTGCAAGGGTTTTCAGGGATTTGATGACTTCAGTCTCAGGTGCAGTTAATTGATTTTATTCATGCTGCAGGAAACATATATATGCAGCCAAATAAATACACATACAACAATTACAAGGACATTGGACACTTGAATCTTCACAGTTACTGGTGAAAGTAGAGAATATATATGGGGATACCATGTGAGAGAGAGAAGTGATATTTTCTGATATACATGCCTGGTCTTTTCTGTGCCTCAGCTATGGAACTTCTTAGGGCAAATGAGTAAAGAAAATAGTAGGAGGTATAATAATAAGTGAAATGAAGTATAAATTTGCTCAACATGTTGTCTATAAAGGTTTTAATGCTAATCCTGTTATTTCTCTGTGCTAGTTCTTAAAAAATTTAGATTTATTTATTTCATATCTCAGTTAATACTTGCTTTTGCTAAAATTGAAGACATTAGAGATTTTCTAGCACAAATACTGCATTTTCTCAGGGCCTTTTGTCTATTCAGTGGACAGAGGATTTCAGTTGATAATTAGATAAACTCTGTTGAATTTTCAATCTTAAATGCTGAACAAGCCTTGTTTTAGCCTGCTTTATAAGTAGATATTTAGGCAGATATTTAGGCCGATATTCAACTGTCTGGGAAATTCCAATTTTTCATCTCAAATTTAGAATGAAGTAGCAGCTAATATAAAAATATGTACTGTCACTATGTCTAAAAGTTTTGCTCAAGGGAATATAGACTTGCATAGTTCTAAACTTATCAGGGTTAATGCATAGAAGGAAGTCACAGACCTGAGCAACTGGAGAAACCAGGTAAATTGGATCTTATACACTTGCTGAGACCACATTTCAGAGACCTTGGATAAGAATGAAAATAAGCTGAAGAGAATCACAAAGAATTAGATTTCACTGGAACAGTGTTAACTTCAAAAAAAAAAAAGGAAAATTATTGAAGCCAAGCCAGGGAGTGCTCATCTTCAGTACACCTCAGCCCATTCCACCTGAAAACAAGAGATGCTTGAGACTTTTCAGTTAAAGAATACTTGAACATATTCCTATAGTAAAAATTTAATTTAACTATGAATCAATAAAACACTCCACCTTACAGCTACAATGATAGATAAACATACGAGCCATCAAAAACTAAAAAGAAACCAAACTGGTTATTTTAATATTAATTGTTTAATTGTAATTATTGTATTAAATTTACAATTGTAAATGAAATATTTTAGTTCTTAACTTCCACTAGATTTTTAAAAAGTATTTCTATTTTATGTTTCATGGTTGCATTCAGTTTTCTCTTTCTAAAGAGGCAAAGACTTCATAGTTTTTACTAACCTCCCTCTGTAACATTTTGAGCTTAAAACCTTCCAGAATTTGTGGGTTCATTCATTAGAGGACAAAATCTACACCGATTCACCTCAAACCTGAGGCAGACTTCGGGTCCTTCCACAAGCGTAGACTGAATATCAGGTACAATTCAGTTATACTTTTATACAAATGCACACACAACAAAAAATGCACAGTAGAGATCAATTTTATTAATTGAATTTACAGTCAATGATCCATCCTAGTTTCTAATAATCATAATATTACTGCGTATCACATGCTATCAGATTTTAGTCAAAAATTATGCAGGACAGCTTTTTGTAATGTATATTTAATGTAATTATTAAAACAAGAAGATACTGCCTTCAAGCAGTGAAATAATTAGATTCACTCTGAGAAGACAGTTAAACTGTTTTCTGGTATAACTTTTGACGAGTTGATCGCAACCGGTATAAAGGCAGAATAGTATTTTCTTATTCTTATTATCTCTAAATTGTTAAATTGCTGCTAGAGTGAAAGATACAAGCTCTGAAGCTCAGTGTTTTGAAGTAGACTTTTATGCAGTGCTGAAACTAGGACACTAAAATTAACAAGCAACTGTTCCTACCCATAAACTTTAGGGGAAGGTTTGGTATTTGTTTATTTGCAGGTGATAAAAGTTGATAAATTTCTGAATAGCTTTCTTCAACACAATTATTAACAGTGGAAAACAGTGTGTATATATAGAGAATGCAATTATCTTTCAATCAGTATTTAAATTTCCTGATGTTTTGTTTTGAATATCTAGAAATGCTTTTGCTGGTTGAACCAGCAAATTAAGCATCCACCACCTGCTTGCTCAATCAGCCCCCAACCTCAGGAGGATGCTGGAGAGAACTGGAAGAACAAAAGTGAGAAAAAACTCATAGGTCAAGATATATTCAGTTTAATAAGTGAAGAGAAGGCAAAAAGGGAAAACTGTAAAAAAACAAGTAATGCAAAAACAGTCACTCACTGCCTCCCATGAGGAGGCCAATCTCTGAGCTAAGGATAACTTGAAAAGACTCTTCCTTTCCCCTCTCCCCCTGCCAAGTTCTTATTGCTGAGCATGGCGTCCTATGGTATGGAACATCCTTTTTGTCAATTGGGGTCAGGTGTCCCAGCTGTCCCCCTCCCAGCAACTTACCCATGCCCAGTCTACTTGCTGGGGGGTAGACTGGGCAATGGAGAAGGCCTTGTTGTTGTGCAATGTTTAATAATAGCTAAAACAGTGGTCTATTATCAAGACTGCTTCAGTCACAAACCCAAAATGCAGACCCATATGGACTGCTTATGAAGAAAATGGAACACCTCTCAGCTGTACCTCATGTTAAGTAACTCAGTGGGAGCAGCTTGACATCCCATAAGAGTGGAATAAAATTAAGGAATACTGGTGAGATGGGTTGATAAAGGGCAGGAAAAAGAAGAAGTATTAAAGAATTTTCAAACAGGAAAAATAATAAATGAAAGTTTATTGAATTGATTTGAATTGAATTGATTAATTAAATTAATAGAATTATGTTTATTCAGAGCACGGGAAATATAGTAAAGACTGTTAATCTTCAAAGTGCCCATAGAAAAACAGAAAAAATATAATCCAATATGCTTAGCTGGTATTTTTTAAGAATCAAAGGTTGTAGTAGATTTCCTGCACAGTTACTTCAGACTGGATCTTCTGAGGAGTTTCTACTTAATTACATTTTTCAAGCCATCTGTTCGTTTACCTAAATAAATATGTATCTGTGTATCACATTAATCATTGGCAAAGCTACATTTAGAAGGACCCAAAAGATGTTACCATCCTTGCACCACTTTTTTCTTACACAAGTAATTATAGAACCAGTAGATAATATCGATTTAACATAGCTTTAAAGTCAGATATCAAAATCCAAGCTAATTACCTTATGGTTCTAAGCACTTCCTGAGGGCAACTTGTCTCATCCTAGTTTCATCCCTCAGGACTCATCAAGTGTACTGCTCCCTGGAGGCATAGACATTAGCTGTTCTTCACTCTACTCTTTGCTAGGTGACGTGACTTGCAGTAAGATTCAAACTGTTATGTGTTTGGTGTTTACACAAGTTGTAGTCGATCTGACATGTATGACATACAAATTCATATGTCAATCCTATTGTTAACTTCAATACAAAAATTGATCAAAGATAATTAGATCATACACTTGCTGTAGGGAAATCAGCATAGCTCTGTTGCCTCTTAAGGGAGCTAAGTTGACTAAATTAAATATAGATAACTAAGTTTTGCAGATACAAAGTTATGTGAATTAATTTGTATCCCACGCTTTTAAAATCAGAAGGATTAATATGTTGCTTGTCTTTTGGGAGCTTCACTGCACCCCTACTGCATAACCTATTTTCAGGAAACTGACCGCAAAGAAGAATAACTATAAAAAAAATTTAAATTCAACTGTATTCTCCCATGTTACATATTCCATATTTTTTTTAGCATGTAGCATGTAGCAGTTAATTTCCCATTGAATGCCAAATTATCATTTACTTACCTACTATAAAGTTCTCTGACAGGCTAAAAAGAGTGTCTTTTTTAAGGTTTTTGTGGGGAGTAATGATAATAGATAGGATTTTCCTGTTTCTTCAAGAACAGTTAAAGGAAATAATTTTCTAGAGTCTAGTCAGCAGTTTTTATTAACAACTGCAATATTTTTTTTTGTTTCTTTACAAACATTAAAAATGACAAAACCAAAACACTAAAAAAATGTTGAACTTAAAAAAATAAAGAGTTCTGTTGTAAAAAAACAGTAGTATTCCTTTGAGCTCAATAGTCTGGCACTGTGTGCACTATTTGTACCAACACACTCACAAATACTTAGGGCCTTTTCAAAATATTTTTTTAAAGTTCAGGACCAAGAAATGAATTTGTATGGCATATGATGTCACAAGAACCTCACAATTATTCTAAAATGATCATGCTGCATTTGAGTATTCTGATTCCAGAAGAGATTGATGAATTTAAAAAGGGTTGCTGGTTTTACAAGTTCTCAACTGACTTACTATTTAAGTTGGGAATTGAATTGTGTAAACATAAATTAAAACATTGTGCAATTTTATTTTCTGTCTTTTGCAGGCTTAAAAATTAAATCTGTACAAGGAATAGCTTCATTTAAATTATAAAAGACCCTATAAACTAGAAGGTAATTACAGTATGCAGTATCTTG
Source organism: Scolopax minor (assembly GCA_028566535.1). NCBI lineage: Eukaryota > Metazoa > Chordata > Aves > Charadriiformes > Scolopacidae > Scolopax > Scolopax minor. The sequence goes on along the minus strand of JAOXNG010000001.1, from coordinate 165,657,249 downwards.
GTTATGTGTATTTTATTTCATTGTAGTATAATATCATTATATTTATATACAGAATATTTCATTATGCAGTGAAATTAATATGTAGATATAGATATTTTCTGTGAGTGATAAAAAGATATCAATCACAGATTGTAAATATAATTTAGATAATGTAAAATTGTTGAATGTTTTAATGGAAAAAAATTCAGAAATAATAGCTATATTTCAGGTTTGCCAATAATGTTCATTAGTAATTGGATTCTAGCAAAAACAGTTATCTATAAATGAAAATAATTTTGAAGATTTGATCACAGGTATGAAAAAGCAAACAAGAACATTTTAAAGTCACATTTGAAGGTGAAAGTTTGATTTTTAACCTTTCTTTTTTCTTCTCTCTCCCCTTTTTTTGTCTCACTCCCGGTAGAATTGAGGAGAGAAATGATTTCTTTTCAATGGTGACTTCCTTGGAAAGCATTATTACTCAGTGATGTACACCTACAGTACATGACTAAGTGAAGGGCTTTCCATCACAGTGTTCTTTCCTTGAACAGTGACTACCATAAAGTATTATTGATTTGCTTGGTGTATGATGATTCAGAGGTTAGACAGCTCGGAGTACAGCTGTTTTAGAACTTTTATGTCAAAAAAAACTTAAACATGATTCTGTAGATAAACCTCAGGCATTTTCTGCCCTCTAGTGAAATTATACTTTTTAGGTTTTGTATTTTATTTGCACATAAATTATTTTTGACCCCAAACCAAAGAAGTACAAATCAATAAAAAAGAAATAATTTTACAAGTAGTAATTGTTACAAGTAATGTAAAAACTTCTCTCCAAAAGATATTTGTCAAAACTGTTAGCACAGGTAGCCTTTCTGTTTTCCAGGCTTTAAGCAAATTTAAAAATATACCATCAATAAATATAGCTTTCAGCCTTATATTTTTTTAATATAGCTCAATGTTCAGTAACCAAAGCCAAATATTTACAGGATTTTATCATGAACTGTCAATTCCCTTTTGCATTTTTGTAGAAACATTGCAGACAAAACTAGTACTTGAAATAGAGAGAGATTATTCATCAATATACTCACCTAGGATAGGGGGGAACACCAAAGTCAACACAAATCTTTCTGATTAGGAGAAGAGGCTTGTTTCATACCATTTGGTAAAATTTGTGTAGGCTGTCACCCAGACTTCACAGAAGTGGTGCTGAATCAGGCACAGCTGACACCTATGTGGAAACTTTGAACTCCTGCTAAGATCCCATCTGGTCTCAAATCTCTCTTCCAAATCATATAAAAGAGGGACATAGGTCAATGTCTTCCATAAGCTAGGCGATTGTCCTAACCCTTGAGCTATTAACTGTTTATGTTATTGTTTTCCAAAGTGTCGTTTTCGTTTAGTGTCGTTTAGTTTTGCAGTGCAAAACTAAAATTTTTAATGTAATAATTTTGTTTTCGAAAATACTGAAATAGCAATGTAGACTTTAAAATTAGTTAAAGCAAAATATTCATGACTTCAGGTTTGAAATGCTTGTTCTTATCTTTCAAAAACTGCTTCACACCATGATTATTAAAGCCTTTGTTTTTGCAATACCATTTGCTGTGGCTGGGTCACAGAACTATAATTGTACTGGAAGAGAGAGGAAAATACATAAAGCTGATAAATCTCTATAAGACTTTACAGGGTAAACAGCTGAGGTCCATAAAACTTCAATTCACAAAGGTCAGAGACAGACAGAGCAATTCAGAGACACACAAATCACTAGTCTTTCCCATCGTGCTCTATGTCCTAGAAGCAAGTGATTAACATAAATCCGAGCCTTTCTTTTACAGTGAGAAACAATAATAAACTACTCACTCCCTTTCATTAATATTGTAGTGGTGTTGGTTTTGATCCCAGGGGAAGCTGTAAAATTGTAGTAAGGACAGACGTGAGTACCCTCATTGTACCATTGCAGGAGCACTCATAACAGATGGATGTCTGATGACTTGAAAAGGGAGCAGGATGGAAAGCAGCTGTAACAAGACATGGGTCAGAAGATCCATGCTCCAGAAGAGAAAAAGAAATTCTAGCTGACTGTGTGGGGAAAGTCTATGGCACAATTCAGAAGGTTCAAGGGTGGCAAATTTTCTCTACCTCATCAGTAATCCTGAGATGAGCTTTCTGTTCTGTGTCATATACTACAGAAACTGTCTCACAATATTTCTCATGTTCAGTCGTCATGGATATCAAAAACAAATGAAAGTAAACAAGAAAGTCAGTAACACATAAAACTCATCAGACCTTCCCAAATCTATTAAATACTCTCTTAGAAATGTAATTCTCATTGCTGCTCATGTTGTCAGTAAAGGGCCATTGGATCATACCAGTCCCTTGTATGCGGAATCAGAAATCTCTGTCAGGTTACTATAAAATGCCTGGACTTTCATACTGTCCTTGTTAAGCAATATGAATGCAGGAAGTAAAATAATTTTTCTTTAAGTATTTTTAAATCACTATTGCAATATTAAACTGCTAGAATTGCTTAGTAAAATTCCCATGAGCATACACCTCAGTGACAAATGGTAAAGATCTCAAAATGATAATGTAATGTATTTATGGATTATGGAGCTGACTTCAGGTTGTTAGAAGTCAGTAACAGCTAATGTATTCTTACAAGCTATGTTCTTAGATTTCTTTGCAAAATGTGCTGCAAAGGGTTTGGGGTGGTTTTATTTGTTTGGGTTTATTTATTTATTTGTTTATTTATGTATTTATTTATTTATTTATTTTGGGCTGTTGCTTTTTCTTGAATGATTTCTTGTTTTTTTTTAAGAGAAAAGCAAAAGAAAGCCAACAGTAGGGCAGCAAATAATTCTTGTCTATTCTGTTTATTCTGATTGTATTGAGCATGTTTGGTTTATAGTACATATTTTTCTTTTGCAGTTACACTTGCCCCCAGTGTATACATTCTCAGAAGAGCAGACTCCCTCAATTATTAACTTGCTGACTATAAACCATCTGAATAAAATGCATCTCTCTCTAAGCAGTGCCTAACCAATAAGGATTAATTTGTGCCACAAAAGCCTTGGTGACTTCTAAGTACCTAGGTCAACAACTGCTTTGAAATTGTATGTTTTGTTCCCTCTAGACTTTCTCTTTATTCACAAACACACACACAAAAAAATCCAATCAGAATTAAAAGCTTAAGGGGAGACATAAGGAGATGGAAGTCAAGTCTTTTTTTTTTTTTTTTTTTATTAATCTCTACTTTGGAGTGGACTTCTCTGATTGCCCTTTGCATTTTCTCTTACCACACATTACAGCAGGGACTTGCTTCCTCACTGTGTACTACCAGTGAAATATAGTTTTCTGACAGCTTTGAACAACATAAAGAATAGTATCTAAGTACAAATAAAATGATACTGGAAGAAAGAAGACAACATAAAGGGGACCTAAGATGCAAGACCCACTTGTTATTCAAAGAGCTTATTACTCCTGATATTACTGCTGGTTTAAAATGTATTATTTTGCTTCACAGTTCACTGTTCTATTTCTGCAGCCATCAGTCCTTTAATGGAATATTTTCATTTCTTTCTCAGCAAGAATAAATTCCTCTCATGTGCAACATCATCTTAAATGCTAACCAGTGGGAATTTATCAATTTTATATTTAATCTGTAACTGAAGATTAATGAAACAGTATCCATTCATTGCAAGTAATACAGTAAAAATGCTACATTCAGATAAAGAACCAGTGCAGACAGGAACATCTCTCAATCCACTGTGGAACTGACTCTTCAATTCACTGCATAGTTAAGTGCATAAATTTGAGTTGAGAACAAGAGAAAGACTGAGCTTTAGTGTCTCCTATCTAGAGATTCTGCCTTTATCTACTTCCCATTCCTTTGCTTCCCAACCTTAACGCTTAATCTTTACCTCCCCATCTCAGTCTCTCCGTTCATAGTCCATAATAGATTATGTTTCCTGACAGCTGATCATTGCAGAAATGCTTCAAAGAAATTAAAATTCCTATTACTACTTTGAGTACAGTCTACCACCCTGACTCTGAAACCTTCACGCCAAAAGAGATTGAGACTGGATTAACCCTTACTTACTCTCTCAGCAAGGCAGTAGTAACCAAACCACTAGAAAGATGTATTTTTTAAAGGGAATTAAGTTCCATAATTTTGAAAATTATACTGATAAGATTTCACTTTATCTTCTTTTACATGTTTGAAATGTAGACATTAACTATCTGCTATTTGTAAATTTGAGAAATACAAAGTACCAAAATTTAGAGCTATTAAAAAGTATGTATGTACAGATATTTGAAGTATTTACTTGAGTTGACTGCTTGTGAATAGTCCTAAATTACCTTGTTGCATCATCAAATCCTGTCAGTCTACAACTAAAATACATTTATCTTGATATTTAATACAGGATACGTAGAAATAAGCAAAGGTAGGATCTTCTCATACATAAGTAGGAATATTTGTTTTCAAGTTATCTTTTCCTTTAGTACCTTCAGTACCAGTGTAAAAGTTTTTTGAGCTTTAATTCATATTAAAAATTAAAATTCATTTATAGTATCTAGTTGCAATGTCTATGTGACACTCCTTGAAGGATATTTTCTGATAGGTTAGATTTCTATTAATAAAAAATATAAAAATATCCATACAAAGACAAAGCAAGATGGCTATGAACAAAATGGAGACATAGTAATAGTCCTGCAGATGCCCAGAGAATGGTTTCTTGTGGCACTGTGATCTCTTCTAAAGGAAAAGAAATTGCTTTATCAGGGCAAGGCATTGGGATATGCAGCTTGCATACAGGGCAGTTGCCAAGGTGAGAAACAAGGGTCACAAAATGTGCTTTCAGCCCCTTCAGCAGTTCCAGCTGAATTACCAGTTTAGATGATAAATTCAAAATGGCAGACTTCATATAGCAAAATTTTATGTCACTTATGATACAGATTACTCAGATTTAAAGTGACAATACAAGATTCAGGAGATAATAAATCTGACAACACGCATTACTGAAACACACTGAAAGCACCTACTTTAGTGACTTATTTCTCTTCTATAAAATCAATGGGCAAACTCCCACTAAACTAAGGAGAAGAGCGAGCCCTTAATGCTTTAAGTTAAATGTTACTTAGGATAGGGAAATAGAGTGATAAAGTGGCTTTCACACTTCTTCTTCCCCCACAACCAAATTCTGTATCACTCCATTTATCATGCCAGAAAAACAGCTTCGAGAAACAACTATTTTGATCAAGCTGAAAAAAAGCACAGTGATTTAAGTAGCCTGATAAATATCTACTTTTTGGGGGAGGAAAAGAAAAAAAAAAAAGAAAAGTAGTTATGCATGACTCAAATGATTCTCTAAATTGGAGAAGTGATTCAAAATACTCCGGACCATTGCTGTTAAATGACTGTCTGACTTTGTTAAATGAGCTTTTGCTCTTGTTTTCATTCTTACGGAACAAGTCAAATAATTAAATTCATATTTAAATTCGTATTTCCTTCAAAGGATAGCCATTCTCAGCATGGACATTTCTTCTGACTGTTTCAGAGACAATAAATACATAAAAAATCCCTCCCCTTTCTGCTCTATATTTAACCTTTTTATTTCACACTTGAGGTATTATGCTGATGTACCATGGGGAAATCAAGTTCAGTGTAATGGGTGGAAAGATTGTATATTTTTGCCAACTCTGATATACAGAAACTTAAGCAAACTATCTTCAATTTTTAATTAATTTAAAAAGAAATTAAAACAAAAAACAAATTAATAGTTCATTTCAATTCTATTTGCTGCTTTTTTCTTTATGAAGAAAGATTTAAAGAAGGCAAAAGTTATGAATATAATTATTTAAATTTTGAAGTTTAGCTTAAATGTATTTGTAGTCCAGAAACTAGCATTTTGGTTGAAGTTCAGAGAAAGGACATGAACTTCTACAGATTTAATCCAAATCTTTACAGAATCACAAAATCACGTGGGGTTGGAAGGGATCTCTGGAAATCATCTAGTCCAACCCTCCTGCCAAAACAGGGCCACCTAGAGCAGGTTACACAGGAACTTGTCCAGGCGGGTTTGGAATGTCTCCGGAGAAGGAGACTCCACCACCTCCCTGGGCAGTCTATTCCAGTGCTCTGCCACTCTCACAGTAAAGAAGTTCCTCCTCATGTTTAGGTGAAACTCCTTATACTCAAGTTTGTGCTTCCTCTTCTCTTATCCCTGGGCACTACTGAAAAAAGACCAACCCCAGCCCCTTGACACCCACAATTTAAGTATTTGTAAGTATCAGATCCCCCCTCTTCCTTCTCTTCTCCAGACTAAAAAGACCCAAGTCCCTCAGCCACTTCTCATAAGGGAGATGCTCCAGGCCCCTAATCATCTTCTTAGCCCTTCACTGTAGCCTCTCCAGTAGATGCCTGTCCTTCTTGAACTGAGGACCCCAGAACTGGATGTACTACTACAGATAAGACCTCACCAGGGAGGAGTAGAGGGGCAGGATAACATCGTTTTGTAATATATAAAGGCATGGACCCAGTCAGAGTGGTTTATTTTAACAAACAGGCAGCTTACATAATACCAATGAATCTCCTTTCCCAACCAACAACCCCTGCAACCCCCATTCTGCCAGGTGGGCAGAATTGACCTCCATC
>JAOXNG010000001.1:165596044-165611633 GCA_028566535.1 Scolopax minor | reverse complement strand
CAGCCAGTCAAGGGCCTGGCTCCATTAATGCCAGCAGTAATATTTCTCCTTTGTTTTAACAAGAAAAGAATCAAGTACATTTTTCTCCAATCCATAGAAGAAGTTGAGTTTGAGAATTACCCAATGTATTGGAAAACATCTCCAATGTATTCCAATGTTTCCAATGTATTGGAAAATTGTTCATCCATTTGAATAATCTTGATCAGTACTTGCTGCTGTAGCTCTTACACATTTTACCTGATTAATTCAATGCATGCTTTTAGAAAGAAAATATTTGAAAACTATAGAAATGACCTGTTTATTGCTCATATTCTTGAACATCCAAAAAATCAAGATGCAAGGTTTGGGACTTTTTCTAAATTGACATCTATATGAAAGTTTTCCTTGTAAGTTCCATGACCATAGGAAGTATTCAGGACATTCTAGGTAATAGACACAGTACCTGTTTTTCCCTGTGGCATATTAAATTACTAATTTTTTAAATTGCAAACTCTGTCCCATATTCATAGCTAATTAACTCTCAATGATATGTCCAGCTGCTAACATCAACAGCAAATTTTGCAGTGAGCTGAGGCTTTCGAAATATGTTTTTCTCTTTCTTGTGTTGCTGCTTACTGTATAGATGCAATCAATGTAACTTAACAAAAACATGTTTTATAGACAGTGGGTAGAGAAAACAGGATGCTGAAATGCTAAGTGGAAGCAGGTGAACAAATTCTGTTAGGAAATTAAAACGAAAAAAGCTTGCAAGCACATATAATATATTTATACAGTATACATTTATTCCATTTACCTGAAGCACCTATCAAAACTTTAACTGGCCAAGAAAAGTTAACTGACCCTGAAATTATTTTGAAATGAAAAGATATAGTTTAGTTTTCAATTAGTTCCAATTCTGAGGAGAACAGTGAAAATTTTGACAAGATCAAAGACCTGATTCCTGTATTTTTTAGTCAAGTTAAGGATAACTCTACAGGTGTTAACTGGTATGCATATAGTGTGAGAGTAAAACCAAGTTCCTAGTCACCTAAAGGTTCCTGTGAGATTATGTATGCAATTTGCTTTAGCCTTAACCATTTTAATTTTTTCTGTCCTACTAGTTGAGTTATGTGTGGAACTGGATGTGAGGTCTGTTTACTCCCCAGTATATAATTTTAAATGAGTAGCTGTCCAGAAAAAATATTCAGAAGTAATGTCAATTAATTTTAGTCAATTAGAGGGAAAAGAAATACTAACGATTCCAGACAGAATATGAGATACAAGCAGGTGACATAATCGTTTTATGAAATGGTCATTTTCCCCAAGCTTTGTAAATGCTTTTTGAAATTAATTTGGATTGTAGCTACCTTTTTTCTATAGCTCCTCTCACACTGAAGTGCAACAGGCTTTTTCCTTAATGACTGATATAGTCACAGTTGTTCTGTCTGACTGGTACAAGCACAGTCTGCCTTTTATTCATACAGCAAATGCATGTTGTTTCCCTCCTGGGAACAATACATTCTGCATGTAAAGCTTTCATACAGTTTTCTTTCACACATGTCTTATCAATACAATTAATTTTATCCATTTATGCACTTTTTAAGTCTAGGATATTCATTTAAATTGTGTGGGTACAGTTCTGGTGTTCACTAAAACACCCCTGTTTTCAAAAAAGACAGAAAAAGTTAATTACATTTTTCATTGCTACTGCCGCATTTGTAATGACTCAGTTAAGCCTAATCAAACAAGTATAGAAGGGATACAATATGCCAAAACAAATGTATTTTATCTCCTTTTAGCATAGCATCAGGAGATTTTAATAATTTGATTAGTGGAACAGTCTTCTAAATACAACAGTCAGAGCACTGAATTAAGTATTTTTTACGATGTAACTTGACAAACTCATGGAAAACAGTGCATATAAGTTAAAAGGAGCATACCTGAAGATGAGTTACATCTGGGATATTTCCACAGTGTTGATACACACTGAATAGTTTTTAACTAATCTGCATTATATTTGCAAGCTATTTAACCTGCTCTTCAAGCTTTTTATTGGTTGCTTTATAGAGATATAAGGAATCCTCCTTTCTTTGATCTGCAGTAAAGTTTCTGGTTGGGTTTTTGTTGACATTTCTTCTCAGGTACTTGCAATTAACTACTTCTATATATGTTGCTTCTAAAGGGGAATGGCCTCTTAACGTCCAGCTCACAAACATAAACTGGAAGCTAATACCCAATTTATAGAGTCAAAGTGTATTTTTTCCCTCTTCTCATATTTCTGCCATAGGTTAGGGTTTTTTCCATCCTCTGGGCATATAAAATATCCCTAATCCTATGTTATCTAAGTGTGGAAATATTTGGGTTTTCACCTTTTCCATTACACTAGTGTCTTTTACAGTTTTTTGTTATATATTTGATATTTTCAGCTTAGCTGCTGATTCTAGAATTAAGTAGAGCATATTTTAGCTATTTTTACTGTTGAGAATATTATATTAAAAACAGACCACGAGACATACAACAGAAATAAATAAACCAATTTTGAATCTGACATCTTCCTTCCTTTTTATCCCATGTTTATGAACACGAAAATTAGTAATAGGGTTGTGAATGCAAAGGTTCAGCATGCTGAGAACCTACCAATTTAATGTAACAGTTATTGTACAAAAGCTTTCAATTTAGTTTGAAATGGGACTGCAAAGTGGCTCATATGCTGAGATGCACAAGAAAATAAATTCTTTCTCAGCCAACATGCTAATATTCACCCTTAAAATCTTAGGAGTTAGATGTGTTTAGGTAGGTAAAAAGATGTTAATTCAGTTGTGATATAAGACCCTATATCCTAGGGTCCCTAGTCCTTTTTCTTCTTCTTACATTAGGGATTTACTTCCAATGTAAGAATTATAAAGGTTTTTCAGACATAAAGTACAGCCAGTGATGAAAACCATCAGAAAATTTTCCACTGTATTCCTCTAGCAAAATAATTACTTCCTCCATAATTTCTTCCATTCTTTCTCTCATCAGCAATGCCTTGAATGACTCAGCAGAACAGTATTATTTCATAATATGCCCAAAATTTAGAAAGGTGATGTTTTTCCCATTGTTATTAACTATAAACTTTGTAATCAGGTACATTTAGAATACAATATAAAGACTATTTCAGTTACAAGGGACCTACAAGGATCACCTAGTCCAACTGCCTGACCACTTCATAACTGAACAAAAGATAAAGCATGTTATGAAAAGCGTTGTCCAAATGCGTCTTAAACACTGACAGGCTTGGAACATTGACCACTTCTCAAGGAAGTCTGTTCCAGTGCTTGAGCACCGTCTTGGTAAAGAAATGCTTTCTAATGTCCTGTCTAAACCTTCCATGACTGAGCCAGTCCTACACGTCCAGTCAAGGACCTTCACATCCTTCTTAAATGGAAGGTTCCAGATCTGCACACAGTACTCAAGGTGAGGCCCCACCAATGCTGGGTACAGCAGGATGATCCCCTCTTCTGACTGGTTGGTTATGCTGGGTTTGATGCACCCCAGGCTGTGGTTTGCCCTCTTGGCTGCCAGGACACACTGTTGATTCCTACTGATCCTGCTGCCAATAGGCAGATCCCTTTCAGCAGGGCTGCTCCACAGCCACTCCTCTCCCAATTTATAATTGTGCCCAGAATTATCCCTAACCAAGTGCAGAGTCTGGCATTTGTTCTAAATTTCTGGCCACTGATGATTGCCCAGTGCTCCAGTCTATCCAGATCCCCTTGCAAGGCCTTTTGTCCCTCAAGAGAGACAACAGCAGCTCTCAACTTGGTGTCCTCTGAAAACATGTTGAGGGTGTACTCAGTCTTGAAGTTTATGTCATTAACTAAGGTATTGAACAGTACTGGTCCTGATATTGACCTTTTAGGGAGACCACTCATTACTAGTTTCTCTTTGGAGACTGAACTATTGTCTGTGACTTTTTGGGTGTGGCCATCCAGCCAATTCCTTATATATCTAACTGTCCAGCTAGTCAAGCCCTAGAGACTACCTCAGCCCATGAACCTACCTAGGAGACTCCTCAAACAATGAAAACTATATGACCATGACCGATAGATGGCCACAGTTCAGATCTGACCAGGCTATAACATCAATTTCTCACCAGAGACCCCCTTTGAGTGGTTCTCCTTGGAGCAGCAGGTCTGTGATCAGAAGACCTTCCTTTGATTGAGACATCACCCAAAGTAACTTCCCTTGGGAGTGAGTGTCCTTGCCTTTTAGGTGAGTAGTTTGTGCATTTTGAATCATTATTCCAAGCCTAGATTTTGCACACACCGTATAGTATTATTTCCTGAACCTGTAAAAGTTATGTCTGCTGAAGTGTTTGTAGTATAAGATCCCTATTAATTTTTACTGTTCTATCTTTTTCATAACAAAATTGATTTTTGGAATATCTTTTGTTGGTCTTACATTTTTCACAGCAAAGGGCAAAAGGTTGGCTGCCTGAAAGAATACCATGAGTAATGCAAAAATGTATATTGAGAATTTCGATTTCAGAAATATAGTAACTCAACTGAGACAGTTTTATATTTAGAGATAGATTTTAATGGCTATGTCTCTTTCTTTACAGGGTCCCATTACCCCAGTCCTGCACATTACATTATTCTAGTTTCTGCTCTTTTAAACTCCTAAAATAGTAAACTACAGTCCACTCTAGGCAAAACTAATTAATATTTCCATCCAAGAATCACCATATATATAAGACCTTGCTAAATGCAATCACTATCTAACAACCAGCCCTCTACAGCAATCAATCTATAACATCCATCCTGAACCAGTGTTAAGCTCGAATGCCACAATTTACTGCAAGGAACATAGACTTTATATCATGTTATAAAAAATGAACATGGCAAGGAATGTCTAGAAACTATATTAAAAACTTGTTAAAATATCTCAGACCCAAATGGGGTCCTTATGGGCAATGAGAAAATGCAGATTTTAAAAAAGTGCATCTTGATCTCTATCAGACTTGGGAAGGTAGAAGTATGTGGGAACAAGAAGCAGGAATTCAGAGATGCATCTCTCTGCTTGGTTCTTTAGCTATGAGGTAGGGAAGCCTCATGCTAAGAGATCTGAGTCCAGATCAAGCAGTTATATTCAAAATCTAAAAAGATCTAAACTAAACTCCACTCTATCCCTTGTTTTCATATTCCATTGAAGAGATGGTGTTGGTTGAGCAGATTCCTGAGGCAGGTGCAAGGAGTCCTCCCGCTTCTCTGCAGGATGGGTGCAGCTACTCCACTCTGAACCAAATGTGCTATGAGTAGACTGGGCACAAGCAAAAACCGGCTGGTTTATGAAGCAAGGATCAGTCCTTGAGTATATACTGATTACAGTATAGGCACAGTACTTATACTTCCCCTTCTTAAATCTTAAGCTCTTTTAAATTATTTGACATAAAAGGAAAATATACTTGCAAATGTATGCAGTGCTCATATTTTATAAAATAATAACAATACTCTAGGCTGTAGACAAAATACAATTTGGCAACCAAGCTATTAACTCTGTATCTCACACTGTTTCCTCCGAGTAAACCATAAATTGAGAAAATACATTAACAGAAATAAACAAAATCAGACTTATTCTACTTAATATATATTTTTACCTTTATGACACCATAATGTTGTGATCAAGGACAGAAAAATAGTGAGCGATGAGAAACCTCTTAGAGAATTCATAATGAAGCACAACTTGTTTCTGGAAATTACAAAATTCTTTAAAGTATATTTAGTCCATGAGTACATCCATCACATATACATTTGCAAAGTTTGCTCACTGAGGTTGAACTTTGGATTTTCGCAGTCCTGTCAATAACAGAATGAGTGAATGTAGGAACACAGACCATTTAAAGAATCACAGTGATCTGCTGTAATTGTTGGAAAGTGAATTATTAAGCATTTAGTCAAGGACAAAAAACCCCACTTTTCATGCATCTTAGATCCCCATGCATCTTTACAGTTGGGTTTTAGCTTTTTGGCACAATGACTCTCTAAAAATAAAATAACCCAAACTTTGAAAATACCATATTTCAGTTCTAGAAAGAATGTTTTAAGTTAATCTTCCTAAATGTTCTTCTGAAATATATAACATTCTACAGTAAATAGTGCTTGTGCTTTTGGGTAGGACAAATGTACTGTTGCCTATCCATTTTATCGAACTACCAAGTCTTACTGACTGATACAACAGTAATGAATAAATTACTGCAAGATACTCTGAACTAACTTTTTAAAAAAAAAAAAACAAAACAAAAAAACAACAACACCATTTCTTACTTATATAATATTTTAATTTACTTTTTAAAAATCTTAAATTACCAAAGGATTTAAGTATTTGTTTTGTTTTACAGACTCTGCTGAAGGAATACACCTACAGTTCCTGGGATATTTTAAGGTGAAAAAAGGATTAAAAGTCACAGGATGTAAAGTTGAAAGACACCATAATGATCATATATACAAAGAAAGTCAGTACAAAAGAAATAATATGGGATGGGGGGGTAAACCATATGAAGCCTGTACCCAAGACTGATGTATACTGTATTATACGTCTCTTGTCGGTTGGTGAATAGACAGCTCAACTTTAGGCAGTGGCAGAATACAAAGCATTATGAAATATTCCGGAGAGATTAACTTTCAGTGCCTTCTAACCATTTTTGTTGTTCTTTACATAGTTGTATGGTGTCTGTGTCTTAAGTTTACCTTTTTAAACAGAAATGCCTTCTTCATTCCAATATTCCTCCTCTTTTCCTTCTCCATGTGTAAGGATTAATAGGCCTTTATTTTTACTGAGCAAGTCAGTAATTAATTAAATAAATTAAAAGCATGACCCCTAAGGTTTTACCTGAGAGTGGAAATTGCTCTGACCATTCAGCGACACAGAATGTGGTTACTGAAAGATTCACAATAGGAAAGACAGCTGAAGAAACCTCCCAAATAGACAACCACAAGAAGTATTTCCAATCTATTAGACCAAGCTGGATCTTAACAGATGGTCTCAGTCTCTTGTAAAATATTAAAGTATTCCTTAAGTCTATCATAGGATTTCTACTGAAGAAAGAGCTTCGATTTATTGTGCCTTTACTGCTGACAGAAATAGTCCATTGAGTGGCAGTGAAAGCACAGAGAAACACTGGGGTTACTCTGTCTCTCTGGCTAGGTGCCAGAGAGGGTTAGGAAGTCACTGCTATTGTAATGCAGATGACAGAAAGCAAGGCAGACACTACAGCTGAATTAATTGAAAGAAATTAGCTGCACATCCAAACAGAATATCAGTTTTAAAAACAAATCTTACCATAGTAATTAGTATCATGTTTTTGAAAGATCAATACCCAACTGAATATTTAATCTGTGTGAAACAGAAGGACAGCATTTTAAAACAATCAGAAAGATTTTTATGCAATAGCCAGAGTTAGCCAAAATTTTTTTTATTTTTTTTTTTTTTTAGAGGGGGAGAGGGGTGTAAGGGGAGAAGGAGGAAAGGAGGAAAGGAGACAGTATAAGGATTAAATAAGGAGGTATTAGTCTTTTTTTTTTTATTTTATCAACTCTAGTTCTAAATAGCACTCTGTGACAAGAGAACTTTTCAAAGTAAATGGACTGTAATGATTTAGATCTACAATCCACTTAAAGGCATGACCTGAGACTCTAACTGAACACCAGTTTTATGAAGAATAAGTTAACTGACTTCAGAGGAATTATTCTTTATTTGCATCAGTTTAACAGAAAACAGAATTGCCCCCAAATTATGCAAAAATAAGAAGACTGAGTTTTGAATAATGACCTCTTTTCAGATTTTTATTCTTACTATTAACAATCCAGCAGTCAAAAATATCCACAATATATATCTTTCTGATTTCTAAGATTTTAACATTGATTAAAAAACTTGGCAAAAACTTTAATAAAAACTTGTGCACATACTTGTCTCCATCTCCACCCCTGTTTTAGAGATCTTAGCCCCACCTGTCAGTAATTAAAGGGAAATATAAGGGTGATATAAAGAAGAAATTTTTACAGTGAGGGTGGTGAGACAGTTTGACAGGTTACCCAAAGGATTAATGGATGCCCCATCCCTGGAAGTGTTCAAGGTCAGACTGGATGAGTCTTTGAGTAACCTGATCTGGTGGAGGATGGGGGCTTGGAATGGATGATCTTTAAAGGTCTCTTCCAAGAAAACCATTCTATGATTCTATGAATCTATGATTAACTAAAACACTAGATCTCATTCCCTCATTAGAAAATAGGAAAAAAAAAAAAAAAAGAATAAGGTAGCATGTATGATAAATGTGATGTACATGATTTATTGTATTGCTAAAAAATATTTATATTATTATTGTGAAAAGTACATTGTACAATCTATATGAAATTGAGAATTTCAATCAATATCACCTAAAAACTTCTCTTCACAAATAATGGTTATTACTGAAAGCGAAGTACAGTGCATATTATGTGAAAATTATATTGAAGAAAATATGAAACAATCTATGAAGTTCTGTGACAATGATAATAAACAAGTAGAAGATGTTTTGATATATGCTTTTATTAAATACTTACTTCCTGCTATTTGGCTTTTTGGACAAAGTTGAATGTCTCACTAGTCATTTGCAAATAATAAATGACCAAAAGTATTATGAAGTTGTCTTCTTTAATCCCATCCATGCTGGGATGATCTATGGTGTCATAATTCTGCAATGTTCTGAGCTTTTCAGAATAGCCCTTGCCAAAAAAATTTTTGCTTTGTTTAATTACACAAATAAATTTTAATGAAACCACATTGATGCTGCAGTCAGTCATTTGCTTATGTTTACATCCCTCCACAAGGTTTTTCTGTAAATCTTGTGCTCAGTGTTTTTCTGAATGAGCTCCCTTACAGCATTACCTGTTTATTATGAAATTCTGTTGCTTATTTGAAGGAGTATGAATTGAATTGTATAAAATTTAATCTCATTTTATACAAGGGAAAAATACATAGGTACTCTATAGATAATAATTTCTTATTAAGATGAGTTTGAGATAAAGGTCACGACAGCTAATCAGTCCTTGATGAATCAGAAATGGGATATAAATATATAGTTGAGATTAGCTTTCTGAAGCTGAGAGCTGTAAAAGTGGAAAAAAAAAATAATCAGTAGCCCTTGCACATGAAAGCTATATAGAGATACTGAGCCTTGTCCTTTGCAATGGAAAACTGTGAGGAAGCTGTATTACTAAAATTTTGTAGCTGGAGTGTAAAAATTTTGGTCCAGCCAAACTCAAAGTTCACACTTCAGAGGGCACTAGTTCCAGTTTGAGAAATATTAAAAATAAATTTTTATTATGTTAAAAACCATTTATTAAAAACTAATTATTAAAAATAACCAAATGAATAGCTATAAGCATCTATGCAATATTTCCTTCAAATATTCCAACGGAAAAAACAACTGCATATTAAATGCTTAACTGATTTACCAGACAGTTGTACACATTTGAATCCTTTAGTTAAGAATTATTTAGTCATAACAAGTTTTCTTGGGGTGAAAAAAAAAAAAAAGAAAAGTAAATGTTTAACATTTGATTTCTAGAAAAGCATTTCTCATATATTGTCTGCAGATGGCAGCAAATACTCACTGAACAGCAGAACTTCCATTGAGATTCATTAAACTAGATGTACTAAATCATGCTTTTGGGAAGATCAAGTTAACAGTCATACATTTTTATCAAGGGAATTACAATAACATTAAGTAATGTTTCAAATACACACCTGAAATCATTAATGCTATTTAATAGGTAATCCTATAATGATTAAAAGAGAGAGTACAGCTAGTAGACATCATATAAAGGAACAAATGTTTGTAGCCATGAAGGTCTGTAGGAGTAAAGTAGGTAGGTCTTTGCTGGAACAGAGAAACCAAAAACACAGTATACTGAAGTTATAGATCTGTTGATTGAACTTCTTGTGCCACAGGTGCCAGTATTTCTTATCTCTATCATTTATATTATTCCCACAGTTAGAAATCCCCCTCGGTCACAAACTCGTTCTAAGAGTTATTGTTAAAATACAAAAAGCAACTCTACTATGCTGGCTCATTCATATTTATGAAACAGTTGAGAGACTTCTTAATGCAGATTTTAACCTGAGTGGAAATTCAATTTTAGTACATCTTCCAAAAATTAGGTAACATTTTAAAGGAAAAATCTAAAGAGTCTAAGAAAACAAAATTCCAATGAGAGTTACCATTTTTATCAGATAGTTAATAGAGTTAATTTCTATTGCTGATATTTTTGCTGCAACTGAGCAACTGCAGTTCACAAATGTGTCTTGGAAATAAAATGTTTAGTCTAAGAAAAATATTTTTATGGCTGTTGAAAACAAATCAGGAGTATACATCATACAGAGGAGTATTTTTTCCTATGAAATAAAAATTAAATTAATGGATAACTTGATTGCTGCTGCTTCAGTAACTATAGGGAATTTATAAATGTTAATGACAAGTGATGACAAGTTTCTGTGCTCCTATGTTCTTTAAATTCTTGCTTGTGTTATTAAATGTCTGTCATATCACAATAACTGAGATCTTTGATCCAATTCTGTCACAAAAATGTCAAATGAATATACATTAAAACTGGAGTGGGAAAAATCTTCCCTAACACACAAATTCTTGACTTGTACTTGATACTCTCAGACTATCCCATGAATCAGTTGGTTTATATAAAAAAAAAAAAAAAATTGTAAATCTCTTTGGTGGGTGAAAAACAGCTAAAACAATGAGTTCTGTTTTACTAAATTTCAAGGTCAGTAATTCTAGTCTGTTGTGGTCTAAAATTCCCCAAGAAATATTGTTTTTATGTAAATTACTGTAAAAATCTTTATTTCAGTCACCTTTTTCCCTTTTCATTTAGAATACTTGTTTTCTTGTACAAGCACTCTTCTATAAAATCTTGAATTATTTAATCAGGTAAAATTAAAGACTTTAAGGAATATTAAAGCAAGTGACTTCCTTTTGGAACCATTTATTCCTTCTTATTTATTGATACAAACAAAAAGTCACTTCAACTTAGGTTTCTTCATAGCTTTCTCTGATTTCTCTGTATTCATTCCAGAATTTTTGAGTTCCTACTAAAAATTAAAAATAAAAAAACAACCCACACCCCCAAACACAGAAAAAAATGAATCCAAATGTTATTATATTAATTTACATAATCTCTCTCCTTTCTCATTCCTTTACATATTGTGTATGCTGAGCCTTAGTTGATATTGCTGGTTCTATTGCAGTAGCAAGCAGTGAAAATTTTGTACAAGATTAATTCTCATGTGGCAGTCATTTTAATTTCAATTTTAATTTTCTTTTAAAAACTCTTTATGTATTGTGTGATACTGTATTTCTAATTAATAAATAGTGATGTTTCCCAATGATTTTTTTCCAGCATTGATTTATACTAAATTCAGAGGGGAAAAAAATTACTGGCAAATATTACTGTCTTATAATGATCATAGTGAAACTGAGTATAGAGAATTAGAACATCATTGCCTGAACAGCTGTGTATGCTAATACTGCAATCTTAAGCAAACAAAAATAAATCCCTTGGGTCACTGCCAGTTAATCCTGGAAATACTTAGACTTCCTACATCTTTCCCTTTTGAATTAAAAACTCCCTTGTTGTTGAGACAATTCTGACCATGCTTACGGTTGCTTAAGCATCTTGACACCTCTCTCAGCTAATTCTAATCTGAATCCAGAAGTATTCCTCTACTTAAAATGCTCTGACTTGATTTAAATTACAGTGAGGGAGGCTGTCTTCAAGGAACTTCTTTCTGGAATGTTTACACTTGTCAATATGGTGCCTTATGTAGCAGCTAAGTTTAGATCATTATTGGGGGGCTCCTACAGAGAAGTGTGTGTGCGCAAGAGGGTAAAACAAACATATTAAGAAAACGTCTTAACGGATCCTTTGGAGACTAACTTCTGACTAACGATACCTTTGTTTATAAGGAGACACTCCTCTAGAAGTCATTTAATCAGAATGATAAATTACCTGATATGAATGATCCAAGAAAGGAGTCTCTGTTGATAGAAGGAGCTTAGCTTGATCAGGCCGGTTAGTTTTTGTGTTACTTGCTCTTTCATTTCTCCATGACATTACATTTGAGGATGCACAGCCTCAATGGAAAGATCCTATGTCTTTTACTAATCTTTCCATTGGGTAATTAGGACTCTTTAAAAGGCAATAGGTTAGAGCATTCCAGGTCTCAAATTTAAAAACAATTTACCTACCTAAAAAATGCATATATATACATAAAGAGACACAGCAAACAAAAACCATATAATTTTCAATTTTTTTTATATCTGCATATGTATGAGCCCTCACACCATTAAAACTTGGGTCCTATACACATTTAATCAGTGATTTATCATATCCCAAATAAAACAAGAATACTTGAAAGAAAATATTGCCTCTCTTTGTAGGAGCCCTTAAAATTCAGCTTTTTAATACTAACAGGAATGTATGAAGCAAGTGAACTTTACTTATGGCATTTTTTTTTCTCGACAATGTAACAGAAATCATTAAAGCAAATGCATTTATTTGCTTCTCTATGAGTGTCCTTGAGTTTTGTTTTTTTTCCCACTTGAAGAATTTTCTTTTCAATTTGATTAGGTTTGCAGCTATGCTGTTTAGTAATTGCTGCACATATATTTAGAGACTAGGCACAGATGGAAATGGAGTAGAATGAACCCATTGTAGGAACTTCCTATTACCCTGCGATGATCTGCGGAGCCTATATGTGATATGGATTGTTGTCACCAATGGATTCAAACCATAATTCTGGAATAAGGGGAACATAAATATCATTCAGTTTTCCTATGGGAATACAAGAATTTTCATCATGTTTGCATCGTGAAAATCTCCCAATGCAGATCAGTCCTTGTAATATTTGTACCATAGAACTGCTTGTTTCATATTGACTTTTCCTACGGATTTTATTATTATTAAGCATGTTATGTTACAAGAGGGGTTTGGCATTAAATAAACACAACACCAGTAACCTGAACTTATTAAAATATAGTGATGGATAGATCTATATCTATCTATATCTATCTATATCTAACTATAAATACTAGAACTTACAGTGATATAAAGATTATGCATAAAATGTGACTAAAATTGTCTAGCATGCTTTAAAGTTTGTGCAAAATAAGACAATAGCATGCTGTTTGGCAAAAGGAACATTACAACAAAGGCTCATAAATATTTTTTAATTTTCCATTGAGGTTTGGACTAGATGGCCTTTAAAGGTCCCTTCTAACTCAACTTATTCTATGATTTTATGGCAACCATTATTACAGAAGAGTATAACCCATCACCTGCCAAAAACCTGAAGACATTAAGAATTGATGGTTCACTTTCCTTATGGTAAAACAATCATGGAGGTTTTTCACAAAAAAAAGCCTCTATCATGGTCCCCCAAGTAAAGGTTTTATTTGTTTCTTTGTTTTTCAGTGGAAAGATGCTTACTCATTATATCTTACTGTAACAAAACAGGGTAATGTTTATAATTTATAGAATAAAAGGAGGAAACAGGGTAAGTATTGGGTTTTTTTCCCTTTCCATCCCTGATTGTATTCAACAGTAAAATGCCCAGTATTTCATTCATCCACTCTATTTGATAAAAACGTCAAACATCCTTGTATTCTGACTACATGGTCTTCTTCTGTGTATGTGTGTTGTGTTTTTTTGTCTTTATTCACTTTCATATCTGTTAGCAATGCTTCTATAGTTACATTTATAAACATTTTTGTTTTGACATTTATGGATCTAGGGACTTCATAAACTGCTTCAGTTCAGTATAACATATATTTAGTAAGACACATAGTACATTATAGTAGATATTAAGGAGGATGTATACATTGTTCTAAATTGTTCCAAGTGTTCTAAATGTTCTAATGTTCTAAATTAATTTTAACATTTTCTCCAGAATAAAAACTGAAACCAAACCAAACAAGCTTACCATGGTTTTCTGCCTTGGCACAGAAAACCTGTACGCATAACAGTATGTGTTTCTGTTCTTTTTTTATATGTTTCCTGTCACATCCCTTTACAAATTCATCGACTGCGAAAAAATGCAGTGTAAGAATATATATATATTGTAAAGGTATAACTCTGCCCTGGGACCAGGACAGAGCAGGTAGGACATTTTGAAGACTATCAATTTGCCCTTCATTTTCCCTTTGCTACAGTAAATAAAGCAGGGAATAGTGATGGAAGAGATCAGTTCTTGCACTGGATCCAACCGACCCTGTGCTTTCCTGCAGCACTGATATGTGGTGTTGCATATCCATATGTTCCCCAGACATCAGCCCATTAAACCTGCTTTCCCTCACCAGGAGGTAATAAAGCTGGCTCATTAAGAGGATGCCTTCACTGTGTCCAAAGTGGAAGTACAGGTCTTGCATAGACTATCCCTTTATTGTCTGCTTATTCCTTCTTCCCTGATGAACCACCACTGTAACAGTATGTCTGAAGTGCAGAGAAGAACTTGGGTAAAGAGAAACGGATTCATTAGAAACATAAAACCTAACAGTAATAGAAATAACAAATGTTTCTACAGTGCTTTCTTATAATCAGATTTATGTTTTGGTTTACACTTATGTGTAAACTAAACTGAACTAACACTTTATGTGTTAGTTTACAACTTGCACTCATTTGAAAGCAAGCATTACAATGAGACCAAACATCTTACTCCTTTTTGACTAAAATAAGCTAAAAGCCAATATGTATAGTAAATAATTTGTTGTTTGTGTTTTATATGCTAATTAACTAATAGTAACATGAAAGTTAAATTTATTTAATTTGATTTGAAGTAAAGCATATCCTATAATAACACTTTCACTGAATTTCACTGAATTTTTAGAGTTGGAAGGGACCACAGAGATCATCTAGACCAACTCCCCTGCTGAAGCAGGATTGCCCATAGCTAGAGCATGTCACTCAGGACTGCAAATGCCTAAGAAAATATCAGAACCGCACACTTCAGGCTAAAAAAATACATACCAGGGACTTGAGTGCGTTTTACCTTTCTAATTTAGGCATTTAAGGTCTAAATTTTGTGTGATCTAAGTGTTATGTCTGACTTGGTCACCTTTCACGCATTATCAAAGGAAAGAAACTATGCTGAGACAGGATTCTCATTGCATATCTAACCTGTTTTAGATGTTACTTTAGAATAAGATAATTTGTTGCCTGTTTTTCTCACCACTGACTGTAAACAAGAGTACATCTCTATATTATAGGCACTTAGTTCTCCTTGTCTCAAAGAGCTCATAATGTATTCACATTCCCCAAGAAAATCCCAAATAGGATACTACAAAGGGAAAAAATGAAGCAACATAAGGTGACATTCCAGACTGAAAATCTCTTCTGTAGCATATTAATGGCTCATGAAAACTTTTAATTTTTTTCTGCTAGTAATATTTTCTCCAGAGGTGGTAGCTTGTTCAGGAATTTATGTAATAACATTTCTTTGCGATGACTAACTGGGCAGGTGGGGTGGTGGTTTTACAGGTTATTTTTCCTGGAATTTGGGACCATAACAGATTACTGTCCATATG
>JAOXNG010000001.1:165524280-165536590 GCA_028566535.1 Scolopax minor | reverse complement strand
AAGGCCAGGCTGGATGGGGCTTTGAGCAACCTGCTCTAGTGGGAAGTGTCCCTGCCCATGGCAGGGGGGTTGGAACTTGATGGTCTTTAAGGCCCCGTCCAACTGAAATGATTCTATGATTCTATAAATCACATACTGTAAATACATATATAAGATGCAACCATTATTTTTAGTGAAGTTGAGTTTATCATCTTTACAGCTAGTGCTGTTCGCTCTTATACAATGGAACTTAATTGTACATTCTGGAGTGTTCATAGTATCTCTCGATGCCTTGCATGAAACATACCTGTATAAACCTTTTCTGACATACCTGTCAGACATACAGTGTCACATACATTCTTTGTGTCCCTTGCCAAGTTCAGCTCCAGCTGTGCCTTGGCCTTCCTGACCCCATCCCTATACAACGAGGCAGCATCCCTATAATCTTCCCAGGATATCTGTTCCAAAGTCCACTGCTTGCCCATTGCTTTCCTGCCCTTTATTTTGACCAGCCAGTCTCAACTCAGCCTTGCCAGTTGCTTGCCTTTCTTTCCTAATTTTTTACATCTGGTGATCAAGAGTTCTTATGGTCTGTGGAAAGCATCCTTAAAGTTCTGCCAGCTCTTTTCTGCTCCCTTGTCCCTGAGGGAAATTTCCCAAGGGGTCCTATTTACTAACTCCTTGAACATGTTTAATTTAATCCAAACATTTTCCCTTCAAAATATGTTTTCCTTAAAATCCCTTAAAAGTATTTGTAGGTCCCTTGCCTTCTGTGGTGTCTACTTGCACTGAATGCAGAAGAGGTTTTAAAAACCCTATGTCTACATATTTCAGTGTCAATAATAACCTTGCTCTTCATGAATGTAATGCATCAACTACTTCCATTAACTTGTGTAACAGTTTCTACTGAACAACTTGGGGTTTTATTTGGTTTTAGGTTTTCTTTTTTACTATCTGATTTCAAGTAGTGTCTATGTAGATCCAAGAATAAAACTTTATGCAGAACATTTCTTGAAGGTGATTATTGATTGAACTGTTTTTAAGTTCACTGTTGTTTTTCACAAACCACATAAAATAACTCAACTGAAATTCTTTAAAATTATGTACGATGCACGTTTTACTGCTAAAATGACTTGATAGCACAATGGTTGTCAAGTAACATTACAAGTATCATTACAGGATACTTAAACTTGCTGCACTCAAAATCTTGCTGAAGGCCAAAATGTAAGAGCATCTTACCTACAAGTAAAGCCAAGAATTCATTGTTAGTATAAATTAAATATTGAGTCCAATCATTACTAGTGCAGATCTAATTGCTAGCAAAAAAGAGAATGCAGATAAAATCATCGTGCACATGCTTCTCAGTTTCATCCCCTATTCCCTTGTTATGCTCACCCTCCCAATGCTCCTGTAGGCCTTAGAGTTGTTGGTTGCATTCTGGTATGTGTGTATGAATTGAGGGTAAGGGGGTTGAAAGTGAGTTGCAAGCTTCTGGAGCCCTTTACAGGGAAGACTATGATGTTCATGTTGATGGGTTTCCCTTCCTCTCTGTAAGGATCTAGTTGACATGTTTGACATGTTTATTTACATGCTTTTATACTCTTGCTCTTTCTTCATTGGTCTGGATCTCTGTGTTACCTCAAAATTCAACCGATATCTTGCCCTTTACATATGTAGGATATTTTTTACCAGCTTCGGGTCTGTACTTTAAATGACAAGTGTATTGTTCAGAGCCATGGTGTTTCTAGTGTTAAGTCTGTCCCCTGTCTCTTACCAACTTTGCCTGTGCTCCTCTGCACCACCTCCTGTGCCCTAATTCTTCAGGTCTCTGCTGTCCTATCATATCTGGATTTCTCTACACTATGTCACTGTAGATGCCATGTAGATGTGCTACTTAGAGGCATGATTTGGTGATGGACTTGTCACTGTTAGGTTAATGATTGGACTTGATGACCCAAAGTTCCTTTCCAACCTAAATGTTTTCTGTGATTTTATGATTTAAAATTTGTTTATGATGAAAAATGGGTATAGTAGGTAGATAGGTAGATTATTTTTTTTCCCAAGGTCTCTATCCTATGACAGACACTTTCTGTGTAGAATACAAACTCACACAAAATACTGTGGTCCAGCTGTAACAGGCAAGCTCCAAAGATTTAAGGAAAAAGGACACTCCCTTGTCTGATTTGGCTGGTGACCTGGCCATCATGCACAGCAACTCAACTTCAGACTCAGCCTTCCTCAAGATGTTGGTTGTCTATAAATTTGTTCCTAATAACAGGTTGTTGTTTTCATACTTTTCTGCTTTCCAACTCAGATGGTAGACATATGCTGACAGTCCCATGTTTGTGTACATACATGCATGATTTTCATACAACTCTTTCACAAATTAGTTACGGCATCTTAGTAGATTCAGAGTAACTATCACTAATTCATTTTATATCTGAAAAATTAATAATTCCTCAGAAGGCAACATTTTATCCTTTCTGCTCAGTGAAAACATTTTTCCTTTTTCAAGTAAATTAAAACAAGTAGGTTTTGACTGTGTAAATCCTTCTGTCAAGCCCAACATCTCTAGAGCTAGTGAATTTTCATAATAATCCTTTTCTGAATTGCAGACTGGAATTTAAAATCTATATCTATTCAGACATCATGGAAACTGTGTCACACAGAAAACAGGATTGTATTTACCAAGAGGTGTCATAAAAAGCCAGGGTTTAGTATCAAGGCAGAAAAACAGATTTTGTGAGTCACTTATAAGATCAAATCAGTCAGACGGAGACAGAATTTGACTGAAAGCAAGGCATTTCATCCACCCACCAGAACAAAAGTGCTATTTAAAAAAAAAAATGCTGGGATAAACATAACTTTTTTCTTAAATATCTGTTCTTCAAACTAGAAGAATGATTTGAAAAAGAAAAATGTGTCAGCAGCCTCTAAAGGCTAAATTGTACTGATGATCGATTTCACCTTCTGATACAACAGTTTTGACACTTAATTCCCCTTACGCAAAAAAAAAAAAAAAAAAAAGAGAGAGAAAAAAAGCTCTAGTAAACAAATGATGAAGTCAAAGATAAATATAAAGATGAGAATAAGAAATTCTGATGATAAGAAATCTTTAAGAGATGAATGAACTCTGAAAGTCCTGCTATACATGTTTATATTCTGGCTTCCTTCTGAGTAGCCAAACAAGACAGTTCAAATTTTACATAACAACCTAAATTCATCTAGCATTTTCAAGATGCCACATAGTTAGTTGCCATAAATATTTATGACTACTTAGTCTTAGGATATGTGAAAATTATCTGCCAGTGACACATGAGGAAGAATTGCAAAAAGAAAACAATAGGCATCCAAATCATCTTGTGCTTTATCAATATACATTTTTTTTTAATATGTACTCGTGATATAAATTTACCACTTAAAAGCAACTAAAAACATTCTACCATGATTAAGCTTGTGTACTGTTTAAGATTTTTAAAGTGTTATTTTCTCTTGACCAAAACACTGTACAATTCCAGTGAATTAGTTAGTTAGATAGAACTACATAATGCACCCATGCACCCAAAAATGATAAAAATTCTTGGAATTGTTTCACAAACTACAAGCTTTTGAGTAAAGCAAAAAAATTAAATTTAAAGTAATTTATTTCTATTGCTGTGAAATGTTCCTCAGTGATCTGAAAGTGTCTCAGTCTCAAATAATTTAATAAAATAATCTGACAAGGACAGATATGGTCCAGTTTGTGGTAATATGTGATATAATTCTTCTCTATTAGCAATATTTAATGAAGGCTATTCAGAAAAGGCAGAAGAGCTAGTGCAATATAATTAATTTCTAGATAAATGTATTTGTCAAAATAGAAAAATATATTTTCTGCTCTGTCATTCAACAGAACCACTTTAAATACAGGAAACTCACATTTGTGCTAAGATAATTCTTATTAATCCCAGTATTGGTTTTATTAACTTTTTAAAATATTCATTAGTCCACAGTTGATAAAAATATGAACTCATATTGGATTTTTTTCCTAAAAGAAGTATATAAATGTAGATATTATTTTATAGATTGATCTTCTGGACTTTGAACCTTTGATCACAAGCCTTTGAACCCAGCAGTCCACATCAAACACTTAACCAGCTCATATTTCACCAGATTGGTGATAAGGAGACCATTGGAGACTCTGCCAAAGTTTTTTCTAAAGTGAGGATATACAGCATCAATAGAAAGGAGCTATATGTTTCTATGAGTATTTTCATGCCACAATTCAATACACTTATTATGATTAAGCTACATTCATATTTGAATTCTCAGCTCACTATTGTATTCAAATAACTGTGCTAAATAGGTGTTTTAAAAAAAATAGTTTTGCATAGTTTTGAACTGCAAAGATTTCAGACAAAAGTGCTTCTATAATTCTGAATACCAAATTTATACATAGTAAACAATAACCATGGTGGGAGATGTCTCATGGGTTTGAAAGCTCATTTGTGTCCTATTCTCCTATTCAGCCAGGCAGCAAAGATAAACAGAGCATTACACTTGAGTCTGTCATGAAAAAAAAAAAAAAAAAGTCAGATTATAGATCCTAGCCTGTCCTGTTCCTAATAGGCAGTAAGCTTCAGCACTAATTATTTCGACCTTTTGCATTGCCATAACAATACAGAAGACCGATAATTCATATTAATAATCTGTTTGACAGCATATTTGTTTCCTTGACATAGGCAAGGATTTCCTAGATTTAAGTTAGAAACACTTAAATGCCATCCAGAAAACAATCACTGGAGAGATCATGAGTTTTTCAGAAAACTGAAATTATGCTGACTGTTCAAAATAAAATTTGTGTGTCATTGAGGCTATAAGAAAATCTTGGTGTGAAAATCCAATAATTTTTTGATGATTGCTTAAAGGAAGGATATTGCATGGCTATTTTTTATTATGTGACATATATAAAAATCATAATTCTTGGTAAAACAGGCTCATGACTCACACTTCACTGTAGTCTGGAATAAACCCCAAACATATAATTTCTTTTAATTCTCCTGTGGAAGGAAGCTGGGTTTATGTCTCACATTAGTAGCAGACCCACTGGATCTAGTTCCCCAGTCAACTTGGGGTCTTCTTTAACAGTCAGTGAAATACTTTATGTGGTAGGTCCGCTCAGTCACCTAGTTTCAAGATAGACCCTCTCTCAAGCCAATCCACTAGGTCATATCTGCAGATGACTGGTTGGAGGGGTCCTGGATGACCCAGAGGATTAATCACTGAAATACTTGGCACTCTCACACACACACAACCCTGATACTCAGACACATCCCAACTACAACTATAGGAGAAACTTGATTTTCATACTTAGAACTCATGTATTGCTTAAATTACATAGTGTCACTATGATGTTGAATCTTTACAGTGTTATAACACTGAAAAATAATGATCTCATTTAATTTTATATTCCAAGAAAGACTAGTTGGAGAAAAAAATACAAACAAAACCTACCGAATGAGTTAAATATTTTCTTTATTAATGTGTTTTATAGACTTCAGTGAACATACATAGATGTACATATGGATATATGCATCGATCTGTCACAGGATCATATAATCATTTAATGGTTTGGATTGGAAGGAACCTTTAAAGACCATTCTTCAAAGACCAAAGTTTCAATGCCCACCATCAGGCCCCATGGGCAGGGATATCTTTCAGTACTTCAGGTTGCTCAAAACCTCATCCAACCTGACACTGAACACTTTCAATAATGTGACATCCACAAATTGTCTGGGAAACCTGTTCCAGTGTCTCATCATCCTCATCCAAAAATATTTCTTCTTTATATCCAGTCTTCTATATCTTATCTCCAATCTAAACCTACCCTTCATATTCCTGTGTTGAGGGCCACAGAGATGTCTGCTTTACTCCAAGTGGAGTCTCACAAAAATAGAGTAGTGAGGGAGAATCACTTTCCTTGACCTGCTGGCCATGCTTTCTGTGATGCAGCCCAGGATGCAGTTAGCTTGCTGGGCGGTGAGTGTACGTCAGTGGCTCGTGTTCAGCTTTTCATCCACCAGTACCCATGAGGTCCTTAACCTTAAGAAATCTTAAGCTTATTCCTGTTGCCATCATCACTTAATATATGGGCTTTATGGCTCCTGCTTCCAGAAGATGATGGGTAAGGTCTTTGCATGTGTCCTTAGGCGCTGTCTGGACCTAAGCTACATACGGCTTTGGAAGCAGCAATAATAATAATAACAACAACAATAATCTGTTATTTTTGTTGTTATCTGAAATGCCACATACGTGCTTCTGCAATAATACAGGTCAAAGAAGTTGAGACAGACAACCTGTCCCTAGATTTGTTATATTTTAGGTCCACGTTATGGCAAACTAATGGACTTAGTCACCTGTTTGATGGTCATCTCTTTCTTTTCAAAGGATGGATCTGCTCTTAAGCAAAGCTTTGCAAAAGCTGTGAAGTGCTGCATCGAAGCTCTTGAATTTGGACCATTTCCAGGCCTAACGTCCAGAAACTCTTCCATATGGGTGGTAAATTTAAAGAGGTAAGCTCTTTCAAGTGTCCCGGAGGAAGAGTGGAAGAACAAATCATAGCTGAGTACTTGAAGCTGCTGTGGAAGATGCCAGATTTGTTGAGGCTCAGGGTGCAGGGCTGGCTTGGCCGGCACCAGACGCTGCGTACAGTCCCCTGGTTTACTAGAATTGGCTCCTTATATGAAATAACACTGCTTTGCCTGGGTGAGGAAGAAAGCAGAATGCCCTGTGTCAAGAGCACTTATTTTGAAAAGCTCTTGAACTTGCAGTACGTCAAAAAGTCCGGAGAAACTTATCCAGCCTTTTAATTAGCAGGATGCCAGCTTTTTAGGGTGCATTGCTTTGGCTGCCAGCAGCTTTCTGACTGTCTTGCAGCAGGGAGGTAGTAACATGTTTGGGCATTGGGGCTTTTTGGGCTTTTTTGGACAGGGAAGGGAAGGAAAGCAAATCACGCTGTGGCAAATCAGAAGAAGAACTAATTATGCATATGTATTTCATTACAGCCCTGGGCTGTCTTATTCCTAATCCTGAGAGTCTGCTCATCCTCCTTGATGTGGGGGGGCATGTACAGCTAGGACGTGTTGACCCATTAAAAGTGAACTCTAAAGGTAATATCAGGAAGCATTTCTAGAGCTAGTATTTAATGTAAGAATTACTGCATTGGAGGTCAGGCAGTTATCTGTTGGAAATGGGTCACTGAAGCTAAACAAATTCACACCATCTGAGGCTCTGACCCATATGTAGATTTCAAACCAAGTGAGCAAATTGTGAGGGTGCTATTTTTGCATTTACTTTGAATTCGAAACGATGACACAGTCTCAGTTCTTAGTCAGTCAGACTTCCAGTAGCAGTGGATTTTTCTTAAAGGACTTGGGAGAATGACTCAAGGTTGAAAACTAGGACAAACAAGTTTATTTTTTTTTTCTTCTGTCAAATAGCATCTGCAGCCTTAAACAAATTGTCTATTTGTTTGTTATTTTAAAAACTAGCCTGGAAATGAAAGACAGCTGCCTGCTTCTGTTTTCCTGCTTGAATTCATTTTCTGACCTAGACCCATGAGAGTGGCAAAATTTCCATTTGAACCCAAGAGGACCAGCGGCTGCTGGTGGGAGCAAGGCTTCTTCTTCTCACTCCCAT
Organism: Scolopax minor; assembly: GCA_028566535.1. Lineage (NCBI taxonomy): Eukaryota > Metazoa > Chordata > Aves > Charadriiformes > Scolopacidae > Scolopax > Scolopax minor. The sequence goes on along the minus strand of JAOXNG010000001.1, from coordinate 165,528,934 downwards.
CAAGCAGTGAGAGGCAGGAGGCAGCTGTCAGGAGTATGACCTTCTTTTTCTATAGTAGCTAATGTCAGAGGGCTCTATAGCTTCCTCACCCAGCAGAGAGGAGATGGAAAAGGGTAGAGATGCTGCAGCTTCTGGTGACGCCTTCAGTGCTGAGTTTTTGGTGGTGATGGATGGCCCTAGACACTGCACGTGGTGACTGTGTTTACTTGCGTTCTGCTCACTAAATCAGCTTCCCCTAAGATTTATTCTGACTTGCTGAACCATCTGAGCAGCTTTTAACTGCTGCCTTTTTCTTTTTTTTTTTTAAATGGAAAAGAAAAAACCCGACTTGATTAACTCCTTCCTACCCCTCCCACCTGTCTCTAAGCGTGGAATTTCCCTCCTGCAGTGACACTTAGGTAAAGGGCAGGATGGGCAGCATTTGGAGTGATTCCAGGGACCTTAGCTGCTTGTGGTCTGCAAATCACAGGGCTAAATAAAGGAGAAGCTTCCCAGGCTGCTCTTGAAAAGGGTTTTTATAGCTCCATGTATGGAGACTATCTGAAAACTAAATTATTGGTATTACTGTTAAGTGTTGAGAGATATTAGAAAGGAAAAGATGACTGTAGGCAAAGCATTGCTGGGCAGATGCCTCCTTTCCAAAACTAATGTGCCTGTGTGAGGGAAAAACATTTGTCCCTGCTGCTCCATGTCCTCTCCTTGGGCACAGAGTGGGTTCCCCATGGCCCTCCAGCTGGCACGAGCACTGGAAGGAGCGCCAGGCTTTTGAATAGCCAGAAAAGGGTGCGAGATATGGGGAACCGTGAAACCTTGCAAGGAGCTAAGCCTAACCTGAAGCTTTCTGTCCAGAGCAAGCCCTCCGCAGGTCCCTGTATGTTCCCTGGTGTGCTGCCTGCCCGCTGCCGTGCTCCCACAAGTCTCGGGTGGGTGGGACGGCCAGAGATGGAGGAGCATGTCTTTTCCTCCGCTGCAGGCTGTGTGTCAGCAGTCTGTTCTGCTCCGAGCATGGCTGTGCTGTCAGCGAGTGTGACTGGGTTAATGGAGTATGTCAAGGGACCAAGGGCAGGGTTTGGCGGTGAGCTACTGACTTGTCAGGCCTGGGGAAGTGGTATGTAACAGCTCTGCTTCTCACATAGAATGAGCCTCTGGCTTGGGGCTGTGGTTTCTATGTTTATGCATACACACACACACACACACACACACACACACACACACACATACACACACACACAGAGTATGTATTTTTCATATAATTGAAATGACTTGGATGGCCGATGGCAACACTGGGTTCAGGAATTTGCATTCCTGAAAACAGACAGCGGGGTGATAACGTGAGGTGCAGGAAATTAGCAGGGTCATGACAGTAAGGGAGGGCACTCTGAACGCAGCACATAAGTGGAGGATGATGAGTGGGAGAGGGCAGCATCATCTGCTGCCTGGGGGAGATATTCCTCTGGCAGAAACAGAAGTGAAGTGCCCGAGCAGAACCATTCCCGGGATGCCATCAGTGTTTGGTGTTGGCATTAAGTGGTCTCATTCATGGCAGTCCCAGCCCCGAAGTTGGTGGTGTAACATTTCTTGCAGGAATCTTGACCTTTGTTTTCTCCTGACACAGTGAAACAGGTCCTGGGATGAGGGAGTGGTTCATGGGGTTTGGTGGAAAAGGATCATTCCTTCTGCTTCTTCTAAGTCCTTTGTTGGAAAAAGGGTTGGAGAGGTGTGAGGAAACCTTTTCCACATTTCACTGAATGACAAAGTGAACGCCATATTCTATAAATTTTTAATGAAGTTCTGTGAGCTTATAAAGTACTGAGGTGAATGTTTAAATAAATGCTAAAAGCCCTGCTGTTACTGTATGCTTTGTTTGAAATGACGTGCGTGTTCAGTAGAGTATCAGTGGTTCTATTGAGGAAAAAAATTTTCAAGTTATTCCGTTTCTTTTCCAAGTAATACTTTGTTTCAGATAAAATACTAACTTTTCCCCTTGCATGAAGGAGGACTGCATCATACTTTTGACTTGTACAGACACACTTGAAACTGTCTCCAGTGATAGCATAAGGCAGTAAATAGAAAAATTGTGGGGGGAGGGAAATCTTTCAAAAGAGCTGACTTGAGTTGGCGTGGCATTAATTTCAAAAGCATCTTTCTGGTCTCCTAATTACAACTCTCTATTTTTTATTCCTATTTGTACATCCAAATAAATATAAAAATAACGGCCATAAATGTGTAGGCAGTGTGGTGTGTCATGTTGCCCTTCCCCCTCCCCCTTTTCTTTTTTTAATGTTTTCTTGGTGGTTTATGTAAGTAGCACTGTGCTTAAGCCTTTGAGCGTTGGGGGCTTTCAGAAGAGAACCTTAGAGTGCATACTTTTAATAATGCCCATCCCCTTGCAAAGGAAAATTTCTGTAAATGTAAGATGTAATATGTGTGTATAGAGGAAACGTGCTCTGAAGAAACTCATCCAGGGAGAAGTAAAAGCTGAATCAATTGTTTCAAACTGTCTGGAGTCTGACACTGAAATTTCAGGATACTTAATTGCATACCTGCTTAGTTGACTGAGGGGAACTTTTAAATCAAATATATTATAAATAGAAGCAGCTGAGCGATAATATCCAAAAAATGCAGGCTCTTTAAAAACAGATGTCACATTTCACCAGTAAAGACTTTGTCAGTTAAACCAGCTTTGTGTGTGAACTTTCTTTACAAAGAAGTCCTTCACAGCGTGGTGTTATGTCAGCAAACAGAGTGCTGCTCAGTATCCTTAGCTTCAAATCAGTGGCACCTATAAGTGGTTTGGTCAGCAACAAAAGTATTTTTTCCTGTATGTTTAACTTAATGTGGCTCTTCTGGGGCATTTCTGCATCTCAAGAATGGAAAGGCTACAGATGTTCCTTGTTAAACACAGCTCAAGTATGTTTTCCATGGAGGTTTTCACCTTTTTTTTTTTTTTTTTTTTTTTGTCCTAGAGTTTCCCCCCTTTTTCTTGCTCATTAATTCTGTAGGTTTATTTATTTTTTATTGACTGTGTTTCAGCAGCAGCTCAGCTGCCTTTCCAGGAGGAGCTAACACTCCTCAAAATACCTTGGTACAACGACCCAGACATTTGGGTTTGTACCTGCAAACATTAATTCCTTCGAGCGCTGCTCAGCGGCATTTATTTTCCTTTATCCCACCAAGCCATCTTTTCTTACATTCTCCTGCTTGCCTCTTTGCTCATCCTGCAAGCCATTCTTAGGACTGGCTCGTTGCCCCATAACGACTATTAAAACGTGGCAGCTGCTCTGTGGTTGCTCACCTCCTTGCTCCATCTCCCACTCCTTTACTTGGCTGCTGGCCTATCCAGAATTCTCAGTTGAGGCACCATCTTCCATACAAAGGAAGGTTCTTTGAACCATGTGGCCTTCATCACAGTCTTGGAAGCTGAAAGGTTGTGATAGATGGACATAGTAAAAGAGATGTATTATTTTTTTTTTTTTTTCCAGAAAGCAGGAGCATGTTTTTACTGTGCTGTCTCTACCGGTCCATTTACCACCGAGAGATGAAAGAATTGGAGATTAGAAGCTGTTCTGGTAGATTAACCCTAGCAGGTCTCAGGTGATTAGTCACTAATACATTTTTGCATGAACACCTTGGGTTGACAAATTCTGACTCCTAGCGCCAGGTGGCTAAGAGCTTTCCTACAGAAATACATGTGCATAAAGTAATATCTGCTGGTGAATTCTTTTTTTTTTTTTTTTTTAGTTAATGGGAACTGGCATCTTCTGCCATCAACTGTAATTCAAGTAAATGATGCTCTTTGTGACATTAAGATGAAATTAAGGTGTATTGTACAGCACATGGCCCCAACACAAATTCCTGTTTTTCAACATCCTAAATTATATAAGCAACGTCTTTACAGTCAAGTTTTTAAGACAGATTAATTGTTCATGTCAATGCAGATTTTTTTGGACGTCTTTGTGCTTTCATTATCCACTTCTTACCAGCATCACTTAGGGCATCTTTTCAGAGACAGGTGGAAAGAAGTTTTAAGTTTCTTATTTTGTGTTTGATTTGGGAAACTCCTGCAAACTTGGTGGTTTGGAAAGTCAGCTGTCTCAATAAGGAACTGGAAGACTATTTTTAGTTAACCGTGTTTTGGAAATCTTGCTTGTAATTTTCTGCTGCAATAAAATGTGGTCAATTTTATCTGTTCTGCATAATTTCCAAGCATGACGCTACCCCATGTGCATAAATAATTAACTAGAACGTCTGAAGTCCTTTACATCTTTTGCTCTGCAGAAGAAATGACACGGTGACCACTACTCAAGATTAGGGGACAAGGTGGTCTTAAAGTTTTAATGTTGCTGTATGTTGTTAACTGACCAAAATTGAGATACTGAAAATGGTGTGCTAACCTGCCGTTAGAGACAACTTTAGATGTTGAAAATAATGCCAGCCAGAGTTGTTCCGTGGTGTAAAACCTCCACCCAGAAGGTGCTGTGCCAACCCATCACTGGAACAGCCTGCTTACGTGAAACCCTTTGGCAGTTCAGGCCTTTATTTCTTTGAGGGAGTTCATCCCCCCCTCTACTGTGTCCTGGTGAGGTCCCCTCTGGAGTTCTGTGTCCAGTTCTGGGCTCCCCAGTTCAAGAAGGACAGGGAACTGCTGGAGAGG
>JAOXNG010000001.1:165504359-165516922 GCA_028566535.1 Scolopax minor | reverse complement strand
GACGCGGGGAGCAAAGTCCTTCCCATCTGATCTAAGAGAAGATCAGGTTCATGATCATCTGAGTAACATGAACATACAAGAGGTCTATGGGACCTGAGGTGATACAAACCAGAGTCCAGAGCAAATTGGCTGAAGTAGTTGCCAAGCGAGTCTCCACCATAATTGAAAAGTCATGGAAGTCAGGTAAAGTCCCTGGAGACTGGAAAAAGGGAAACATTGCACTCGTTTTTTAAAAGGGTAGAAAGGAGTACCCTGGAAACTACTGACTTGTCAGTGTCAGACTCACTTCTGTGCTTAGAAAGATCATGGAACAGCAAGTCCTAGAAGCTATGCTAAAGTCCTTGAAGCACAGGGAACTGATTTGTAACAACCAGCACAAATTCCCCAAGGGCAAGTTCTGCCTGACCAACCTAGTGGTCTTCTGTGACGGAATGGCTACATTATTGGACAAGGGAAGAGCTACACATGTTATCTGTCTGGACTTCTGTAAGTCAGACATGGTCCCCCACAACATTCTTCTCTCTAAATTGGAGAGGTATGGATTTGACAGGTGGTTATTTCAATGGATGACTAAGTAGTTGGTTGATTGCATAGCATGTAGAGGATAGTGGTCAGCGGCTCAATGTTGAGATGGAGATCAGTAATAAGTGGTCCCTCAGGGGTCCGTATTGGGACCAGTATTGTTTAGTATCTTCATCATTGACCTAGAGAATGGTATCAAATGCACCCTCAGCAAGTCTGTGGACAACAACAAGCCAAGTATTGTGGTAGACACACCTGAGCAATGAGATGCCATCCAGAGGGACTTGGACAAGCTCAAAATTAACCCCACGTGAATTACCTGAAATTACATAAGCAAGTACAGATCATGAAATTACATCAGCAGTCTTATATATTCCTCCTCACAATAATGTAACCTGTTCCAGCAAGTACTGAAAATATTTTGTATGCATCAGTAGATTCAGAATCTGGTTAAGATGAACTACATTGTTAACTGAGAACTTCAGAGACCTTGACTTTGCTCTGGGATTCTGCATTGTTCCTGTGAGATTATGAGCTCAAGATGCTCAGTGTTAGGGACATATATCAAACCAGGACTTTCATACTTTCATTTACACCCTTTTTCTAAAAAAAGGGGATTTAGATAGTAATTATAGGCTGCTTTCAAACAGAAAATAAATATGGAGGGACAGAGTAATAGAGGGAAAGTAAACAGAACTCTAGCATTGTTTGTAGTAAGATTCCTGTCACAGATTTTTGCCTGTATCACATATTGTCAAAACACAAGCCCAGGTGGGCTAATGGAAATGCTCAGAGACTTTTACCAGTGGCTTGTATAGATTAGATTCTGCCCTTGAGGGAGGGAAGATTTTCATATTACAAATGCAAACAGTGTTGAATATTTACTTGTTCTCCAGTCCAGAGAATGGACATAATTTTGTTTTAATTACCATCCAGTGAAAGCTTCATGCAGTTAGATCACTGGGACTACTGATCTAGAAGGGAAGATATCTGCTTTCTATGTTCTTAAGGTTGTTTATCAATTGTATGTTAAGCAGTCACTCCATTTAATGCATGGACTGTCCTAGGAGCATAGAGCAGAAGTCAGGCTTTTACTTTATCAAGAGAAAGATCTTTTTTGTTAAGTGCTATGGTCCCACTTCAGAAGAGCCTTTCCAATAGTCATCTCATTCCCCTGGGTTTTTGGAGGTGGGTGTGAATTTGTCTTCTCCCTTTTATGCTTCCTCTTCAGCATTTAATTCACATAACTTTCTATACTAGCCCTGCTGCCTCAAGGAATCTGACTTTTATTTGGAGGATTTCTTACACTGATACTAACATAGGCACCCTCAGATTTCTAAAAGCCTCCTTTCACGAATTGCAGCATGTGAGAAAAACCTGATCATCATAAACATCTGAAATTCACTTGAGCTAACTTGATTAATCAAGCAGTAACGAAGCTGTTAATCTAAACAGATAATACAAAGTTTTATTCATTTGAGTATTGTGTGTACCAGAATAAATTTTCTTTTTATTTCTACTTACAATAAGAAGTATGTATTTCTTTAGAGCAAATGTAAGCTTAACAGCTGTTATGGTTCTTTTACTGTTCTTAGAGTTCCAGCAACAATTTTCATTTGTAGGGACTGCCAAATAAAATTACACAGTGATACGAAATGTAGTTTGTCAAATGACATAATTTTACACCTATAGTATCCAAGATTCTGACAGTGGTTTTATCAGAAACCTAATTTTAATTCTTTTTCATCAGATGCAAGATACCAGTCCAGATTTAAAATTTTCGTATAACTTGCTAAGGGTTGCAAAGTTATACTTGGTTTGTTTTAGTTTTTTTCAGTTGGAGATGGGTATGGTGTGCAGTACTTCAGAAAGCTGCAGATTAAAAATTTGAATAGTAATACTTTTCTATTGGTATACATAACTAACATTATAAGCCTAAAATTATTCAAAAATTAAAAAAAAAAAAAAAAAAAAACAAAACAACAACCAAAACCCCACAGAACATAAAAATATTTTTAAATTTACCTCTACACAACTAAGAATTTATGTTCATAGTTATTATATAAGCATAGCTTAAGGGAAAAATGCAATATACATTTGGGACTGGAGAGTAAACATGGGAGCATAATGTTTTACATAGTTGAAGAAACTGAATATGCATACTATGTTTCCTTATCTGGTAGGAGCAGACAGAAGTTGCTATAGAAAATTCAATGTCAGGGAAAATTTGGTCTGTGAGTATATAAGTACCCTATAAATAATCTTCAATTTGTCTGTTCCTTGAATTTAAATTATGACAGAATAAATATCACTTCTACGAATTAACCCCCTTCAAATAAGAATTTTGTCTGCTTAATTTTCTGGAGTAGCTCAATTTATTCCCCACACTGCTATGTGAATGGCAACCTCTACATAGAATGCATATCCTTTCAGTGCATGTTATTTTTAAACTTGATTAAATAAGACCCAAACAGTTTCTTACTGGTCATTAATTTGTTGTTCCTCTGTAGCAGAATGCAATAGGTTCTACTCCATGGAGGTAGAGGAAAGCTCAGTTAAAAACTGTCTGAAGGGCCAGGCACAGAGAGTGGTGGTCAATGAAGTTAAATCCAGTTGGTGGAAGGTCAGAAGTGGTGTCCCACAGAGCTCAGTATTGGGGCTGGTTCTCTTTAACATCATTATCAATGATCTGGATGAGGGGATCAAGCATACCCTCAAGTGCAGTCGACACCAAGTGGAACTGACTCCTCCTGAGTGAATCCCCTATGTGTTCACAGTTCCTACCAGAAAACTGCTCCAGAGTGGGCTCCTCTTTATGGGCCACAGTTCCTGCCTGGTCCAGCATGGGGTCTCCAGGGACTGCAGCTTTCGTCAGGGCATATGCACCTACTTTAGCCTGAAGTACTCATCAGGCTACAAGGCGGATATCACCTATTAACTATGACAAAAATTTACCTAATTTATATATAAAGGATTTTTGACATGACATTTGAATACTTTAGTGTGTTCTGTAGTTATAGTAAACCATGTGAAACTGAGTATATCAGCAAGCATCTTTTATTTCAACCTGTATCTCAAGGTGAAGCACAAAGATGCAAATTACATTTAATGAACATAAGGAAAAAAAGTTCTTAAGTTTGGTTAAACAGTTTAACTTACTAATGGGAAATTCTAAGTACACTTATTACATCTGTTTCTTAATTAGTGCATCAAGTGCTCAAATGTTCTTCTGACTCTGTAAGAAGATATGTTTAATGATTCTTGCATATAACATATAGTCCCAGGCATCAGCTGTCAGTTGAAATGAATGCACAGAATACAACAATAGAGACAATGGAAAGGTGCCCTAGAACATCTGGCACGTAGACCCATGCACAAAAAAGCCTAAGAAATGTGATATACCATATGTGAAGCAAAGATTTGAAGAGATAAGAATGGCTTGAAATAAACATGGCTTTAAAAATAAAAAACACATGAGCAGAAGAAAGACATGAAAGAAATCAGTGAAGGGTAAAGATTTGAATACTCAAAGCCTTGTATATATAAATATTATGCACTAGTGGCATATATTTTACAGAATCAAGTGAAAATTCTCAAAAGTAGTAGTTCATATATTTATATTGTCACATTTATTATACATATCCAAGTAATTTATTAGTGAATTTTTTTTTCCTTCCTATGGAAGAAAAGGTTTTTCCACAATTTACTTTACAATAAAATATAGTAAAATTCTGCCCTGGTGTTGTCAGCTTTGAAATAGTTTCTTTTTTTCAATATTCTTTTTCTTCTTAATTTTCCAAAATGCTCCTTTTATTGTTGTTTTGGGTTGCTCCCCTTAAATTGGTATTTTGATTGGGTTTTTTCGGTCATTGCAGGTGAAAGTAGGGTGATACAATGAAATATCTATCCATCTATCTATCTATCTATCTATCTATCTATCTATCTATCTATCTATATCTATATCTATATATGAAATATATCAAATATATATGATTTATATATGAAATACAGGGAACGGTGTAAAGGGACTCACCTTTCCAGTTCCATCTCCTTTGTTGTAGGTATCCCTATTCTTTTTAACTCCCCAACAGTGTCTTTTAGAAGGAAATGACAGAAAGCACTATGCAAAGCTTGAATTTATTCAAAGTGTTTTCATCCACTTAAAATTAACATATCTCAAAATATTTGACTTTTTTTCTATATAAAAGATGTTGGTGTGAAACATAATAATGTGATGACAATTTCAATCTTTAGCTTGTCTTCAGTGAGGAGCTTTCCCTAAGTATGCAAAATGCTAATTCATGTCAATACCTCAAAGTCTTGCCTGCGGGAATGAGAAAGTTGGAGACGCACTGCTGAGTGAGAGCTCAGTAGCTGCTCTTGTATTCATAGGAAGGAAGCCTTGAGATCAGTAAAACAATGTCCTTATATGTTGATGTGTGTGTGTTGTGAGACAGATAGCAGTGTACTGAAATAGTATTGTTTGTTAGCTAGGCGGGATAAAAATTTAAATGTAGACAATTGTATTGCTCACAATGGTGTATGGACATCCCCTTGTAACCTATCTGTGTAAAGAGCACAACATGTGATCAAAAGACAGAAACTATATGTGCTGGAAAAGTGAAACAATAAATGTCTTTGCTTCACCACTTAGCAGAATCCGTGCCTCAAGTGCCACACTTACCCATTTAAGCTGACACTGATAAAATTGTAAAAGCGGAAACTGTATCTTGTCCAGAGTTTTTTTCTTAAATTCCCTCTGACTTACAAATTACCCTGAATCTAAACCAGGTTGTCTTGGCTGTCAGAGTGAAGCAGAATTAACATGTAATGGAGAAGGAATCAGTAGGCCCATGAATAAAATATATGAAATTTACATATAGATAATGACACTTAAGCATGCACAAAGACATTAAATATTGTTTTGGATTGTCCTATTTTTTCTACAAAATACCATTCTTTTTCTCTATAGAAGAACTCCAAAAAATACATTTTCAAATAAGATTGAAAGGTGTTTATATGGTTTGGATAGAATAAGTCACTGAAGGCAGAAAACAAGTGGCAGACTATGTCTACTAGAGGGGATTTTAGTAGTATAGTTTAATCTCAGTAGTAGTGATTTTAGTCATATATAGCAAAGTGTAGCTGACAGAAAATATGAGATTCATTAAACAAAACAAAAAATCAAATCACTCCATAATCGCTCCTTTTTGTATTAATTTCATGTTATATATAGCAAAATATAAAATAAAATTCATAGATTCATTATTTTATGCAAGTTCTTATATTGTTAATGTTTGTGTACATGTAAATAAGTGAAAGAAAAAACTACTTTTCAAGATATGAGGACTACAAGCTATTGACTTTTCCCCCTTCTTTGAAACACAAAAAAATTCTCTTTCTGGAACTGTGAAACTTTTTCACTAATTTTTAATTCTAATAAAGAAAAAAAAATAAATAAAAAGGTAAATTTACTGCAAATTTAAATGTAAATGCAAATTACTATTTTATCTATTTGTTGTAAATAGATGGAAAAGAGATAATTAAAACAAAAAGGCAACACAGATTGTAACTTTAAAAAAAAAAAAAATTTATTCTTGAAATTGCTGGGATCTCCTTGTAATCATTTTATCTTCTTTGCAATTGGTAAAGGAAGGACTTCTAGTTCTAGCAGTGACATTAATTTTATTGGATGATAAAGTGGTTTGAAGATAACCATCTATTAGGTTATAATCTCGTAAATATTTTTACTAGAACTTTTAATTGATCAGTAACAACATTGCTACAGTACACAAAGTACTGCAAATGGTAAAATAAGACAATGTTGGTCCTTCTCAGGAATATTTCAACATTTTCCTCTTTTTCTTTCCACTATCAGTATTTCTTTTTAATTCATAAATTACACTATACTGTTATTCAGTTAAATCTTATTAATTTGTTCTTTACTGGTTCACTGCTTTTAATTCAGCATTTATGTTTTGCTATCTGGGCTCTTGCCTCATTGTAGAAAATAATTTCAGAAACATTCTGTTACAGCTGCTGTTGTGGTCTTAAATAATAACTGGGAAACAATTTTTAGGAGATAATTGAAATGACACATTGCTCAACTCATGCCAACATTATAAATATCTATTTATCATATCAGCCCTGTTCCTAAGCTTCAAAAGAATTTTCTCTGCTTTCAATGAGATCTCACTGACTTTTTCATAAATGAAACAATGAAAACCATTGAAAGTAAAATGGAAACCATAGAAAGTAAAAATTAAAAAAAACATAATATAGGTGTGCAAAAAATGTCTCAAAACAAACCCCTCAAACTTGTTTTCAAATAGCTTGCCAAATTATGGGTCAAGCTATTCATTCCATGTCCACACTGACAAGTACAGAAACTCATTTCAATATGATCTTTTAATTTTGCTTCTTAGATCAACTGCAGTGCTAGATAGTGACTCTAATTCTCCTTTATTTTTTAATGAAGTTATTGAGGTGTAATGGATAGTTACTCTCTTTTGAGCCTCAAAAGTTAGTAAACTTGATAGTGTTTCACTGAGGACTCACCACATGCAGATTACATCACTAGATTTATGCAGTATCTGTTGCCAAAGTAAAGACAACATTCTCTTAGAGTTATGGAATCACAGAATTATAGAATCGACTAGGTTGGAAGGGACCTTTCAGATCCTCAACTACAACCATCAATCTAACACTGACAAAAAATATCACTAAACCATATCACCAAGCACTGCATCTACCTGTCTTTTACATGCCTCCAGAGATGCCAATTCCACTACTTCCCTGGGCATCCTGCTCCAGTGTTTGATAACTCTTTCTGTATAGATTTTTTTTTTAATACCCAATCTGAACCTCCCCTGGCACATTTTCTCTTGTACAATCACTTTTTACTTGGGAAAAGAGACTGATATCCACCTTGCTACAACCTCCTGTCAGGTGGTTGTAGACAGTGATAAGGTCTTCCCTCAGCCTCCTTTTTTCAAGGCTAAACAATCCCAGCTCCCTCAGCCTGTACTCATAAGACTTGTTCTCTAACCTCCTCACCACCTTTGTTGCCCTTCTCTGGACTACCACCAGAATCTCAATGTCTTCTTTGTAGTGAAGGGCCCAAAACTGGACACAGTATTCAAGGTGGGGCCTCCCCAGTGCTGAGGGGAAGTAGAGAGTCCTTGCTCTGAGCTGTAATGCAGCTTAGGGTCTGTCTTCTTGCAGAAGAACTAAGAGAACCAAATGTAGCCTTTACATTGTGACATTAAACTTTGAGGGAAAAACTCACTAACAGGAGCAGAGCCCATGCTGTGAAACCAAGGGCAGGTACCAATCATGTACAATTCTTCAGAAAATTATATAGCTTGAAAAAGGATGGAAGTGAAACTTTTGAAACACCAAGCAAGAGAGACTGTGTAGACAGTAACCACAAGAAAGGCTGGTGATCTATGAAATTCTATCTGAAATCCCTGTGTGGAACTATTCTAGAAAAGTCAAGAGAGAAAGAAGAAAACTCAGTACAGTCCTGCTTTTATTCAGACAGGCTTAACTGTTAGGAGGTTTCCAGACATGGCTTTGTCATATGCCATCTGCTCTTCCACAGCAACATTGCAGCATGGATTGAGATAGTTCAAGATTGGCAATATATATATAGGTACAGAGTGAGGCAAAATTAGAATTTAGCACTCTTGGCACTAAATATGCTCTGCCACTTGCCTCAGATCCAGAAAATGACCTCTGTTTAATTTTAATTACTAATATAGGCATAGCTTGTGAGTTGAAGGAAAATGGAAGGAAAGCTGTGGGAAAAAAAGTTGCTATTGAATTAATGAGCTTCTGTGAGATTGGAAGAAGTTTTATGGATCAAGGAGGAACTGGAGAAGATGCAAACTAAAATCTTGGAACAAAAGTGATATGAAATCCCCAAGAGAGAAACATTTCCATCTGAGAAAGGAAGGAAGATTTATTTATAAGTATAAGATTAATTAGATTTCCAAGAATAAGATTTTTTTATTAGTCTTCTGTATTGTGAACATGCAAGAAAATACTGAAAGTCATAAAGGACAGCCAGCATATTTTGTGTGGCAGAGGAGTTTGTCAGAAATTATTTAATTTCAACAAGTCAGAGTCTATTCCAAAGTTTGATGAAGTGCAACTTCCCATATATTCTAGGTCTTAATTTATCCCTTAAATAAACAAGGATTTACAAAAAGTTTCATACTGACCAAGAATTTAAATTCGTTAACTATAAGGTTAGTTTTGTTATCCATGGTATAATATCTATTCTGTTTCTCATTTTGAAGTGATTGTTACTGGGGCATCATATTTTGAGAAAGAATTTGTTTTGGTTAAAAAATTCTGTATTTAATTTGGGGACATACTGTGGAAAGGACAATTATCTATTACAGGGAAAAGGAACTGACACTTTCATGAATCTACATTTGGGAAAGATTTGGAATAACAGATATTATTTATATATTTACAACATTGTACTTGCTACTGGCTGCAGCGGCCCTTCTGATAAACTATGTTAAATCTGTGAGAAATATAATAAGATAAGCCTCTACAGTCAGACTATTTATGTATCTCCCCCTTCTCACACAACTTTAAAATACGTTGCAAGCACATGCTCAGAGAAGTTGGACTTAATGCCACACACAGTTGATATCTTAAACTACTACTTAAACTAATCATAGATATATGATTAAGTAAGATGAAGTATAAGGTTGGGTTTTTTTTGTTTTTTTAGAGTAACTACAGATAACTTTGTTGGTAGTATATCCTGGATTGTAAAGTGGGGCAGGTAAACAACAAAGCCTCAAAAGTAAGGAGTCTGCAATGTAGGCAAAACCAGGAAGACTCCTTGGTAATGGGAAATATGGAACAAACCTTGAAGATGGGAAGAAGCAGGATCCATGAGGAGACCATATAGTACTTCTTACAACCAAGAAATCCACTGATAATTGTTGAACCCCAGCTTATGCAACAAAAGATTTACTTTTGAATCTTTCTGACTCAGCTTGTCAGAATGTGTTTTTAAAAAACTGTATCTTACTTCAGTTTGTATTCTGACAAAAGGTAGGAATGGATGTGGAAATCTATTCTGCAGTTTTAAATATTCTCTTTTCAATTTAATTTTCTCACTAAGCTTAGTGACAACTAAGTCTTAGACAACTACAATGTCCCATACACAAGAACAGTTTGAAAAAAGGCATCCTGCAGACTGTGAGACTTATTTTTTCCCTGTCTTATCTCTAGATAGAATATCATTAGGATAATCAAGGGTCCCCTGTTCAGGTCTACGCGTTGTTCCTCCTTTTTACATTTTTAACCTTTTAACACCTTCCCACCTTCCCCTCCTTCCACCTTTTTTTTTATTTTCATCTATTGTCTCCCATAATAATTTGGTTTCTCTCCAGATTCCTGTAGAGATGCTTTGCATTCCTAAGGGGAAAACCAACAGGAATTATGGTCAGAGAAAAGATGTCAACCCACCCATTTCCAGCCCTACAGTGAAGAACTTCTGTCCTTGTCAATAGCAAACACAACTATTCATTTTCTTAAAGCCATTCCTGAACCCTCTACCATCAAAGCAGAAGGCAGATACCACCATGGCAGGGACTGACACCATAATAATGCCACAATTGACAAATGTGGCTATGCGTATCATCATGATACTACCCTCACTCATGTTTCTGAAGACTATATAGAGCAGATAGTGGAATGGGCAGCACTTCTATGTTCATCATGATCATCACCTTCAGTTGCAGCCTATAAAGATATTTAGGAAAAAAAAAAGGATGAATATTTTCAAATTATATTCCTGTCATCCAGTATTTTACCATTGTAAGATTAAAGAAGACCAGAAAATTTGGGTCTTTGGGTCTAAAGAAGACTTTAGAAGACTTTTTCTAAAGAAGACCAAATGAATTGGTATTCCATCTGACTCTCACTACATCTTCAGCATGGGATGCATTGCTAGTTCTGGAATGGTTACATCTAGGGATATTTAGAAAATAAGATATTAATGAAAAGAATTGATAGTTGATTCTTCACTTCCTCTCTGTTAGAATCACAGAATCATAGAATAGACTGGGTTGGAAGGGACCTTTAAAGGTCATCAAGTCCAAAACTCCTGCAATGAGCAGGGACATCTTCAACCAGACCAGGTTCCTCAGAGTCTTGTCAAAACAGATCTTGAATGTTTCCAGGCATGGAATATCTATCACCTCTCTGGGCAACCTGTTCCAGTGTTTCACCACACTCATCATAAAAGATTTCTTCCTTATATCTAATATAGATTTACTCTCTTTTAGTTTAAAACCATTACCCTTCTAGTATAACTTCTAACTACCTGGCTTAAGAATTTGTCCTCAATGCACTTCAGGAGTCTCCTGGATTTTCTACAGCTTGTCATACTACTCTTCCAGCAGATATTAGGGTGGCTGGAGTCCCCCAGCAGGACAGGAGCCTGCAAGTATGATGCTTTCTGTAGCTGGAGTAAGAAGGCTTTATCAATAAGCGCACCTTGGTTAGGTCGTTGGTAGTAGACACCAATTAAAAGGTTCATTTTGTTGCCTCAGTATCTAATTCTTACCCATAAACTTTCAACCTGCTCATGGCTATTCTTCATACTCTATGCATTTCTGGATGTAGAGGACAATGATTCTGCCCCTCTTTCCTCACTGTCCCTTTTGAACAGCTTGTAGCCACTGGTGTTACTCCAGTCTCGGGATTCATCCCATCAAGTTCCAGTAACAGCAACTGGGTTGTAGTTTTCTATCAGCACAGTGGCTTCCAACTCCTCCTGTTTGTTACCCATACCGTGTGCATTGGTGTTGAGGCACTTGATATGAGCTGTCTGCTCTTCCTACGAGGCAGCATGGTTTAACAGTAAAGCATTAAAAATTTTGATTCTCACCTTTGCCAATAAGTATCTTGTGACCTTAAGCATTTCACTTCCCCTTTGTTACTCTTTTATGTTAAATAAGATAAGTTTTATTAGTTTTATCACTCCCAAAAAAGGCAAAATATTGAATAGAAACCATAATTTTACGGTGCAAGTTGTATTTTTAAAAACCATTTAAGATTAAAGCATTGAAAAAATTCTGTTGGTCTTTTGCCACTGTACTTTGACTTATAAAAAAAATTGTAACACTGAAATGAGTATGCAGTAATTTAAACATGTCTAGTGGAAGGATAAACAGTTTAGATTTAGCTAAATCTAAAAAAGTTCTCATTGTTAATACTACTTACTATCCCACCATTATAAACCAAATCCAGATGATTCTTATCTCTTTGTTACCACAGACATATTTTTTCTATAAGAATACAGACCACAGAACTGTCTGGGAATATTTTAATTATCATAAATATAAAGCTATTTTTATAACAGAGATACTTTAATCTGAATGTGTATTTGGATAAAAGACAAGAATCTTCAAATGAACTATGTTTTTTTAGTGATAATGTTGGCACTTTCTTTTTTTTTTTTTCCAATAACAAACTTTAGCCAAAGCAAGTTTACAAAATATGTAATTAAATGGACATAAAACCATAGAATGTCTTTTAACATGATCTGTAACTACAGTTTCAAACTTCCACTCTATTTGCAGTATTTGTGATAACTTCTTTTAAATTTACTTTAAATTCATATTGCAAAAATTGCTCAAGGTATATCAAAGTACACAGTATGATGATCATGAAATTATACATTATTTAAGCATTTGCAAACTTCAGTCCAAAGTGTTATAACAGCTACTCTACAGTCCATAATGTAAAACTTTGAGATTTGTAGTAATGTCAATTCAGCACAGAAATAGTATTTCCTACAGAAATATTTGATTCTGTCTGAAAGCTTTCAATTCTATGTGATCATGTATTTGGACCCAAATACAATGATGTTACTAAGTAAGAACTGTACTCCTTCCTAGAATAAAATAAAAATCAAACAGCTATACAGCTGATTTCAAAGCCAATGCTCCTTCCTGGTGGTCCCACAGCCTGTGTATCCTTTGGTCTTTAAATTCAACCAGCATTAT
>JAOXNG010000001.1:165454593-165465940 GCA_028566535.1 Scolopax minor | reverse complement strand
GCCAGAGTTCTTCTGGCAGGCTCCTTGCCTGGGAGAGTCAGCTCCGGATGTTTGGCAATTTCTGAGCCCCAGCGGCAACAAAAAAAGAGGAAATAAACAAGCAAAAAAAAAAAAAAAAGAAAAAGAAAAAAAACCAAAACCAGCAATCCAAAACTAAAAAGAACCATAACATATTGCAGGGTGAGCATTCATCAGGTCATAGATGCACATTCTGAGCATGTTCCAACATAAAGACACATTGATGGTAAATTCATAGTCTCTCATCAGTGTAATTCTACTGCTGAATTATTGCATGTTCCGGAAAAAAAAAAAGAAAAAAAAAAAAGGATAGGATAATGCAAAGTGCACACAAAAATGCACTAATCATGGGGTTAATTACCATTTTTTATTCTATCTACTTCTATCTACATTCTATCTATGTATTAAAACATTGATGAAACTGCCTGTTTTTGTCTTCCTCATACATCACTTAGAACATCTTCTTAGACCTCTTGAATAAATATTTAGTATAGGAGAAGACAGAAATAGAAATAGAAATATATGCATAAGTAAACTTCCATCTAAATGTAGTCAAATTATTCGTTCCAGTTTACAGTTCTTAATTTCTGACAAAAATATCTTGACATTGCTCTGGCTCTTATTTAGACTGATGGCCTGAAAAAAATGATAAAAGACTTTCCCGCTCCTTGCCCTGGGGGCCATGGGGTGATATTTCTTTTTTTTTTTCTTTCTTTTTCTTCCCTAAAAATCTACCTAAAAATATCAAAAATTTTTTCTTTAGTCAAACAATGCTATTAATATGCATGGGATCCTTCAGGCATTTGCATTTTTATCCATAGAAACTCCATTTTACCTTCAAAGCATGTAAATCTTTTATTTCTTTCCAGGAAAAAGAAAAAAAAAAAAGGAAAGAGAAAACGAAGGTATGACTCGTTCAAAACATGATATATCTCTGTAATAAACCTCAGAGATGGAAAAGTCCAGTTTCTTTAAAAAAAAAAAAAAAGTTAGATCTTCTTAAAGCAAAAATTCAACTCATGATCTACCTTTCTTTTGGTAAAGCCAGTGCTTACAAACCATTGTGATATTTCCAGCTGCTAATAAGTGAAATAACTCCTCTGTGTAATGGGCACTTCATGGTCAGATCTCTCTGTTTCAGACACTTAAGTCGCAGCAGACCAAAGCCATTAGTTAAGTCTACCAGGATGAAAGAGGAAGCTGAAAATAAACGTAATTCTATGGTTTTGTCTGGCTTGGGTTTGTTGATCTATGAATATATGTTTTACAGAATATTTCTACTAATGTTCTGAAAACATTTTATGTTTTCCCATGCAGAGAGAAGATCTCAGACTTACACGGTATGTCTTATCCTTAGAAAACATTTTTTTGGAACATTCATTTTGCTGTAAGTTGGGCATGCAGCAAAGGTCTTTAAATATTCTACATAAATGTATTTGTAAGCTATTGGAGATGCAAGGATGCAATTTCTGTCTCGATTTGTTTCAGTGATAAAAAATAGTTCTCAGAGACAGTTGAACTGTAGAATCCTCATTTTTGGAGCCAGTAAATTGACTATAAGAGAATCTT
Source organism: Scolopax minor (assembly GCA_028566535.1). Lineage (NCBI taxonomy): Eukaryota > Metazoa > Chordata > Aves > Charadriiformes > Scolopacidae > Scolopax > Scolopax minor. The sequence goes on along the minus strand of JAOXNG010000001.1, from coordinate 165,464,353 downwards.
CTGTATTATAAAATTAAACTCGCTTTTCTGTGAAATTTTACTTAAGCTACCTGTCCTTACTAACAGCTGCAATATAAGCTGTTTCAAATTTCAGAAATGGTTATTTAAAAAGATACATAAGTCTCAATATTACTGAAGGTTACTTTCTTGAGAGCTGTTTTCCTCCTTTTAAATACAGTTAACAACTGCAAGGACAACATGTCTGCATGATACAGCATGTTATCAAGGAATTTCCTTAGTATGCTAAGATTAGGTCAGCTAAAACTTAACTGTTATAAATGGCAGACTATTATATGCTTCTGCAAATATACAGAAATCAAGTATTATCATGAAGCAGTATCACTAATGCTTATGTTTTTTTTTTCCTTTTTAAATATGAACTTTGAATACTTTCCATACAATCAATAAAATGAGCTCTTTTTGAACTAGTGCTATGATGTATGTGTGTAGATGTAAAGGATATAAATTGTTTCTAAAGGTTCAAATTTCAAAAAGCTCCATGATGATGTAAAAGTCCTTAAATGTTTGTAACACATGAGACCCCTTAGTTTGTTTAGGAGATATTAAAATTCCTAAACAATTTTTTTAAACTCAATTTTAAAATATTTTCAGGTTTTGCTATAGAATATAAAGTGTTAAACCCTTGTAATATCAGTAGTGCAGTGTATCTTCATACATTGAAGGCCTTGTTCCACTAAGAATAATCATCTTAAAATCAAATATTGACCATTTCAGAAAGCATGGTGCACTTCTGAGACCAGCAAATGAGTGTTGCATATGAAAGGAAAATAGGTCGCTAAAGCACTTCAAAGTGCATTAAGTTCGTATTTCAGCTAAAAAGCAAGAACTTTCTTGTAAAGGTTGCAATATGACTTCCATGAGTCTACCCTGCTCCACAGTAAAAATCCAATTGCATAATGTATACATATATAAAACCAAGAAAATTTATTTCTAAGGTAGATAGTTTTAAAACTCTGTAGTAAATGTTCAGAGATTGTTAATAGAGACTTACCTATTCAAATTTAGCATCAGGTAACTGTTAGAATCCTCCTTCAACTACAGTCTAATATCTTTTTTGGGTTATCTCCTCCCCTTAGGAACCAGCAGCAATAGCTATCAGGATTTTATTTCTTCTAGGAAAGAAAGGAGCTGCTCTTTCTTGGTAAACTTCCCTTGGAGTGAATCCTTCTCTCTGAAGGAGAACCTCTTTCCCCTGACATTGTCTTACAAGCAGGAATAGTAACTGTTTAGCTGAGCTGGTTCTGGTTCACTGGATTGTGAGCAGTGGGAGTTATAGAAGGAGGCACAAGTCTGAGATACTGACTACACTTGTTCTGTCTTTGTTTCTCAGTAGCCAAATAAATTTTAATTGAAAAAAAATTATTAATTTACTCCAAGTAGAATCTGATTTGCCTGTGATGGTGATTGCTAAGTGATTTCCTTATCTTTATCCACAAGCTTCCTCGTCCAATTTTCTCCACCTTCCTGCTGAGGAGGGGGAGTAAGTGAGTATTTGGCTATGTGAGAAGGCTAACTGACTAAAAGGTAGGGCACTGTTCATCCTGTGGAAAGCTCAAAACCATTTTTTTCAATGTGGTGAGTTGTTATCCACTTTTTCCTTCCTCAAAGTTAGAGATTTCAGCTTTTCATGAATGACTGCTGTAGTTGCATGGATGTGAATACTGAAGAGCAACAGCTAGCTGGACCTCTGACAAGGGCTATGCAGCTTGGTTGTGTGATATGAAAATTGCATTTCGCATTCTGGAGCTGCTAGAAGTGGCTTTATGTGGTGCTATGTGATCTCTGAGATAATCCTCTAGATATCACATCTGATCTGCAATTCATGGATCCACAGTTCAGTCAGGTAAGACATAAACGATCCTGAGGAGTTACCTGACAGAGACACAGTGGCCATTGAGGAATAGGAGGTTATAACCAAACTAGAGCAAAAAAAAGCTAATTAAAATTTCAGATTTAAAAGTGCACACCTAACTGACAAATCTGTTGCAAATAGGTAAGAGTTAAAATGATAATTTTTGTTAACCTTGGTCTGCTTTCTATGAATTAGAAGAACAAGATATTTAAGTCTAAAACAAGACATTCTAAAGAGACATAACAACCACATTAATAATACTTAATTAACATTCTTATAAAACTTATAAAAGTTTGGTATCTATGTTGCATTTACAGAGAAATTTCCACGCACAAAACTGGAACTATATTGGGTTTTTTATACTTTTTTTTTTTAAACCCCAAAACTCTGAATCTACTGGATTCTTCAAAGTTATCATATTGTTTAAATGAGGTGTGCAAGGCTGAGATCAATAATTTTGATATAAAAATATTGGTATTTTTTGGAAATACTGATTTAGGTTTCTGAGAGAAAATGACAAATAACAGAGAACAGAAGAAACCATAAAACACTAAAAATGACCTTTTAAGTAAAGCGTGACCAAAATAAAAGTTTTGGTCATTTAAAAAACATTAACATCACATGGATGTGCAAGCAAGATAAGATAGTGTTATGAGGTAATCAGATGAAGCAATCACATATGAGAACAAAGCAAAATGAGTCAAGAAACAATTGTTTTTCTTGTGTGACCTGAAAATTTTCCAGGCTAAGTCTATGAACTCTGAAGTAGAACCTCACCACTCTGAGTTTGTTCAGTTTACATTACACAATTAAGTGTAAATTAGTTTAGATTGTGTTGACACTTGTCTTCTTGGGCAGCAAGGATTGGATACAATTGATCACTATGCAACTTCATTATAATTATCCACTGAGTAGTAAGGATACCACAAATGACTTATTTCAGCTCAAGCAGACACATCACAAATTATCTGAGATAATTTTCCATAGCTCATTATTGGATAAGTGATAGTTTGGACAAAATTCAACATCTGTGAGAAACGCTGCTCTTTGACTACTGTGAACACAATAACCTTTCTGTAGAAGCTTGATGGTCCCACAATAGTACTTTTTGTTTAATACTCCTGTGCTCAGCTTGGTATTCCCACAGAGATCCTGGGTAGATGGGGGGCTGTGTCCGGGTCACACATTTTGGAATGTTACAATTAAAATTACTGGAATCCGCATGAAATTCAGAGAGTTCTGTGTTCTGTCTTATTAAATGTTTATCACAGCACTGTTTTTGCTTTAGATAATAGCTTAGAAAGTATTTCTTGATTACCCTCATTCTCACTGTGGGAACACAGATTATATCTGACTTGAAATGAAAGAAACCATTTGTTTGCAGTCACTGACGAAAAATTATCTCTTAGATTTGCACTGCTAGCATACTCATTTGTCTCCTACTGCATAAAAGGGAATAATTTCATTTTTCCTCTTTGAAGGTGGAATTTTCAGTGCATGTATTAGATTACACTGTGAAACAAACAAAAATAATTGACAAAAAGCTGTATAGATAGCAAAGTATGATGCACAAGTACTACTTTTTAATTTTTCAGTTAGTGGTAATTTCCTATGAAAGCTGTAATAAAATACTGAAAATTCACAGTCAGAAACTCTTTGCAACTATTCTTTCCTTTTATTCTGAAGTCAGGAATGAAAGTTTCATTTGACTTGGAACTAATGTTTTTTTAACTTGCTTTTTAACATTACTGAACCCAAAGTGATACAATCAGTTGATGTGTTGCAATGAACAGGGCCTTCACCATACGCTTTACTGTCTTACATACTAATGTGTAAGACACAGACCTAGATTATAATTTTTTTTTGTCTCATCTTTCAGTTTTGGAAGTGAATCAAAACATTTAATTATTCAAACAGCATCACTCTCAGATTCTTTCCAACACCATTGTCACCTTTTCTTGTCATTTCCTTTCCTTTCCTTTCATATCTCAGATACTGCCAAAATGTGTTACCTCTGCCTGTTGGATATAACTGTTCCTTTTTTTAATGATTTTACACATAGAAATCTTGATGAGCCTAGCTAGTTTTTGCATCATCTTCTAATATGAACTCCTTACATCTCACTATTTCATCCCATTGATGTCAGTCTTATGAAAAACACACTGTCAAACTCAAAGCTATCGTAATTAGAATGTTCAGATCAGCAAGGGAGATTAAAAACACTTTTCAAAGTAACACAGAGGAGTTCACATCTCACATGGGAAAATAGTGAATATTTCTCATTTTATTTGTAGCAAGAAAATATCCTCCAACCTCCTCTCCTCCAAAAAAGTAGAGAAAAGAAAAATATTTCAGAGCAACAAACATCAAAGAGGAAAGTATAAAGTTATTTTTATACTGCCAAGAAATTTCACTATATTCTCTTATCTCAGCAGGTAAGCTACTGTATTGGATTTACTTTAAAAGGCTTTGTTAGTGTGGGGCTACAGGGTTGGCCTCTGTGAGAAAGAGGTCAGGGGCTGTCCTGTGCTAGACACAATTGGTTCCAGATGACTCCAGTAGATCCACCATGGGACACAGTTCAGCCCCATACTACAAAATAGTACTGCCTTCTTTAAAATGTATTTAAGAAAGAGAAAAATATACTACACAACAGCTATGAGAGAGAGGAATGATAAAGAATTTGAAACAATCCTGCAGACACCACAGTCACAGAAGAAGCCTGGGGAGGAGGTGCCAGAGCAGAATTTCACTTGCAGTCCATGCAGAAGACTACAACAAAGCAGGTTGTCCCCATGAAGCCCATGGAAAGTACCATAGTGGAGCAGATACCCACACTGCATCCTGTGGAGGACCCCACACTGGAGAAGATGGAAATGTCCTCAAGTAAGATGCAGTCCATGCAGTCCATGCAGTCCATGGAGAACACACACCCTAGGCCTAGACCATGCTTATGGAGAGGAGCCCATGCAAAAGCAGGTTTTTTGGCAAGATCTGTAACCCCATGGTGGGGAGGGGGAGCCAGACTATTCCTGAAGGTACTGTACCAGTCTTGAAGAACTGGTAAGGACCCATGGTGGAGCAATTCTTGAACTGCAGCCCATGGGAAGCCTGCCTGTTGGAGAAGTTTGTGAAGGACTGTCTCCCATGGGAGGAATCCCACATTGGAACAGGGGAAGAGCATGAAGAGAAAGGAGAAGCAGAGACAAACTGTTTTGACCACAACCTCTGTCCCTTTTGCACAACTTGAGGGGTGGGAGGAAGTAGAGAAGTTCAGAATGAGTAAAACTGAGACTTGGAAAAAGGGGATGGGGACAGGGGAAAGTGGTTTTCTTTTTGTCTTTGTTTCTCACCATCCTACTCTATTTTTAATTAACAATAAATGATATTGCTCTTTTCCAAGTTGAGTCTGTTTTGTCCATAATGACAATCACTATGTGATCTTCCTGTCCTTATCTTGACTCACAAGCTTTTCCACCTTATTTTTCTCTCCCTGTCCTTTTAAGGAGGGTGACTGAGACAGCAACTGGGTGAAGGTTGGGCAGCCAACGAAGGTCAAACCCGCCATACCTACCAACCTACTTATCTGTGAAATTAGTTCTTTCCCTAGGTTACCCTGCTGCTACAGTTGAGGTCGGGGATGAATTTTCAAGTTTTGTGAAAAGAAGAGCTTGTTGATTTGGAAATTTTTGTTTATGACACATGTTATTTGAATTGAATTTTCATCCAAAGTAGCTCAGAGATGATGTAATCTTGTATTGAAAATTATGCATATTTTGTCATGCTATTAACAGCAGGGGAGGAGCTATATAGGCACTACACTGTTGAGGTAGTGAAGTTTCTTCTGTATTTCTTCTCATTTATTCCTTTTTTGGTTGATTGGGTTGGATTGGGTTCCCCCCACCTCATGAACTGTTTTGTAATACAATCTTTTCACAAACTATTTTTACTTATGCTACAATATGATATATAGTGAATTCATAGTTATATGATAGGGAGAATCAAAGAATCATAGAATCATCTGGGCTGGAAGGAACCTTCAAAGGTCATCCAGTCTGACCCCCTTGCAGTCAGCGGGGACACCTCCAACTAGACCAGGTTGCCCAGGGCCTCATTGAGCCTCACCTTTAATATCTCCAGTGAAGAAACCTCAACCACCTCCCTGGGCAACTCCTCATTTTAAAGAACTTATACCTAATATCCAGTCTAAATCTGATTTTCTTCAGTTTAAACCCATTTCCCTTCATCCTGTTACTGCAGGCCTTTGTAAACAGGCTCTCCCCAGCCTTCCTGTAGGTCCCCCTCATGTACTGTAAGGCCGCTATTAGGTGTCCCCAGAGCCTGCTCTTCTCCAGGCTGAACAAACCCAGCTCCCTCAGACTGTCCTTTTAACAGAGGTATTTTAAGTGTAATTAAGATTTAATATTTGATGTCTTCATATCCAAATGTACAATGTGAGTCTAATGCAGATACAATTAAAAATACAGGGAAATTATATCTTTGTGTTTCAATGTTACGACTTGAGCGGCTTTCCAATTAGATATTTAATTACATATATAGCCCTAGGCATTGTACAACACAGTTACTGGAGGAATGAATCATGATAACACATCATGGCTATGGTATTACTTCCTAACTGACTTTATATGGAAGACATTTATGTGGACATAGTGAAAGTTGTACCTGTCACAACAATCAGTGGGAATGTATGAAGACTCCATTAAAAAATATTACGTCTGTAATGGGTCAAGTGTTACATGATAAGGTTGTAGAAATCAACATGTTTGAGATATATCTTGAATATTAAAAAACATTTTTCAGGAGAAAGAAATCAACCTAAATGTGTCACATCTCTTTTGTTTTTTTTTTTTTCTTTTCTTTTTTTTATTAACAAAGACTTTTTATGGAAGCAGACATTTCTTTCATAAGAATTCATCTTCCACTTCTATTTATTCCTCCAGCTGAAGACATAGTGCTCTGACATCATGATCATCGTCAAGATAGCTCATCTTGATGTCACAAAAGTGACTCCAGGTAGACACAAAGAAAAAGTTCTTCTTTATAATTAAAGCTTTCCTGCTTATCCCTATAAAAAATAATATCCACAGAATATATATGATAAATTAGTTGGACCACTTCTTTATTAGGAAAAATACTCAGAGTTTTCTCAGTGTATTTAACCAATTTTCTGCTTTCTTCCATTATAACTCAAACCACAGAGAAGTTAGAACAGATTTAGTATATTTAATGTTAGACGTTTCTACACAGTTACTTAAATTAGTTCTTGCCTTGAATGTATATTATTGGAAACACTGATGATGTACCTATTCTCTGACTAAAAAGAAGATAAAATTATGTTTATTAGAGCAAGGTGTTAGGTCTGCAACCAGTAACAACACGCTCACCTCCAGGACAGAGGGACATTTGGCACATCTGATCTGTGCTACCAGGCTATTAGCATACTGCAGGGTTAGCCATCATGAACACTGGAGGTAAAATAAGCTCTCAATGGGCATTTTGTTATATGAAAAACCAAAGTTAAAAGTATTAAAAGATTGGAATCAGTTGCACTTCACATGCCAATAGGTTTTAAAATGTTGATGAGTCCAACAATGTTGATTTTAAGCAGTGTTTGAGGGCCTCTCAGAGTTACTACTCACCTGCTATTGTGTCCTCCACCCCCTGGTATTGGGCTTTACTTGGCACTAGGAACATCCCGGCTCTGCAGACCTGAACCGCGGTGTTAATGTAATGCTATCTATCTATCCTTTGTCTTGATGAACAAAAAGTAGAGAGGCAGAAGTGTCAATAATACCTTTGTACAAATGCATTAGGGGTAAGCTGATTTATTGCAAGGCAATCTTTGAGGGAGGCATTATTTAAAAAGAAGACATCAGAAGAAATACACGTCTAAATACAAACGTAGTTGAAATGCAATAGCAATAGTTATCATTCAGAGGATCTGAAGCTTGCCAACAAGCCAAACCACAATAAATGGCTAATAAAAAAGAATCCCTGTAAAGCATAAAAAAAATGTACATTACCATTATGTTGTGGTTAATTCTCAGACAATACTGCAACATAACAGTGAAGTGTTACTTCCTGTCATTTAAAGGAAAAGAAACCCAAACACCAAGAATTCTTCACACTAAGGAATGCAGACATACATCATGTCTGCAAGAATCATAAAAAGATCAAATGTAATATTTTCTTTCAGTGCAGACAACTGCTTTGAGATTTTCCATTCAGGCAGCCTTGAAAACCGCCTCCAGCATTTGCCAATTACTACTGACAAATACCATTTGGTAGTGAGTGATGTTTTAAGTGAAATAAAACAGTGAAGAAAACTGAACATGATGAAAGGATTTTTTTTCTCCCTCTGAAGTGACTGTAAGTTATATATTCACAAGGTAGGGTTTACGCTTCCTGCCAGTGACAAATTCCATGTGATGTTGAGCGCGGAGGTGAAGTTTGTTTGACAGTAATAGGAAAGGAAGACAAAACTCGTTTTCATGTTCTTTTAAGCAGTCAGATATTTTCTAGCTATAAACAAAGGAGGAGTTGCTAGTAGCTCTGTTCCACATCATTCTTCATAATCTAAGTGCACTAATGGAGAGAATGATTCTCTAATATTGAAGTGGTCAGAGTGCAAAGAGGGCGTACAGTGGAGCTTTCTGTCAGCAGCACTTGATTTACATATCAGCTGGAACCTGCAACCAGTAATAGCCAGAAAATACTGTATTTTTAAAAATATTTATCCATCATGGAGAGCCTTGAGACAGGTAAAAATAGCTCAAGCTGTAAGAGGTATTTAAAGAATTACTTAAATAACAGACTATTAGTCCTCTTTTGACTAATAAAGACAGAATTGTAGTCCATTTAGATACACATTTACTACCGAAGACTGTCAAGAATATTCATCTCAGGTCTTCGTGTTGTGGTATCTGCTCAGCTCACTGTCTCTAACTCTACACCCCACCAGAGGCAGGCAAGCACTTAGGAGGGAGGAAGCATGGCACAGTGATGCCAAAGCCCAAGCCCTCACACCACCTTTGAGGCTCACACTCAGCTCGGGCAGCATTGCCCCAGAGAACAGGATGGAGCTGGTAGGAGCTGGTAGCAACTGAGCACTGGAGCAGGGTGAAACTGCATGTTGCCCCTGCAAAAGCTTGTCTGGGGTCACCTAGGGAGCTGAGCATGCAAAAAATGGGGCCCTTCAAGCAGGCTCTTCTCCAGCAGGAGCGCCCAGCCTGGAGACCAGAGGTGAGATCACTTAGAAAGTTTGGAGCAAGAGCTGGGGAGGTTATTTTCAGGCATTTTATCTCCACCGTTAAAAAAGAGGTCATTTGAAACATTTGGGTGCTGTCATCAGCAAATAAATCAAAGAGACCAATAGAAAATCAGAGCAGAAGACCTTTCAGCTTTGAGCTCTTGGTGAAAACCCAGGCTTAATCACTACATATTAAATTGTTCTTTAAAAGACACTGATTAAAGTCAAAACTCTCTGGTAGTTTAATGAGCTGCTTCTTTGCCTTACAGAATATTGGCAAAAAGATGTCATGTCAACAGTTCATAGCAAACCTGGATGGCCTGAATGATGGGAAGGACTTTTCAAAGGATTTGCTGAAGGTAACGTGATATAAATAGACAGACTGTCATTATTATTGTAGTACCACCTACTTTTGCTAAGACACTCTGAGGCCTTGGATCAGCATTTTCAAGTGCACAATTGTTTAATTAGAAGAATTGTAATCCACATGGATAGCTTCTGCTAACTTGTAGTGAGCCACTAGCGGTGTTTCGTCCAGATTTGCGGCATATCTGCCCTCAGAGCAGGGGGGCCAGGGAGATAATACAGGTTCTGCTATTTCTGCTCTTGCTCCTACT
>JAOXNG010000001.1:165425930-165437216 GCA_028566535.1 Scolopax minor | reverse complement strand
TACAGGTGAGCTATATTGTTGGGAGACTCCCAATTTTTCTCCCCAAATGTTGTGGTTTATATTTCCTGATTCTGTAGAGGTGCAGGATTATGCCTGAGTGGATTACACTATCTGGGATATTTACCTCTGGTAGTGTGATGACTAAGTCTCTGTTGCCAATTTGGTGACGTCTAGCACTCAAAGTCACAGTAGTGGTGGGATGGGACATGGGACTCAGGACATTTTTTTTGTTAAGGGAACTAAAGCTCCATTAGATTTCGGTTCTTACTGTGATGCAATCTCAAGACAACCCTGGGGCTGAACTGTTTTGCAGCTCCCCCCAAGCTATCTCTGCCTAGACAAGGCAAGGCAGAGATGAAGCTGAGTCAGATGAGAACTCCCTGCATCTCAACTGTTGTGCTCTGAAATTGGTTTGGCTGGGTGCTCCCATACACAACAACACATCTAAATGACTCTTAGAGACATTCAGGGATGGAGACTCAGCCACCTCCCTGGGCTATGTCCTTATCAAGATCATCAATAAAGACATTAAACAGAAATGGTCCCAACACTAAGCCCTGAGAACTCTAGAGGAGTCTAGCATCTAGAGCTGCCTTTCTTTTGTTAGGGCTTTTTAATGTATTAGACTGAAACCAAATTAAATTAACTGCAAGGCAGTGGAATGAAATTATTTCCTCTTTAGGTACACGAGAGCCAGCCCTTAATCAAAAGTAACTAAAAGAAGGAGATGATATGCATATATATCTATAATAGTTCCAAAAATGGAAATTCAGGACACACCAATAAATTTTATATATTCTGTGTACATTCTGTGAAGGAATGACTCATATGAATATACTCCTTGTCAAGCTGAGGGGGAGCAAAAAGGGCATGTGCTTCCCTAAACCAGGTAGCAGTCACTTGATAGTAGATGATTAACCATTTTGTTGACCCAATTAAAGTAGTTTCCATCTGATTTACAGAAAGTATTCCAAGGCATCATTTTCTTTGAATTGCCAATATTGACTCCACTACTGGATGAATTAGAAACTGCAGTTGACCTCCTCTTAAACACACACATTGTCTAACTGAATAAAAGCCTTCTTAGCACATTACCTGTTAGATACACTTTAGATCCTAAAAAAGAATATACCGAGAAGTGGTCCTCCTTAGAAGATTTGCTATTTTGAATTCTTTTAGTTTATTTAAAAGTATTTTGCATATTTTATCATGCATAATTACTCCAAGCCTTTTTTTAAAATGTTGATAAATAACGTCACATGCATCTCGACATTATGGCATGCTTATAACCGCCTAAATGCCTATATATAAGCAGGCCTAAATAGAATTTTAAAAAAAATAATCCTGTCACATCTACATTATATCTGTTTTGTCTCATTAATTTACTGATGTCTGAACTTCTGTTCCAAGGTTTGCCTCAAGCTCTGTATGCATCTGAGGTTATAGATATTTATCTGGAATGGCTATTACAGCAATTTCCGGGGTTAGTCTATCCCATGGTCTTTTGATATTAGCAGTACTTACATGTTCTTAACATGCTTTGGAATCTTATATCTTAAATGAGAACTATTCAAAATATTTACCACTATTATGTCTTGATGTGCCTTTCTTCAATACTTAGGAATAAGTCATAATCATCTCAAAAGACTTGTTGGATATTTCTCTATATCGTTAGTTTACGTGCAGTATCATGAGTCTAGCTTGACATAATAACCAAAGCTCTTAAATGTATTAAAGGATTATGAGTGCTTGTTTTCTTTTTATTCACTTTGATGGCTTTTTTCATCAATTATGAGACAGTTTAATTACTAGTGTCTTGTAAAATAATTTGCTCGATAGTGACAATATAGCTTGCTTTTCTTGTTTCTTCACTTTTTGTCAGTAATCATAAAAATGTGATTAAGTAAAATAGATTAATTTATTTAAGATATATTTAATTCACATTTTTTTCAACATCATATGTAGCTGAAGTAGCAAGCCAATATAAATGTATGAAAATACAGCAAAGAAAATTAAAAAGCAAGCTAATGTGTTTTGTGAATATAGGAACTTGTTCCCCTATTACTGCTTTCAAACTGGAAATGCTAAACTCAGTGCATTTTGTAGATATAGATTCTGAAATTGATACTGAAACCAGAAGAGAAAAGTGATGGTACTTCTAGGGGTTTGTTGGTTTGTTTTCCCCTCATTATTAATAAGATGTGTTTGTTGCTTTCTGACTAAAAAGTAAATTAAAAATAGGACTGAACATTATGAGGCAAATCTCTAGAAGACAATACAGGGTCATGGTAGAGATTCCTCAAGAGATACAGATTAAAATAATACACTCTTTTTTTATCTTGTCATCTCATCTGTGTTAATCATCATTACCTCTGATTAGGACTACTTGGACAACACACAGAGGTCTATTTTGATTCTGTGCTGGTTTTGTGATCTTCCTTGCTGTTGTAGTATACATATGGACTAAATTCTGTGCTCTATATATCTGCTATATCTATAACAGTGCTATATCTCTGTTCTTCATACGAGACTATAATATGTTGTGGGATGTCTACACAATCTTAGCTGTAATCCACTAGTAAATGGATTCAAAATTTGAGAAGGCTTGTATTTACTGTTTCATTCAGGCCAGTTTCTATTGAACATTGTAACACTATATGAGGTGACTGGAAATATCAGTCATAGAATGATGTGTTATATTCTTCTTAACAGATCTGTTTTGGGTTTCTGCATGCCTATGTAAATATATAGAATGCATCACTATTTTAATAAATGAAACTACAAAAAAAAAGATAAAAAGATAAAAATTATTTTAACAGAAACAATTATATGAAGATAAAACACTAATTGATTACAGTGCACAGTAAGTAAAGCCTAAGAGTTCAATAAAAAGGAGAGGAGCCTTTATTTTGCTTTAGTTACAAGACCAATGTTTCCATTTTGGAAATCTGTATGTCTTTTCTGCTTCAGCATATGTGCAGCAGAAGGGTTACATTGTCCTGACACAAGAACCTGTTTTAACAGTTTTCTTATGTGTCATATTAAATGAAAAAATAGTTTCTTGTAAAAAATTCTGAATATTTTATCCTGTCTTGAATCACAAATGGCTTCCAAAGTTTGCTTATAACATTTTTACATCTTAATTTAGCACTGCTTCCCTGCAAAGTAAATAATAATGTCATGTACTCTGAGGAAAAAAAAACAACAAAAATGGACCCTTGTAAACTCGTCACTACCACTGCACAACTCCATTGTAAAAAGTGTTCAGGTTTTATTAAAACTAAACTAAAATCTTAAGTATGAACTGCTCTGATTAAAACCAGGAATTGTTGTCAGAATATCTTTAAAGATGTGTGAATTACTTTGGCTTCAAAACTCATAAAATTTCAGTTTACTGAGAAATTTTGCTGTCTGATGATTCTGACTGATAGTGAAATACTGTGAAAGACAGATTTCTTGTATTTTCAACATTTTCCAAATTATTAGAACTAGTTAATTAAAAGCAATGGGGGAAAAGTAGGGAAGCACAAGGCTAAATGCTACCTCTCCATAACAGCTGCTATCCACTGGAATGGATACTGTGTCAGCAGAATGGAGCTGTTAATCTCAAAAATGCAGTTTGCATAAGTGGTTTCCTCAAAAAACAAAGCTTAAAAATCTTTGGAAAGGATCAAGATGTTATGACATCCTTTCCTGTCAGATTGTAATGAGTTATATAATAAATTTAGTCATTGCAAAATATAGTAATAGTACAATGACATGAAAATCCAGGAAATCCCCAGAAACAAAACTTAATACAAAATAACAAAATGAAATTAAATTAAAGTGTTCCTTATACTCATGACATTACACTGAAAAATATATTGACTTGGGCTGATTTTCACAGAATCATAGAATTGTAGAATGGTTCAGGTTGGAAGGGACGTCAAAGACCGCTAAGTTGCAACCCCTCTGTCATGAGCAGAGACACCTTCTACTAGACCAGGTTGCTCAAAGCCTTATCCAGCCTAGCCTTGAACACTTCCAGGGACAGGGTATCCACAGCTTCCCTGAGCAACCTGTTCCAGCACCTCATCACCCTCACAGTAAAGAATTTCTTCCTGTTATCTGATCTAAATCTACCCTCTTTTTGTTTAAAACTATTACCCATCATCCTATTCCTATACTCCATTATAAAGGGTCCCTCCCCATCTCTTCTGTAGTACCCCTTTAGGCACTGGCAGGCTGCTATAAGGTCTGCCTGGAACCTTCTCTTCTCCAGGCTGAACAACCCCAACTCTCTCAGCCTGTCCTCACAGAAGAGTTAACATCCAGTACTCTGATCATCTTCATGGCCCTCTGCTGGACTTCTTCCAACAGGTGTCTTTTCCTAAGGACATTTTCTAGTTGACGTAGTACTCAATGACATGTCTGTTGCATCTACTTCTTAGAAACTATTTCAGCTTTCAAAAAAAAAAAGTGTATTTCTTATTTCATGACAAATGTAGAAATACAAACTAGTCTCTTACAGCCCACTATGACAAAGTTTACATTTCTTTCATTAGAATAAAGATTATTTCTGGTTTGTTTTGGAACTATGAAACTTTAATTATTAGTGTATATTGTGTAATTCAATGCTTTGGAAGGCAGATATCATAGAATCATAGAATCATCTGGGCTGGAAGGCCCAGTGAATCTGTCCATTCACTAATACTGAAAAGAATATTTTGCAAAGAAGTGATTAATAAATGCATAAATTAAGTTGTAATTACACTTCTAGCTGCCGAGGTGAACCACTAGGCTGTACATTCTAACTTGGAAGGGCAGGGAATGAAAAATTTTCTATCAGCTCTTTCTTCATTATGTGGTTGGACTTGATGATCTCAAAGGTCCCTTCCAACCACTAAGACTCTGTGATTCTGTGATTCATTCAATAAAAAGGTAACTGGTTCTGAATCCTATAATTTGCTTTATGCCACTTTTTTGGAACAGTAATTAGTAGTAACTGGTATTGATATATAGTATTGATATATAGTCAGCAGTAACTTATTTGTCACCAGCTTTAATAAAACATCATCAGAGTGTCTACTGTGAGCTATGTAACAAAGCATAATACAGGAGCAGAACAGTTATTATAGCTAATCTGATTCCAGATTGTTCTTTTGTATGGAAAGGAACAATGAGGAATATTTTAGAAAAAAGATTAATATTGTAGCAGTATTTATGGATTTATTAAATCATATACTAGACAGAGGCCTTTAAAAATAAGGATAAGTAGTTCATCTTGCCTTGGAACAAGAGTTTGAAATAGACATCACTCAGGAGCCATACTAAACTATATTTTCTATTATTTTGATTATCTTGGGCTAAAAAAATTCTAAGTGCTTTAAACTATTTTCTAAACTGAATGAAATGCTGGATCTCAGTCAACCAGAGATAATAAAGTTTTATCTGATGCAAGGTTCAACTGTTTCTGAAGGAGAAAATTGTAAAAGTAGCCATGTAAGACAATGAAAACCAACTGAAATTTAGGACAGTGCACATAATATAATGTTGATGCATAGGGATTTTTTTTTTAAATAAACTGTAGGACCATATATGGATATAATCTGGGCAACATGATTGAGCTGCAGATTGATTTGGTTTACCATTTCCAGCCGTTTCTTCTCTTCTCCCATCATATAATTGTGCATCTTTTCTCAACATTGTGTTTTCCTCAGAACATGTAACTTGTGTTTTTAATTTGTCGTTACAATAAGCAGCACTCATCAGTTGGTCATCTAAATAATTATCAGATGTCCAAGCTTTCTTGCAGAGAAAGTATCTGAGTATTTTTTTTTTTATTAGATTTGTCATCATAGCAACTTTATTTTATTTCTTTCAGGACTGATCTTCAATCAGGTATACTTTATACCCAGTTTTCTTCAGGAAATTCAAATTAATTGTTTAGTCCTCAGCACCAAATAAAATGCAAGTCAACTGTCTCCTTTACAGTCAAGCTGAATTTAAAAATTTGTAATGATCTCCTGTACTGTATTCATTATAGATTGCCTCATTTTTCAAAGAAATGTGCTATGCTTCTTGGTTTAAAAGAAAAATAATAAAAGAAAGAAAAAAACCCACAGAATAATGTAATGAAGTTCTTGAGCCTTCTTGAAGTAGCAACTGTCGCACAAGATTTTCAAATCAAATGCACTTGCATAGCTAATAATGGCTTTCAATAATTTAGGGTAGGAATTGCAGAGGTCACGATCATTTTAATCTAATCTCTTCTGTGCAGTAACAATGTGTGTCCTGTTTTATATTACAATAGCTATAACTCTTGTATTAACAGAGTTATAGCTCATTTGATGGCAGGTAGGTATCCCTAAATACAGTCAAAGAGCTTTAAATTAAACTCAGAAGTAACCTTCCCTTTTTTTTTTTAGATAGTTCTTATAAAGAGTATGATCATAACCTTCAATAAGTGATGCTGTGCTTCAGAACTAACCTTTCCATTGACTGCAGAGTGTAAACTGCAGTCAGATTGAAAACTGAATAAAAAGGGTGCAATATAGATAACACTGCTCTTCTGTCTTTCATTTCCTATAACCCCATCTGTATTTTAGCCTGCGGGGTGAACTGATTGAAGCCTGTGGTGTTTCATCTACTTTCAGGAACTCTGAATAGGCAATTATATTTCTTGTGATAAAGAATCAGTGGCAAAAAAGTTCATCTATGCAGGATGAGCAAGTACCTCATTAGAGCATGAACATTGTGCAACTAAGAACAAGCAGTTATAATAAATGTCTCCTACAGCATATGCCTTACAGGTTCTAAACAGTCTACATATGGATATACCCATAAATAATTAAATTATATATTAGAACATTAAAGATTATGTACTGTTATGCATATTAAGAAAGACAATATAATATAGGAGGTTTTTTTTTTTTTTCTGATGCTTTTAGACTTTTCTTTCTTACATTTTGGAAAACACATACATGAAGTACAAAAGACCTAAGTCAATATTACATATAGAAACCAATATTCCTATATTAAAAGTACCCTTAATTGAAACCTGATTCTTGGTGAATTGTCCCGATAACAAGGAGCACATGGATTCCATGATGCATTACACAGTTCTGGCAAAAATGCTTCAGAAATATCCTGGCTTTATATCTGGACAAGCTGTGGGTGTCTTCTTCCCTCTGTGTGCCTTATTTCATTTGGGAGGAGATGATGGAGAATAGAGAGGAAGGGTCTCATTACCTTTGAGAATAGTTACAATGTTTGGCTTTTTTTTTAATGTAAGTTGACAAAAAGAACATTAAAAAGATTCTTAAAAGAAAGAACCATTGTACAACAACCATTGCATCGGTATTTTATGACGCATTTTGCATGAAATCTGATGGAAGGTTTGAGGATTATTTTGTTGGTTTGTTAGTTTTGGGGTTTATTTTTGTTTCTTTTGTTGTGTTTTGTTTTGCTTTGTTTTGCTTTAATTTTAATAAAACAATTATCTGTCTTCAATGTCTTCTATTTAAATAAGTTTGTGGAAGAGAAATTACAACAGGTTAGAGATATCAGACACCATGAATGCCTGCATACTGGACAATTTCCTAGGTAGTCTCCATTAGCCTCAGTCTTGTTTGCTAACATAAAGGAATTTCTTTTAATCAAAAAGCTAAACAGTTCCAGACACAGCATGCTACTAGCAGATCAGATCCAAATCCATGTGAAGTGTCCAGCCAACAGCAGCAGGAGGTTGCAGCAGACAGACATCTGGAGAGAGGATATTACATGGGTCCGGAGTCTAACCAAGAGACAGGGCTGGAGACAAGCTACCAGCTACATACAAGAGATCCATATAAGAAATTAGCTGTCTAGAGCACTACAGGGCTGTAGATCTAGTATCTGGGATGCTAAGATAGAGAGAGGGCCAGAGATGAGGCTATAATGAGGGTCCAGATGGTCCAGAGGGTCCAAAGGGTCCATGCATGTGACAGGGTTGGAGAAAAGCACACCTACAACACCTACAATAGGCCAGGACTTAATGATCCTGCTTGAGCTGAAATGGGGTCCTTGGCCATAGCCAGGGTTGGGAGGAAGTTCCAACGGAGGCTGAGAGAGGCAGTGACTGGTTTTACTGCCCTCAAGGCTGTGACAGAGGCTCCCCTTCCCTCATATGCTGAGCAGGTATTGTCCTCCCATCTCACAGAGTTCTGGACTTATAAGGGATGTGCCGAACAATGATCTGATTGCTGTGGTGCATCAATGAAAGGGACATGGCTCAAACTGGAGCTCAGAACCAGGTCAGGATCACAGCAAGGCCATAGTGTCACAACAGGGCCATGGCAAAGGGCGCTTGGGAGTGGGATAGGGAAACTGGAGTTGAAAAAAAGACAGGGCAGAGTCTAGAATCTGGGACAGGAACATGACACTGGGGACTTGGAGCTGTGTCAGGACCCTGACAGGAACAACATATGGCATTTGGATCGAGGCAGGGCATCCAGGCTGTTCCTGATGTGCCTTGGGAGGAAAGGCTGTGGTGTTCAAGCTGCCCCTAAGGAGCCCTGAGTTCAGGGAGGACTGGGGAAGAGGACTCACTCAGGAACCTGTGACTGGTCAGTGTTTTGGGTCCATGGGGAGATCAGAAATTTGGGCCAGGTTGTTCACTTAGAGGAAGACACAGATGCGGGGTCCTGCACTGCTGTGAGCCAGTCCCCATGGTGTTCATCTCAGAGACCTGAGCTGAGGTTCCTTCAGGGCTGAGCCAAGAATACTGGAGACCCCAGGGGTGGCTGTAAGTTCCTGAGGAGCACTGTCCTGTAGAACCTGCGTGTGACAGGTAGTACCAAAGCTGCTAATGAGGCCTACCAACACCCCTTCACAATTTTGGCAAGTATTGAGCCATGGTGGGGATCAGTTCCCACCAGGAGCAGAGGGTTATCAAATGGCAAACTGATAAGTCCATCCAAGGGGCCAGGTGTCAATGATTGAAGACAAGTTAACTGCATTGTAGGTCTGAAGTATCTGTCCAGGAGACACAGATGGAGACAGGCACACCTACAATAGGAACCACCAGGCCTGGGTCAAAATATATACTGGGCCCATGGGTACACAAGGTGTGCGGGGACTCAGTTGAATGTGGCCAAGGGCTATTAAGATCTATTTGGTGAACTTCAGACCCTGACATGGATGTTAAACTCTACTTTTGTTTTGAGTTCATTGTCTAATACTGATATTTCTGCAGTGATTTTTTTATAGGCAAATAGATTTTCCCATGGACAAGCCTAGGTTTGCTTTTTGCCTTCAAAACTAAAATCTCAGGTATGTTAGTAAGAACCATTGGCTCTGCAGCTTGTGACAGCACATATATTATAGTTACCCTGACATCTATGAACACCTCTGGTGTTCTAAAATACTTTTAAAATTAGCTGTAAAAAGCAGAACAGAATGTGAGCACTATTCTGACCAAGAGCCTTGGAAGTGACTGAGGTTTTATAGCTGGGTGACTGCCACATGAGAAAACTGAGGATATAGATCCTGTCCACAAAAATTAGACTTCTGGACAACCTGACAGAAACTTGACAAGTACACTTTTGCTATTAATGTATGTTTTCTTGCTAAGAATTAAACTTCTGTATTAGTAAAGTGAAGTTTTACAATTGTAGAAGGAAATATGGTCTTTCCAGAAAGGTCAAAGGAAAACTGGATGAAAGCTGGATGAATTTCAGAGGTTCAAAGATGCAGTAGTAAAGCTGGCAAGAATATGTTCAAAGTCCAACAAGTAATTCTATTATCTCTTTTAGCTACAACATACAATATTGAAACTGGCAGGAATCTTGCCTGCTACCATATAATGAAGGCTTCCTGTAAAGCTTAGGCACAAAAGAGCTATCAGAAATACCCAATTTGGATTTGAATTTAACTAAATTGGGACAAACTGGAAAAGGGTAATTAGGGGTGGGTTTTTTTGAGAGGAAACAAGGCTGGGGAAAGGTAGGGATCAAAGTGGATAACAGAAGTACAAACATGGAAAATGGAAGAGAAGGGGGAAGAGAAGGGGCTAATCATATGTTAACAAGCTGCTGACCAGTACACTTGCTTGATTGAGTGCAGTACACCTGCATCTGATCACTGCAGCCTGTGTTACCTTCTTATTATACTATATTATCTCTATCTTTTGTAAAATTTCACTCTCTGTTCTCTGTGTGTTCGTACCTACATCTGGAAAAGTGGACACAGATCACTGGGAGTTTCTACGTTGGGCATGCCTGCAGCTGTAGAGGCTGGACCATACTCTTCACTGGGGAGTTTCAATACTGTATGTGCTTATGTGTTTTCACCAGTGAACTCCAGTCTTGTCTACCAGAGAAAACAACAGCATTGGCTGTCTGTGTTCATGTATGTGAGAGCTCTAGGTGTTTATGTGGGCCAGGATGACACTGTTTTACCTCTGTGTTAGTTTTTGTGGCCAGACACACTGATGGGGAGCGTGTATGTGTATGCATGCATGCACCTCTCCAGATGCATCCCTGAAATATGTGTTCAGTCTTGCTGTTGCCCAGACCTACCAACAGAAAAAGCAGCAGCCACATCCATATCACTGAGATGGGAGAAACCTCCTGGGACTGACAGTGCCCAAGTTTCAGTTCCAGGGGTGTGGGAATGCAGAATCCCCAAAGACCAAATTCCAATGCATATGGCAACCCCCTTGACAGGGTTTGTTCTTGAATGTCTGCTCTAAAGCTGAAGGAGCTGGATATTCAGACAATGTAAGATCTGAGATTGTCAGCAAAAGTTTCAAAACTGGTCAGACAAGGAAGATAGGAGTATTTGTTTAAGTAATGTAAGTAAGCAACCCAAGTGCCAAAAGAAGTTTTCTCATGAAGTTTTCTGATGCTTACACTTGGCACACAGAATCACAGAATCAAAGAATCACCCAAGTTGGAAGGGACCTTTAAGATCATCTAGTCCAATCATAAAAAAAAAAAAAACCAAACAAAAGAACAAACCCAAACAAAATGTAGACCAACACGAAAACTAAACCATATTCCTGAGCACCATGTCAATTCATCTTTTGAATATCTCCAGGGATGGTGTCTCAACCCTTTCCTGGGCAAGCCATTCCAATGTCTGATAACCCTTTTTCACTGAATTGGAAGGGATCATAGAGATCATCTAGTCCAACTCCCCTGCTGAAGCAGGATTGCCTAGAGCTAGAGCATGTCACTCAGGACTGCATCCAGGCAGGTCTTAAAAATCTCCAAAGAAGGGGACTCCACAACTTCCCTGGGCATAATAACCATTTAATACTTAAAC
>JAOXNG010000001.1:165404528-165420698 GCA_028566535.1 Scolopax minor | reverse complement strand
AAAAAAAAAAAAAAAAAAAAAAAAAAAAAGGGTGTGTGGGAGAAGAGAATAAAAAGAGAAAGTGACACATCTACTATTTCAAATTTTCACGAGCTTCAATATAATCCTTATTTAACATCCAACAAAAGATTATCAGAGAAAAGCTACATATCTTATATCTTTTGCAAAAGCTTTTGCATTAAACTGTATATGAATGATACACATATGAGATGTTACTAGTATTTTAGATTTTTGTTTAGAAACACTATGTACATTCAGAAAAAAAAATGAAACACACAGACACACAAATATATTAATATATTACATGATTGTGTGTGGATACTACCTGTCAAATGGAAATTTTTGGAACCTAAGAACACTTACACAGTAATAACCCAAATCTGTATCTACATATAAATTAGAAAGGAATTCATTATGTGAAGCTTGGAAAATTTAGGATATACTTCTCCTGTTTCTACCCAAGATGTTTTAAAAAAATTATCATTTTCTATGAGACATAATAATACTGTCACTTTGAAACTGCAGAACTATACAATACATTAAACTTATCCATGCTTCCCTGACAACTCACTTCCATTCTACACACACACAATCCTAAATTCTAGAATTACAAATTTGTGAGCAGATCAGTTACTTATAAGAAGATCTAACATTGAGAAAAACAGACCGCTCCAAAAATTCATGATTTGCCACATAACTGTGTCCCACGTGGCATATTTCCTGTATGTGCAACAGTCTGTCCTTGACCACAGACAAGTTCAGAGTTTATCATCTCACAGTACATAAAGACTGAAACAGAAAGTTTTAAATAAAAATCAATAGTTTGCTCACTAGTCATAGAAAACCTCACCCTGTAAAAAAAAAAAACAAACACCAAAAAACAAGACACAACCCCAACACCCTGCAAAACAAACAGAATGCTATCTCAATATATCCAGAAAAATTACAGTCCTCAACATTTTGACTTTCCTCTCCTTTATTCTATAGGCCTGCACACCTGAATTCATTTTATTCCTGTATTATTACAATAAAAAAGCAGGTACATAGTACCTTTTTATTAACTTCCTAGAATCTGTTCCTTAGGCAATTCTCACGGAATTTTGCTGGCCATTGTGATGAAAGGGAGAGATATTATAAGAACGTTAGCTTGATGAGAGGGGTATTTTTATGTTTATTGAGTGATCTTTACTGTTTCTTTTCTCTTCCATCACAATCATCAACAGGAAAATGCTGCTAGAAATGACAAATTTTGTGACACTGATTACTTGCATGAATGTGTAGGCACAGCTCCGTGTCTTAATTTATATTTGTCAGGCTGAGAGAGTTGATGTTGTTCAGCCTGGAAAAGAGAAAGCTCCAGGTACAACTTGCAATGGCCTTCCAGTACCTAAAGGGGGCCTACAGAAGACATGGGAGGGGACTCTTTAAAGTGATAGGACTAGGGGTAATAGTTTTAAATTGAAAGAGGGGAGATTTAGATTAGATACTAGGAAGAAATTCTTTACTGTGAGGGTGGTGAGACACTGGAAGAGGTTGCCTGGAGAACTTGTGGACGCCTGCTCCCAGAAAGTGTTTAAGGCCAGGTTTAATAGGGCTTTTCGGTGGTTCAGGAACTCCCCAGCCAATCATCTGAACAGATGAGCTAATGGACTATTGTGAGATGACAGACAAGCTGGAATCAAGGTAGATCTTGAGTATTAGTATTAGGCAAGAGCTGTCCAGGTGGGAATTTTGGACAGTTTTATAGTTTCTCCCCATCCTGGCGGGGGAGGTCATTGCTACTGCATCTAGTGCAATTTGCATGCCTAAATGTGTTGATTAACATCCTGGGGGCAGCACCCCAAAGATCTGTTTCAGAAGTTATCAAGGTAAGCATAGATTTGATATCGATATAAGTAGAAATTATTTCTTCAGGAATGAATATGACAGATTTTTTTTTATGTAGCTAAGATATTTAAGAGATGTCTTGTATGTATTTAAGGTGTAGCAAGTGATTAAGATGTATTAAGTAATACCTGTGTTGAGGTGGTCATAGAGGATCTGGGAACAAATGGATAATAAACATATTGATTGGAAGATTTTCTCCTAGTCCAGCTGAAGATGCCAGTGCAAGAACTCTTGCAACAGAGGTTCCCATTGCCACTGGACAGTGACTATCCTCTTTGAGAGACTTGATTCCCTGCAAAATAGCTCAATAAATTGATTCCCTATTCCAAAGCTCAATATATTAATTTTCACCTCTTAACACTGAAGTTTTTTTCTACATAGGACATTAGGTCATTTCAGATTAGTTATTCCATTACTTTAGCATAAGGCCTTAGGTAGATAATTCTTTTCAGTGTTGGCATTTCACTTTACAGATAAAGAAACTTATTGTTATCCTTTGGTTTAATTAATTCTAACAAGAAAAATAAACTGCTGCTTCTCAGGAAAAGGTAAGATACTATAAAAATTATGACATTAGCAAATTTGATAGAGTATATAAATGAACTTTTGAGATTAAAACTTAGAAACATTAAAAAGCCTGATTTAATATTGTATGGGTATTCAAGGAAACATCATAAGAAATAAAAAATACTATTTGCTTTGGAATATTAACTTTAAGTACATTTGTAGGAAGTCAAAAGCCCATTTTTTATGATAGTTGTTGGATGGCTGACTACAGGAATAGCTGCCTGCAGCGAACATAGCTCTTTTTTGTAAGAGCTATTTTAAAATATTGGGCAAGTAGACCTAGATTGATTCTTTTGATAAATGGAGTATAGCTCCAAATTTTAAGAACTGTATTTTAAACAGTTTTTCTTGGGAATATTTTGGGACCATCACTGTGGAACTAATCAATGACAATAAAATTTTACTTGGTATTGCTAAATAGTCTGAAAATAATAGTATATGTTTTGTAGCAGTTCTTCAAATGCTACATTTTGTGTTTGGTCAAGTGATTATATAACAGCTGATGATCTGATTAAAAAGTTAAACTACCACAATCATGATTTACATTTTTTTAAATCATGATTCGTTTTTATTAATTGAGAGCTCTTCTGCAGGAAGCAACAGAAATAAAATCTCACTAATGATCCTTTTAATGTCACATCCTCTGGAGCTGAAGTTGGACACCATTACATAAAAGATAATACCATTACACAAAATACCATTACACAAAATACCATTACACAAAACGTAAGAGCTTTTTGCTCCTGGGATCCTGCCCAAGACGAGTATCGGTTCCTTGAGAAGATCACCAATGCAATTTGTTGGTAATATGGAGAAAAATGTCCTGTGGCAGCATTAACTCCACATGCATTTTTTTTCAGCTTAATCCTGAGCATTCCAGGCTTTACATCTAGTAAAAAGCAGGCTTTAAAGATGACTTCCTGTTCTCTTCTTTACATATTTATATGTCTATAGACATATTTATTATTTCTGTAGGCTGAAGTAATGTTTTGGGTATGACTGGTTTGATTTCTTAAATATTCAAGCTGTTCATATTACCTTTAGCATTTATATATTTCTTGCACTGTGTGACCTTTAAGAAAGCCCTCTAGAACAAAACACAGATTTTTTTTTTGCCTGTGTTACTAGTAACAACTAGGAAAGAAAATATTGAGAACAATTACAGTTTTATAAATCACAGAATCACAGAATTTTCAGAATTGGAAGGCACCAGATTTCCTGTCAAATGTTTTTTTTTTTTTTTTTTTATTTTATTTCTAGGGTAAGAAACAACATAAAACACAATGGAGATGGGGCTGGAAATGGAAGGAAGCATAGTTAAAGTGAATTTCAGTGGAATTTTCAGATGTTAAAGTAGCTTACATACACACTTTTCAACATAATATAATTACTATATATAGGTTATTATTATATAAAGAAGATTTTATAGAGAATTCTCGTCCAATCTATAGCTTGTACCAATATTTTTCCCACAGTGGAACCAGCATTGGTTTTAATGAATTTAATTAAAAATATGGACTTATGTGGCCAGAACTTTAATCCCTATTGACAGAGGAAGCAAAATATAATGCTACTTGAAGCGATTTTTTGAATAGTGTGTTCCCAAGCAAGCAGTTAAGGTTAATGAGCTTAGGAAAATCAGGTAACAGGGGAGGAAAGACATTTGTTTTTCAGTATCTCTCTTGTTTTCTGAGCAGCTGTACTTCCTTGAGCCATTTCAAGTGACTTAGTTTCTAGGGAAGGGAGTATTGCCAAACAGGAAGGTGTATCAGGCAGATATATAGAGAGTTACTTTCAGCACACCATTATTGTCTGTTTCCTCAGAGAAAAAAATAAATGGATCTGTCACACCTGCAATACCTACTCAGTGATTTTCTGGGACTTGAGGCTTGGAAAGCTGGAGAGATGTTATGTTAGATTGAAGCCTAGGACTTTAACATGGATAATTGGTTCATTTGTTGGTAGTGTTTAAATTAATGCTTACACTCAAGGTGTTGTTCATCTGCTGTAATCTATTTCAGAGGCAGCGAGCCTCAAAAATGCAGTCTGACATCCTGTGAAAACTTGACATCTAAAAAAAAAAATGTAAGCTAACAAACTCTGGATTGGTGTCAGAAATGTGGAAGGTTTCTTCTATCTGGTAATTCGGGAGGAATAGTTCTTTACCTGCTCTATATCTGTCACCTTTGGCGATAGTTTGGAAATTGCAATCAGGATTTTTGGTCATTTTATAAGGGTTGTTAAGTCTTTTTGATCATGCTTTGAAATATGCTTGACTCTAATCCTTGCATAGTAAAAATGAGCAGGTATTTCTTTCTTATTTTTTTACCCCGTTCAATAGTATAATAACTAAATAGGATTAATTGTTATTTTTATTTCTTGGCTTTGTATACTGGCTTCCAAGTTTTGTAGGGAATAACACCAGGATAGTTCTTAAGTCCCAAAATAGATCAGAGCAAATAGTAAAGAGGCTTATTACAGACCTCTGTAATATTAAAAAAATACATGCATGTTAGATGATGATCTGGGATACCAACTTATACTTTTAGTAACTCATATGGAAACAATAGAATTGCTAAAGAAGAAAATAATTACTTTGAATTTAAGACCAGAAAAGATGGACAAAACTTTCCTACACAAATTCCTGTTTGGTTTCTTTTTGTTTGTTTGTTTTTACTTGTTTTTTTTTTATCCAGAAAAATGAAATAAGATAAACAGTCTAAAAATAACCTCAAAAAGAGCAAGCACCTTTACATTACAGGACAATTTTGATTTGGGAAAAGAACCTTAATTGTAATCTGCAATATACCATACATATCACTTCAATTTTTCTAAATTTGTTTACGTAAGTGTTCTACATCTGGGTCTCAGCTGGATATCCTAAAACAGGAGATATTTCCTCATGTGAGCCAAATCCGTCTCCTATCTATATAAAGGTGATAAATGTGTAATAACCTTTTTTTTCTAAGTCACTTATTTAACAAAGGCTTGTGGCATGTCAATATTCCCTCTAAAATTTGAGAATTACTTTGTGAGTAGATACTTTAGTGTAATACATGTGTTGCAGGAGCAAATTTTTGTTGTATGGCAGTGTTTCAACAGATATGAAATAGAAAAACTTAAAATAAAAAAGTATTGTAAAAAATAAGTATGTCTCTGGGTTTGGTTTTTTTTTGGTTCGTAGGCCACTAGAGGAACATCTATTGTAGGTTTGGTTTTTCCTTTTATATGTGGTAAAATGGGTATAAACATGTATCTGTATTTCATAATGCAAGGAGGTGTAGAGCACTTTGTGTTCTTCTGATACAGGTGTTGATGGCAGTATGAGGTTTCTAACTCAGTTTGCCAGCTGAGTCAATAGCCAATGCTCCCAGTGGATCCTTTCTCATTCTGAGTCTCATAGGAGCAATGCACCCTAATGACCTTTAGAAGAGTGAGTGTAAGAGTGATTAAGGATATCAGAGAATTCTTATTTGGCCACAAAATACTGAATGTTCTTGCCTGAGACTTCTTCACATTGAATTAATATGTGAGTGAATTTTCTAACATTGAAAGGAAAATTGAGAGCAGTGTAATCAATGGTATTATAGTAACACAAATAAATAATGACAGTGTTCCTCTTGTTCCTGTCCTCCCACAGTACAATCTTAAAATTCATTACAGTCCATGATCTTAAAAAAATGTAATATCCTTTTTTTCTTCTGTTGATAAGTTTAAATGTATCTTACCTCTCATCAAGTGTGTATTCTTAAATTAAATTTAAATACAGCTACCACTATCAACATAGATAGTTTATACAACTGAAATCCAAGATATCAGAGTGCCAAATTATTTCTGATCAAGCACAGCAATTTCTGTTTTCACATTCTAAAAATTTTAATTACTGTAATAGGTGTCGCTAAGCACATAGTTATAGAACAGACTGAAAGTTTAAATCTCTGTTTGTGTAAATAAGGCCTTATCAGTTCAGTACTCATTTTAGGCTACATGTACATTATAATTGACTGAGTACATTCTCTACATAATATAAGACCTTTTGGGAAAATAGTCAAGCCAGGGATATAGTCAGGCAAATGTCACCCTTTTCTTCAAAAAATAAATACATAAAATACTTCATAAAATTTGGAATAACAATTTAAACTGATATTCATTGACCTAGGTTATTAATTTTCTTCCTTGAATGTTCAGAAATCCTTTAATTCTGACCTTTGAAGTAAGAAATAATTTATAACAATTTTCATTTAAGATGTGTTGACTTAAGTAAAGCATGATTTGTTTATTAATGATATGAAACATCCAAAATTTAAGGGAAGTTCTGTTATGGCCCCTTGGTGCACCATTTAAAATATATATTCAGCTGGAATATTAGAGAAACAATCAGAGAGCTTTACAGAGCCATAGTCTTCATTAGGAGAGAAAACATTATTTATGATATGCTACTTAATTTGTTCTTTCACTTACTCCTCTGATCATGCAATGTTGAAAAGGTCAGTTTTAACGCAAAGCTACCTTGAAAGATTCAGGGGATATTTGTTGATGGGTGGGGATGCTGATGTGAACAGCTAGATATTTAGAAGGAAAAAAATACTGAACAGAAGAAAATGTCTTTGAAAAATACTGACAAAAAAACTGCCTATCATCCTGGAAGTTGTGAACTTGGGAACTAGACCTGAACAAGAAACAGCCTTAAGAAGTGCAGCTGGAATCTTTGTGGTACAACTGGATACCTAGAAATCAGAGACAACTTCAGATACCATCAATAAATAAAAAAAAAAAAAAAAAAAACCCAACCCTGTGATGGCAATTTGTCATGTGAAAAAGTGGAAACAGCCTGGGAAAATAAAATTTGACTGAAAGAACAGAAAACATCATAATTTATTATCAGATACAGGTGAAGAGTAGAAACCAACAGCATCTATTTCCTGCTCAAAGTGGTGATGTTATGTTTTTGTGATTTAAAAAGAACTTAATTTTTATCCAAAATGAAGCTTCTCTCTCTGAGAACTTCCTATGCTGCTGATAATTTTCCTTTCCTGAAGAGGATGAATTTCACATGAAGTTTTTATGAGATCTTGGACTCTCACCCAGGACACCTGCCTGACACCAGATTCTGTAATGCAAATCATCTTTGAAGTTAGACTGCAGTCTGTTATTTTAATGGTCCCTCTCTGGGCCCACTTCTGGAGCCAGTCTGCTTTGTTCTACCACCTCTGGGATGGTTGGGTCCCCATCTGGAATCAATTGTTCCTCTTCCTTAGGGTGCTTTGGCCTCTTCTGAAATCTAATTTGCTTGATACTGGTATTATATATCCATATAAGTGATCTACTATAAGCATGTCTGCTGCTATGTGGTTGTAAGTTGCTTCACTAATGATAAGTTTGTAGTAACCTGTAATAGTATACCTACACAGTTGTTGCTGTTACTGGTTGTTGCTATATAATTGGTTGCATCTATTATTAACTGCTGCCGTATTACTGATTGATTGCTAATAGTAATTTGTAATAGCCTTAGGCAATCTGTAATAAAGTAAAGAAATTTAAAGTATAGATGCCTCCATGTTCATGTGGATTACAGAATCATATGAATCTCTCCTAACTTGCAGACTTGGTCACCTACTAGGTCATAACAAATAAAAAGGGAAACAGACAGAATACTGCTGAACTTTAGTTTGGAATTCCTTACCTAGGGAAATTGAGGAAGATGAACATTTTAGCAACTGATTAACAGAAAATACTTCTATGTGCTTACACCTCTCAATGGTTTACTGTTTCTGACTTACAAAACCACAAGGTGTTCAAAACGCTTAAAAGACTTGATGTAAATATTTGCAGAAACTTTTATACACTTTTAAAGGAATGACTCAACAGAGGATTCATTTGTGGCATAAAATAGATTTTAACAGTTGTCATCTGTTTCCTTTAGTATTTACAATAAAAAGAGTTTAAATTAATAAATTAATTAAATTAATAGAGCAGTGACATGCAACCTGATGCATGCTGCAGCATTGTGTGAGACTGTAAGCAGCAGAAAAACAGAGCTTGCTTATGAAACATAAGGTAAGCAGAAGCAATAACTGCCATTTTAGGAGGGGATTGCACCTGTTACCTCCAAAAAAATTATGAAAGCGGTTCTCATTTCAATTTTGTGGTGGTTAAAACTATATCCAGAGCTGAAATAACAGGTGTAAATGGTAAGAAAAAAGGGAATAGTTCTGTCCTTAAGGCAAGCAATAATCTGGAACTTTGTACTCTTTTTACTGAGGATTTTCAATTTTCACGTAAGGAATACAAAAATTAGAAATAAAAATAACTTAATATGGACATTTTTAGTAGACAGAATGGTAAAAATGACAAACATGACTTGATATTCAGCTATAAAAGAAATAAGTTAATAGTTTTTCTTTAAAGGGTTCTTTACTAGATATTTGCTATTTTTTCGTTTTCTTTTTTTTTTTTTTTTCCCAGAAAGGATTTTGGTATTTTTTTTCGGCATTTTTTAATTTGTTTATGTCAGATTATATATGACCTGATTTTGGAAGATGACTAATATGGATAATAATAATAAATATGGATAGAACTGAATATAAATAAGAATTTTCAGGAGTCTGCATTCACATGAAAAATTTGAAAAAGTATGTGAAACGATGAGATGTTTTTGTTTGCAGGGCTTAACTAGCTCTCTAAATTTTATGAATATTATAAGTTTTGTGCTTTGTTGGTGTTATGTAAAAGTCTGCTACTCATTTCTAAACTTATCACTGGAACTTGAGGGTCTGGTTCCAGTCTTCAAAGAATGTCCAATTCAGGACTGAAATCATTTGACTGAGAAAGTCACTGAATAAAATCCAGCATCTAACAAAAGTACCCCAGACCCCATTCTGCAGGGCTGCACTCCAGTTTCTTTTCCCTCATTATAAGCATACATCCAGAATTACACGGACCTAGGTGCAGAATCCACCATTCGTCCTTGTTAAACTTCATACAGTTGGTGATAACCCAGCATCCTAATCTATCAAGGTCTCTCTGTAAGACCTCTCTACCCTTGAAGGTATCAAGAGTTCCTCGTAATTTAGTATCATTGGCAAATTTAGTTTGTGTACACTCAACTCCTGTGTTGCGTACAACTCAACACTGTGTCCACGTCATTGACAAAAACATTGAAGAAAACTGGCCCTAAAATTGAGCCCTGAGGAACACACAGTGGCCACCAGCCAGGTGTTACCCCATTTGTTACAACTCTCTGAGTTCGACCCTTCAGCCAATTGTTCACTCATCATAGTGTTTACATGTCTATTTGTATGCTGGACATTTTGTCCAGGATACTCTGAGACAAGTACTAAAAGCTTTGCTAAAATCCCTCAAAACCACCACCCCACATATCCACTGCCTTCCTTTCATCTACTATATGGGTAACCTTGTCATAAAAGGATATTTAGTAACACATAACTTTCCCTTCATGAACCCATGTTATCTTTGACTGCACCGTCTCCACTGAGACTTCAGTTCTCTAGGATGAACAACCCTAGATCTCTCAGCCTGTATTCATAATGTGTTCTAGCTTCTGATCAGCTTTTTGGCCCTTCTCTCCACCCTCTCCAATAGGTCCATGCACTTCTTTTCTTGGGATGTTGGCGCGTCCAGAGCTGGATGCGCGTCCAGGTGGGGTCTCACCAGAGCAGAGTAGAGAGGGAGGATAACCTCCCTTGATGTGCCTTACCTTGATGCAGCCGAGGATGCGGTTGGCTTTCTAGACTACAAGTGTACATTGCTAGCTCATACTGAGCTTTTCATCCACCAACACCGTCAAGTCCTTCTCCTTGGGCTTTCCCTCAAATCATTCTCCACCCAGGGATTGCTGCAACCCAGGTGCAGGACCTTCCACTCAACCTGATTGAACTTCATGAGGTTTGCATGGAACCACCTATCAAGCCTGTCCAGGTCCCTTCCCTCCAGCATGTTGACCGTGCCACACAGCTTGGTGTCATTTGCAAACTTGCTGAGGATGCACTCATTCCCAACATCTACGTTGCCAACATAGATATTAAACTGTATTGGTCCCAGTACTGACCCCTGAAGAACATCACTCATTACTGCTCACCACATGGACATCAAGCCAATCACTGTGACTCTTTTGAGTATGGATACCTAATCAATTCCTTATCTACTGAGTGCTCCATCCAAAAAAGTCCATGTTTCTCCAATTTAGAAACCAGAATGTTGTGCAGGACAGTGTCAAATGCTTTGCACAAGTCCAGGTAGATGACATCTGTTTCTTTTCCTTATTCACCAATGTTGTAACGTTGTTGCAGAAGGCTACCAGGATTAATTTCCTTTAGTGAGGCCATGCAGGCTGTCACCAATAACCTCCTTATTTTCCATGTGCCTTAGCAGAGTTTCCAGGAAGCTTTGGTCCACGATCTTGATGAGCATAGCGGAGAGACTGACCAGCCTTTAGTTCCCCTGGTCTTCCATTTTTCCTGTTTTAAAAGTGTGGGTTATGTTTCCTCTTTTCCAGGCAGTGAGAACTTCACCAGACTCTCACAACTTCTGAAATATAATGGGTAGTGTCTTAGCAACTTCATCTGCCAGTTCCCTCAGGACCTGTGGATGTATCTCATCAAGTTCCATGGACTTCTTCATCTTCAGGATCCTTAGATGATGTCAAACATGGTCTTCTCCTACAGTGGGCATTTGCTTACTCACTTGGTCCCTACCTTTGCCTTCTTCAACTTGCACAGTGTGTCTAGAGCACTTGCCAGTGAAGATCAAGGCAAAAAAGTTGTTGAGTATCTCAACCTTCTCCATACCCTAGATATGTTCTATTACTCAACAAAACTGTGGCCCTGTACTTTAGGAATTGCCTGTCTCCAGGAAATTATTAAAGGTTTTATTTATCTGCCATTATTGGAGAGAGAGTCCCATCTAAACAATTTAGTATTAACCAGCTTCATGGATAGAAATATTTCTGTGACAGAAACTCATTCATTAATATAAAATCTTGTAACACATGGTTAAGGCAAATTTAATGACACTGCAAGGTTCTCCACTGTACAACAAATAGATAGTGTAAGTAATTGGATTCTGATTTGAAAATAATATTTTTTCTGCTCCAATGTATTTCAACACAATTAGAGTTTTAGTGTTGCTATTAAGGAAGAAAATACATTCCAGAGGATGGAAAATGGGATGACAATAAGTATCTCTTCCCCAAGAAGTTCAGGTATATAGCATTGTCATAAAAGTTTTGTTTTGGTTGTAGTTTTGTTACACAACTCTGAGAAGTAACAGAACGCCAAGTTGTCTTTTATGTCTTCATGCTGCAAATAAGGAATTGGCACCATTTGGTAAATTAAATTACTGTTGTAAAGTCTGTACTCTTATTCTGTCCTTCAAAATTAATATGTTCTGTAATTGAATTTGAAGCAATGGAACTGTCATTAAGTAAACACTGCTTTTCTTTAGAGAATAGCTTGTTATGTTCCTGAACATAGACACAGTGAAATTGGTTTATGTATGTAAAAATCCAAGCATATTATTTAATTTTTGAGCCTTTCCCACTGTCAAAACTTCCCTTACACATTTTCTTACTCCAGTGTCTTGAGTAACATAGCACACATCTCATTTTGTTCCTAACACTATCCCTCCCAATTAGTTGTTCTGAACAGAAAATTTTCAATGCTCTTTCAGTCTCCTCCTGTTACTTAGTTCTTATGAACTGTGATTGTCCCATCCCACTGAATGGGTTTGAAGGAAGTGATCTGAGTCTCTGCAGTGCTTGAAAGTCACAACAATGACTCAGGAAGAACATAAAAATCTCAACATCCCATTTTGCTTGGTGAGTTCTGAAGTACAAGTTGCAATAATTGCTCCGAAATGATCCAAAGTACATTTTATTCAATGTTTGACTTAAAATACATAAATGGTTAATTTTGGTGTAGCAGGTATTTCAAATAAAAAGCTTAACAACTAACAATTAAATAAGAGGAAGAAAGGAAATAGAAAAGAGAAGGAAAATAGGGAGAAATAGAAAAGGAAGGTAGCACCACCTTTAGATCTAGTGATAAATCTCAGTGTTATTGGGCTGGTTCCTCTGATGGTGGGTGCCCACCTAAACCTGGTCTCACCTCCTTTTGTCCTAGCCCAAGTGCTTAGGAACATCCCACCGGGTGGCTACATTAAGGAACCCTTGTCACCTTCCACTGTGAGGTGTTCTGGAATATTCCAGGGGGACAGGGAGGGGGCTCTATTTGCCACACATGCATTGTAAGGCACTCTTGAATGTTCTTGGGTGTCTCTGGTGGATGCTATCCCCAATAGTGTATCTGACTGCTATTTGACACCTTTTTTGAGCATGCTCAGTGAGCCTTGATTGAATCCAGCTTCCACTGCTCCCAGTTATCTGCGTGGTTGTTTGAAACAGACAGTCAAAAGAAAAATTACCAGTTTCTCACACTGATTAATATTAATTTATTGAAAAAGTTATACATTTTGAACATATGACTGTGAGTCTTTTTCTTCAGTAAACTATAGCATAAATTATAAAATCTTAATGCTTAGACTCCTCTAGTTACCTCTGCAGATTTATGTGCTAGAACCTAAAATAATTAGAAACTGCAAGAAAATGAACTTTCCCAAACATAGTTTATTTCCATTTTTCCAAAGCTTATAAGTAAGCTTGTTTGTCTTGAGTGATGAGTCCAACAGTCACAATAGTTTTCCTATTGAATTATAACAAGCTTTTTAATTTTGCATTTTTGTGCCCGTCATATGTAAAATTAGGTGTTTGCAAGCAAATTAAACTTTTCCTTTAAAATTGCTTCACTTATATAATTGCACTTGAGGCAATACATCTGAATTTTAGCAAAATTGCTTCACTTAAATAATTCTGCTTGAGGCAATACATCTGAATTTCAGTCTTTTTCAGCAAATAAAGCTTTATTGCTACCTATCTGAAAATGCTTTACAGCACAATAAAAGGAGGAGAGAAAATGTCCAGGAAATTATGGACTAACTTTTCAAATTTTGGTGGAATATTAGTAAAACAAGTTATTAAACAGTCTATCAATAATAAATTATATTAAAATAAATCTCAGAGGAAACCATATACAATCAAACATATTTTCCTTTTTTTAGGGAGAAAGTCAGCAATAGTACTTATATAACTTGGGTTTGATATTTTTTTCAACATTTTCTACATGAGAACTTCATGAATAAAGTAGGGAAGCAGGCCTCAAGAAAACCTAAAATAGATGAAAAAAATCAATGTAAAAACAAACAAACAAGCAAACAAGCAAACAAACAAACAAACAAAACCCTAACAAAACCAGTACTGCAAGTCTAATTAAAATTCTTTATAAGTTTTTTTGAGCTGTATACAAAGAAAATTTCATTTGGATTTATTCTAGTCAGTGTTTTTTACAATCAGCTTTCCTGTTGTTAAAAAACATTTATAAGTAATGACAATCTATGAGGAGTTGCAAGCATGGTAAAAATGGTCAAATTCATGTCAATAAAACTATATGTGAATTCCTGTACTAAGGCAAGGCATATAAAAAAAAAAAAGTTGTTCTCAATAAGGCGCTGTATTTCAAAATAGTGGAGCTGGGCTTTTAATAGGTTAAAAATTTTACATGGGTTCATCACATGATACTGCTCCAATAAATAAATAAATAAGAGGTAAAATACCATTTGGGGTATATTACCAATTATTTTGTATAAAAGTCAGAGGAGGAAATGTTTTATTTTAATGTGTTATGTTCTGATATTTGTTTCAGAAAACATACTTCAAAAATACTGTAGAAAATTTGGAAAACATAATATAAAGAGCATATTTGACCAAAAAATGAAATAAATTTATATATTATGTGTGGAATAAAGTAATTTTCATTTAAAGAAGTAATTTTTTAATTTATACACACTATTTTCTTTTTTATCTTTTATTTTGAAGAGAACAAAACTTGCAGATAGTTTTTGCCTATGCTCACAAGGGATCAAAAAAAAAGTTCTTAAGTAGTACAAAAGGGACACTGAAATTTTTCCTTCAATGGTATGTTTTTAAGGTCAGGTTATGAACTGTTAGGAACTCTTTAGGTATACTGGATTTTGGTTTAGGAATCTTTTGACATCTCTTGTTCTCAGAAAGGTGTATTTCTCTATTTCTCCTTGACCTCATGACTCTACTGTTATAGCTTTTTATTGTGAGGCTTTATATCCTGTCTCATGATGAACTTCACATAATCCGTAAAACGAATTAGTGTCTATATATAGCAATAGACTTACAATCTTGAGACTTTGAATATTTGGGGTGTCACTGGGATGTATCTATTAAAAATTACTTGGAATGTCAGATTCTGTATGACTGAATAAAGAAATAGCTTTCTAATTGACTAATACAAACTGATAAATCAAGGAAAGATTTAGTCAGATCTTATGTTTAGGCTCATTTTTAAGAGAAATGAAATCAGATGAATGATATGAGAATTGATAAAGGAATATTAATAGTGGAACTAATTAAAATTTTATTTAAATTATCTTTTTTTCCTTATTAATATTGATCTTTAACACAAAAAATAATAGTTCAGTAATTGGTCAGATTTTGTTCAGTCTTGATTAGACATAAAAGAAGACTGAGAGGGCAAACTGACCCAGAAGAAATTTGCTTCTTTAGAAAAATGTTAACCAAAAGTTACCAAAACTAGACACTGAGTAGATACTGGAAATACTATTAAATAGTTCTCTCATCTATAATACATTTTGAAGAATACACAATAATTAAGAAAATTAGTAATATAAGATGATGAGACAATGTTGTACATTACTGATGTGAGAGATTGTAAAGGAGCAAAACCATCTAGCTTTCATAGAGGGTTTTTTTTTTTGGGGGGGGGTTTGGTAAACTTCTGTTGTGTATTTAGATGTGACATAGTGTGATCAATATAATACCATGGATATGGTTTCTTTTATGAAATAGCATTTTAAGTGGAAAGCAAAAATAATAAAAATGAAAGGAGATGGATATCATAGTAAAAAACCCACCAGTTCTTCATAAAAGAGTTATTAAATCATTAAGAGGTATTAAGAGGTGATGTTATTTTAGACATGTTTTGGTTTTTATTTTTCTAATGAGGACATATAGAAAGGCCATAAAAACCAATCATAGACCATGTGTTGGAGTTTGATTCAATTTAAATTAAATGGAAGAAGAGTAGGTCTGTAACGAAAGCTTTGGATTCAAGAAAAAGTCAAAGTCTGACATTATAAGAAATAGAACAGCTAACTTAAGTCTTGAATATGCAGCCCTTAAATGTTTGCATGTCAAAGGACTTCAGACTGTGAAGTGTCTGTACCCAGAAGGCACTAT
This sequence comes from Scolopax minor, assembly GCA_028566535.1. Classification (NCBI taxonomy): domain Eukaryota; kingdom Metazoa; phylum Chordata; class Aves; order Charadriiformes; family Scolopacidae; genus Scolopax; species Scolopax minor. The sequence goes on along the minus strand of JAOXNG010000001.1, from coordinate 165,404,884 downwards.
CTAAAATAAATCTTTGGTATATTCCTATCTGTAGATGGATGGTCAAGAATTACAATTAATATGGGCTGGTACATGATCTTGAAGAATGTGATAAGAGAATAGAAATAGGACAGCTATAGGGTCATGCATTTAGGGGCAGTATTCAAAATATTATTTTCTTAGCTTTCCAAAACCCAAACTGACCAACCGAAATGACAGATGGCCCCTCCCGCCCCCCCGTAAGGAAAAGAGGGGCGGGGGAGGGGGGAAAGAAAAGAAAAATAAATTCTGAGTTTAGAAAAAAATAAAATAAATTAATAAAAAAATAAATAAGTAAAAAAATAATAATAATAATAAGGAAAAGAAAAGAAAAAAAA
>JAOXNG010000001.1:165378064-165402591 GCA_028566535.1 Scolopax minor | reverse complement strand
CATTGAGTGACACGCTGTCTTCTCAAGAGCCTGCTCCCACCCTTCTGCTTTTGACTTTGTTAGCCCTCCCAGACCCTTGTTTAGATACCTGAGAGTAAAGATCAGAATTTAATTAGCTGAACAGAAAGCAGCACTTGAACTTTTGGAGCACGGACTGTAAAAGAGTAACCGTGGGAGGTACCCTAATGCAGGTCTGGTGTTTCTTTTTCCACCACTACCCCCGTAGGAGCCTGTAAATGCACACGAGAAACGGCCAGATTGGGCGTGAAGTCACGCCATTTCATTAATATCTCTCTGGGCAGAACATTGCCTCGTTACTTGAGGTGAGTTTAATTTTAATAATCTGTGATCTATGGAGGGTTTTTTTAATTTTTTTTTTAATTTTTTTTTAAATTTTTTTAAATTTTTTTAATTTTTTTTTTAATTTTTTTTTAATTTTTTTTTTAATTTTTTTTTTTTCATTTTAATCCCATTGTGGATCTTTAATCCATTGTAACATCTTTGTGTTTCTGAGGCAATTCTGGCTTTCAGTTAAGCAACTTGTTACAAGTGCCCAGAAAAAGCACATAAAACCTTCTACTTTAAAAGATGTAGTGTTTTTTAAGTAAGTCTTATGATTTGTGAAGATATGCATGTTATGACAACGTAGTTAATTTATTGAAGCTAGAACTCTAATAATATCTTCCCCTGCATCAGATTTTAGAGAACCGGGTACTCTGCACTTCAAAATTAGGTTAGAACTGAAACTGTGCAAATTCATTTCAGCCTTTTTGCCTGATTTGATGGTTGGTGGTTTTTTTTTTTCTTCCTCATGTGACAGCATAACTCACAGAATATTGTGGGTTTTTTTCCCCTTAAACTGTTTATTTGTTGACTAACCAGCATTGAGCAGAGATGTCTTCGTTGCGTGACAAAATGTTTCTGTACCTCAGGCTCTCAGCCCGAGAGGCACATCCTCTGGGTGGGAAGAGTAGAAAGGTTGTCAAGGCAGTGAGATTGGATGGGGAAGGGGATTGGGTTTTTGTTTTTTCTTTGTTTATTGGGATATTTTTTTCTCCTGACTTCTCGTGGGTTATGGAGTACCATGCATTGCATCCTGCACGAGAAGGGAGGAGATGTCCTGTGCTCGACAGAAGAGTTGCTCTCACAGAGTAGGCACCATGCGTGTCTCTTGGTGATGCCTTGACCCCCAGGGAGCACTTCCTGGTCTCCTTGGGTTTTTGCAGGGTCAGAACCCAGCACCACAAGGGCAAAACTCTGCATTTTACCTCTGTGAAAGTCACCAGCTCTTGCATTTCTAACATCACTGCACTGGAAGCCTTTCAGAGCAAGAGGATGCTTCTGCTGATCTTTTTTTTCTTTCAGTTTTAAGCATGGTTTTTCTTAGCACTGTCTTTTTTGAAAGAGGAAAGATACAAAAGTGGCACAACCCACAGGAGGGAAGACATAGTAAAACCTCCAAAAAAACCCCCACCTCTGCTTGAAGTCTATGGAATCTTGAAAAAAGGCATAGTATTGTTTCCTTTTCCCTACCCACCCACAATTTTGATAATAATTTATTGTATCTGTGATCACAGCAAACCACTGAGACTTCACAGAAGTTGATGAAATGATAGGGAACAGAGAAGAAGAAAAAGAAAGGAAGCTGGAGGATAAATGAAAGGATGGATTAGAAACTTGTTTAAAACAACCTCTCCCTGCATTGCCTTGTTTATGGTACTAGTTAATCTTCCACTTTAACCTCAGCTTTCTCTTGGTTTTTGTTTTCTTTTGTTCTCCTAACTGTGTAGAGGTTGAATGGGGGAGGAAAGGTTAGGGTAGAAGTGGTAGGTAAAATGTTGTTGGTTTGGTTTGGGTTTTTTTTTTAATATCTCTGGTTTCTGTGATAATTTGCAAGTTTTCATAAAAAAGCAGATGTCTGCCGAGGAGCTTCTTGCATGATGAGGCTGTTGTGCTATGAGAGAGTCGGGAGTGCTTGCTTCAGACACACTGTACGTTTGTTTTCCCAGAGACCTAAATGAAAATGGTCAGAGGGCTGGAACATCTCTCTTGTGAAGACAGCCTGAGAGAGTTGGTGTTGTTCAAAGAAGAGAAGGCTTCAGGGAAACCTGAAGCCTTTCAATATACAGATGGCCTTTCAATATACAATGCGTCTCACAAGAAAGATCTAGCAAAATCATTTTTCCAAGGATTGCAGTGACTGGAAAAGGGACCATGATTTTAAACTGAAAGATGGTAGATTTATATTGGACATAAGGAAGAAATTGTTTATTGTGAGCATGGTGAGACACTGACAGGTTGCCCAGAGAAGTTGTGGATGCTCCACCCCTTGAAGTGTTCAAGGTCAGGCTGGATGGGGCTTTGAGCGACCTGACTCGGTGATCTCAAAGGTCCTTTCCAACCATGATGATTCTGTGAAAGATGCCCCTGCCCATGGGAGGGACATCCCATGGGAGGGGGGGTTGGACTGGATGATTTTTGAAGGTTGTTTCCAACCCAAACCATTCTATGATTCTATGAATCAAGGCCTGGATCAAGTCTTGATAATTTAGGCAACTCAAATAAGTGGCTCAAGGAAGGGCCTTTCAAGTCTAGGAGATGCAGTCTACCTTTCCTCCTATTGATTGCAGGGAGAACTCTGAGCAACCAAAGTCTTTTCTTATGGAGGTGTTTGAGCTTCTAAGAATCAATTTGAATTTAGAGGTCTTGATTTTCAGGAAAAAAATCCTACTTTTGCAGGTCAAAGGTGGAAAAGCTGCCATAGGAGAAAGTTCTTTCTGGATGGTGGAAGCTGTGTGGGTGCATGTCTGCTCAACCCTTCTCCTGGGTATGACACCATCGGGGTTTCTCTTTTGGGAGGGATGGGTGGGCTTCTGCAACAGCCCTGTTAGACAGGGCCTGAGAGAGTGGGCAAGTGCATGTGTCTGTGTGGGCACATGTTTGCCTGCTTGAATAAGGACATAGGGTATGGTGGTGCCTTTGCCTTTGAAGCCTACGTAGCAGGAGTGGTCACCTGCTGAACCAACAAGCTTCCCCCTGCAGCTGGGGAGCGAGGCTGACTGGTGGAGCCCTGCAGTAAGGGCTATGCCTGGGTGGCACAGAGACACACACACACAGCAGCCACCTCTGATGCCAGATTTAGTTCTGCAAAAGACACAGGAACTTGAATGGTGAAATGAGGAAGAGGTGAGCTCTACACCTGCTTTGTAGGGGCTCTGAAACTTTCCAGAACACCCCAAAAAAATATACTAAGATGTGGAGCTAAAATCATCTATACAGCATTATAAAGATTGCATATCTTTTTATGTTTCTTTAAAAATTACAAAAATGGGTAAAATGTGGGAATTACATAAATTTGTCTGCCATTTTAAGTGCATTACATGACTAGCAGACAGATCTCAGGCATCAGGTTACAATGGTTTAATGTAAATCAGTAGCTCCAACTTTCTAAGTATTTACCCTCCGCCTAGCCGATATGTTGTTCATCCCAATCCCAATGGATTATTGAATGTTGCACCAGTATGTTTGTGGAGATGTGGGTGTGTATGCACAATGACTGGAAAGTTGCACAATGGCTAGAAAGCCATACCAATAAAAGAAGAGGAAACCCAAGCTTTTCTAACTATGGATACCAAGGCACCCATGAAAACAGCAGTCAATAATGGGATTACTAATTCCTGGATTGTCTCTTAAAGGAAACAATTGTACATTTTTTTGAGCTAGATATCATTAATTCTGTTATGATTTCTTTTTCATGGTCATCACTAGTAGTAATATTGTTGCATATAACTTAATACAATATCCATCATGCTTGTTACAGATGCAAACTCACCTGCTATTATATCTCTACTTTTATTAGAAAACAGGCAAGAGTATGTAGTTAAATGCCTAAATTTTACTTGCAAAAATTGAAATGGATAAAATGGTTAAAAGTTTGGAGTGATGATATGTCTCTCTCCTGAATTGCAACTAAAATAAAACCACCATATTTAAAACACAAACATTTTCTATCTCCATGGAAATTTGCAAAATGTTCTGACATTTACCTCCAATTTCAAGCTATTTACCTCAATTTCAAGCTATTTTTAAGAAAAGATTTCTGTTTGCACTTTATTTTATTGTTCCAACCCACAGACTGTAATCAGGAGAGATAATCTATAGAAAAAAAAAAAATCATTACTTCTATTTCCCCAAAGTATATCTTTAAAAAAATTACAATAACAATATCCCTAACCTTTTAAAAGTATCTTTACATTCACTTTTTATATCTAACACATTGACACACTAAAGATATCTGACATACTAAAGATTAGAGTTTTCTAATTTTTAGACAGAATATAAAATATTTTACCTATGTGGAAAAAACATAAGCAATAGACAGTGATCAAAAGCCTTTAACACTCATTCTCTTTGGAAAGAAATCAAGAATCACAGGAATCACAGAAGAGAAACAACATATAGAAAAACAACTTCTAATACCTACAAAATACTTTCAAGGCTACAGAGCTTATATTTTGTAAGAACTTCTAGATAAAAAAAATGCAGTACTGAATTTGAATTGTTTTGTAGAAAGAATAAAAAGACAGTTATCTAAAAAAATTTGCTGATGATAGGCAGTATATGAAATGGAAAGTTACCTGAAAACACCTATTTATTGTCACATTAATTTGGAGACTTCATCTGGGTATCTTCCAAACTTACGTTCATATTATCGTATACAAATGGTGGTAGCTTGTGAAAGTTCAAACTAATTTCATTGTATACTTTTAAAACCAAATTTCCACTTCCAAATATTAATCATATAGTTTCTTTTATAACTTGAAAATAATAAAGAAATAATGGCAAATTCAAATAAAAATTCATTATTCATGCATTTTTATGCTTTCATGCTCTGAGGCATTTTTAACTGTTGTGAAGAATATGTTTTCCAAAACATCTTTTTTTTCTGAATAGAAAGAGGAGTTAATTTATAGTTCATTTGGATATAGTCCATATGGATTTTAGATTGAAAGAAGTATTACTTTAATTGTGGGTGAAGCTTTAATAATGGTAATATTTTATGTGCATTTTTGGGTGTTGTGTTTTTTTTTAATTTATTGTAAACAGTTGGTCTATGCAAACCATCATGGATAATACGATGTTATGCTTTGTATATATGCACTCCCGTGTAAGTAGTCAGCAATATCCAGGGAACAATTCAGTCCCAAATTAAGACATTCAGCTTGTCTACACTATCTGCCTATTAGTTAGATGTCATCATACACATTATACTTGGTGTATACTTGATGTATACTTGGTGCACTGCAGTTCACTGAAGACAACAGAGCTATTCACTTCATCCCAATATGGATGTGCACATTTGGCAAGCTGAACATTTGTTTTTCAGGCAACAAACAGCTCTCCGTACTTACTCAAAAATTGGCATCTGATTTGATCTGTTTTTGTACTTGGTCTTCAGTTGCTGCAGACAACAAAATTTAGGTATTTGAATTTGAAATTTATTTCTTAGAAAGATATTGTGTCTCAGTTTTGGGCTTAGACCATAATAGGTGCTTAAGATACTTCATGGAAGTTTGCATAGATAAAGTCTTCCTATCTTCAGCTCCTTAAAAAGAAAAAAAGCTAATTTCACATATCTTTTTGCATTCCAATGATTATTTCTTGCACTACTGTAGGAACTTTTCTAAAAAAATTCATAATGTGGAGGACAAAGATAATTCATAAGTGTAAAAAATATTCACTCAGGTCACATCATGCTATGATTCTATGATTTATCTGAAATGATTGGATTTAGGTAAAGACAGAAAATAAAAGTAAAATTTACAAAAAAAGCGCCAGTGAGATTCAGCTATTTAGAGGTTTGTATGACAAAGTTTCTTGTGGTTATACACGGATTCCTATTGTTGGGTGGCCAAATTCTTTCATCTTTAGGCATTATAATGTATGCAAATTTTAAAAGAGTCCAGTTGTACAACTTTTTTTTTTTTCTTCTTGTGGGTCTGACCCTTTTGTTTTCACTTTTTGTGTCCCACCTAGTCTTTTCATAAAATTCAAAAGAAGTGTTCTCTTTTCACCCACAAGATTCTGAAGATTCCCTGCAAACTCCTCACCTGATTGTAACACACATGCAGCATACAACACCAAAGCTCCTTAAAGACTGGTGTCCTCTTCTATTTTTAAACTACTGACATTAACTAAAATTTTTCAGATCTCTTTGGAAAGGATTTTAAAATTTCTCTTATCTGGCAGAAAAGTCTGGAATGCAATTGTGGTTCAAATTCTACTTACAGACAGAATGCATTGGATTTTAAAAATAAAACAAAAGCTAGTTTAGATTTATTATCTGTACATTAAGTAAACTTTTTATTTTTTATGCAAGCATTATTTCTCACACTCATTTTCATTACTTGAGTTACATTTGTTAAAAAACCCCAGTCTGAATAATGTCATTTTTTCCAAAAGCAATTTTATAATTGTTATTTTAAGTATGTAAAACAATAAAGTTGTAGGCTAACAAACAATCTTTATGTTGTGAAAAAAGACAAGTTTGTGAGGTCGAATTCTACATTAAAAATGAAAATTAAGTAACATCGTAATTGCTTAATTTTGCTTTGAAAAAGATGACTTTCTGATACTCTTGCGAGAAATAAATGAAATCAGAGCTCATTTTAAATTAGTCAGACTGCTGGACAGATACATAGAGAAGCAAATAAGACAATGACTCTTGAAATAAGGAAGGGGTTTCTTTGACCAGCAATGAGTTTTGGTTGGAAGGTTATTTTCATTTTACTGAGTTTTGATTTGCTTTTCTTCTGTTTTCCACTAGGAATCTGTCAAAATATGAAATTAAACAGATTTAGAAACCAATGTGAAACAGTAACCACCTATGACAGAATGCCAAGACTTTACATGATCATAATGTAAAATTCCTGTTCTCTGAGGAAACCATGGGTGTGAACCACTGATCAAGGGATTTTCAAGATGAAGCTACTTTCTTATTACATGTAATTGCATACAGAGAAAATTAGGTGCATGTAGCAAGTGGATCATTAGTCCTGTAGTTTTTCAGCAGAGAATAAAACAGAAGTCTCTACAGCTTTTGAACTCCATACATAAAAGTTTGTATTTTATCTTACATGGCACTAAACTAGTGATACCGGTATATATATACATAAAATGTCTTTAAGACTGTATGAGCAATTTATACAGTTCTGAAATTAAATCTACCAATACAATGAAATAATAATAATTAATCATAATTATTAATATTAGTAATAAAGGAAGAGGAAAGAAAACAGAATGGAGAAGAGGAAGCAAAGAAAAAGAAAAGAAGACAGGTGGTTGGGTAGTTGAGTTACTATTTAGATACTAGGAACAATCTATACAACTGTGTCCTAAAATATGACAAAGACATTTATTGCCTAGGGATTGATAGCCATTGTGGACTGAAGCTGTGCAAGGTAGCAAGATAACAAGCAAATTTAATATATGGCAGCCTGTGAATGATGTGGATGCAAGTCCACATCTTGGTCATGTGAAGTTTGCTAAAATAGGTACAGTTACAAAGAAAAACTGCATACATCAGCTGTGTCCTAATTTGTTCCAATTAGGTTCAGATGTACTCAACTTATGGCTCATAATCTATATATTGCCTAAGTGGCTACTGATGTTCCATTTTACATAGTGCCCTCTATTTAAGGGCAATTTGGGACCTAACAGTAGTAAAAAAATATTTCCTTGTCTGTAGTAATACCTTCATTTCAATCACTAACCTTTTCTGAGATCACTTGGCTGTGTTAGAACAAGCAGAACGACTGATATGTATCCAGGATAGCAAATATGTCCAGTAAGTGGGAAACCTACTGTGAGGACTAGAATATCTCCCTTTCCTATGCCCAGTAGTCCTCCAGGTAGGATAATAAGCAGTATTGTCCTGAGTACAAGGGGACCATGATATAATCAGAGAGGGATCGGGATATATGAACTTTTTCTAATGTTGCAATAAGATTATTAATCTGCTTCAAAACAAAAAACAAAAACAAAACAAAACAAAAAAAAAAAAAAAAGAAGAGAAGTCTTGTTATGAGTAAGGAATAAATGATAAAAATGCATAATGTTCTGGAATGCCAAGAGTTGTTCATGCAATCCTTCTTGGAGCTATATTTTATGGTTCTTCTAAAACTTATCTCTGTATTATCTTCTGGTTTTCCCATTAACTATTCCTGCAGCAATACCCTCCAAAAAACTGTAGAGGGAAATATTTTCTAGCTTGGAAAGCAGCTCTGACTCCAAGATCCATCATTATATTGACTACTAGGAAATGGCATAGTTTTCCAGGTTAAGCCAGGAATAACCATTTTAGATTTAGTTCAGATCTTTACATTTCCCCAATAAAGAAATAAGAAATAGTACTTGTTTGAGATAAAACAGAACCAAATTTCTGTTCAGTAATTTCACTTTTTAGCTAAACTTCTTCTACCTTTCTGAAATTAACAGCATATTGTGCAGAAAACTCTGTTCTCAGGCTAATAAAACCTATATTTATAGTTAATGCCAAGGAATAATATGCAAAGGTGTTCTTGCTTATTCTTATTGCTAGAACAACCAAGGTCAGCTAATTTGGTTACTTGCCCCATTGAGGGTTGGAAGAAGGAAAGGTTAGAAAGGTCGCAACTGTGAGGAGGAATGGACAGGAGAGATGATCTTAAACTGACCAACAGGGTATTCCATCACATCTGTCACATGCTCACTATAAAAGCTGAAGGCTAAAAGGGGTCAGGTTTCTTTCTTCAATGGCTGGCATCCGAGGAGGACTCTGTCTGATGTTTGTCTTGATCCATGTGTTCCCAACTTCAGAGCTGGAATCTAGTTCCTGTCCATCACTGAGTCCAGGCTGGGACTTTCCCAGTGACTGCTGGTGACGTTATCATCATCCCGGGAGCTTGATATGGTTTTGTATATATTGTATCTATTTCATTATTTCCCTTTTATGTTTTTTTTATTATTAATATTTTCAATGAAGCAGTTTAGTTCCTTCTAAACTCATAAATCTCTCTAAGTCTCCTCCTCCTTCCTTCGGAGCAAGAGCATCTGTCATTCTCATTGGCCAATCTGACCCAAACCATGACAACCAATAAAAAAAAAAGACAACAGATGAAAAAAAAAGATAGAGAAACTAACTTTTCAGACATATTATACATACATTCTTCTTCTTTATTTTAAATTACTTATTATTGATTTATTCAAGCCGTTATGTAGTTATGATTATACATTTTAAAAGAAGCTTTATTTTTCATATTAAATGCACTGGAGAGTTTTAACAAAAATTAACTATTGCATATAACCAAGTATTTTCTTTTTTTTCTTTATAAAATCAAATATGTTTTTAACAGACTTTGCTGTATCACACATCTTATAAAAGGCCTAGAGAAAGATTGAAAAAAAATATAATTTAATCTAGGAACAATCTTGATCATTTATGTGTGTGGCTTTGGGCTTTGTCAAAGGAGACAAAGTAAGAAACAATTCTAAAAATATTATTGTAAAAATTGTTCACTTATCAAAAGTATTAACAAACAGCAATGAAAATGCCTAAAAACAGAGCTGTCAGTGGTATGTCTTAAGTGAACTCTATAGCTTGATAACCAACAGAATCATGATCTTAAGCTCATGCCTCACGGCATGCTTCATGGGATGCCTCTATTGAGAACTTTTAATGAGTCACTTTGGGCAGTCTCTTTTCATTTGCATCAAAAGTTTTCAAATTCTCTTGAAATATTCCCTTGTTGCTTTTCTATCCTCCCTTCTTTGCTACACTTGATTTAAATGAACACATAGACCTACAACATCATCTAATACAGTTCTGAATCCCCTGAAGGAAACAGCATTTCTAATCTTTGAGATTAGTGTCAAATTTACAACTTCTAAAGCAATCCCATGCCAATTTATTAAGTATATTTTCCTAAATGAACTCTAGTTTTAAAATATATATATAATTGTTTGGCTTGTCAGAACTACACTTAAGTGCACTTGATTGTTGCTGTATTCTAATGTAACTTTTTTTCCTCAGTTAATTTTGCTTTATTAAACTGAATATGGGAAAAAGACACTGAAATTACTTAAAGAGTGATGTCATGTTAAACTTCCATGGAGTGGAGCACAGAAACAACCTCTGAGGAATGACCTTAGACGTGGATCTACAGCATCATGTCTTTCTTCTACAATGGATGTTGAATTATTTCCTGCAAATTGTTACAGCTTCACCAGTGCAGAACAGCCTGTAATTTTATTCAAGAAAACAACTTGATTTTGCTTATTGGATTTGTGTGACTAGGGAATTACCCTAGGTAATTTTCTGACATCCTTGGTTGGTTTCATACAAGAAAGATTGTGATGGCTGTTCTACTTCCTAAATAAGAAAGTTAGGATCTTTTTAACCCTTGAAGAAGAATATGATGCTGAGGTTCCAGGAGTATCAGAAAAAATAATCTCACATGCGGCAAAAAGGGAAAATACCAATTTTGCAGTAGTTTTTAAAGAATAATATATATAACAATAGTCTTAGTAGGAAACTTAAATTCATATAAGCAAAACTTTTTGCATTTATAATGAAGGAGGTTTGGTATGAGAAGTATAGGGAAAAAAACCAAACAGCAACAAAACCACCCAAACAAACTAGCAAGCCAACAGAACCTTAAAAATAAGACTTTTTCTGTATCTCATTCAAGTCAGTATGGAGTTGCATGAGAAACTGTTGCAGACTGTTGAATTAGAAAAATCAGGAAGGTTACAAGAAAGACTGCACTGGAAGTACATGCCCCTCTTTAATTCATTTGGTTGAGAAAAATAGGAATCTATGCTTTTTGACTGACGTATAGAGAAATTTAAGAAATCAAAAATATAGCAAGGTATAGCAAAGGTTGGACTTAAAAGACAAATGACGGAGCTGACCTAGGTGCTGAGAGAAGTTATCTTCGTGGGCATGATTCAGTTGGGGAGTTAGCGGTGCTCCACAGAGTGAATGAAGTTCTTTTGATTATATTAATAGGAAAAAACCCAAACAACTTCAAGCAGACAAAAAAGTCTTCTGAGCCTTTCTTTACCTTTGTAGCATAGAGCTTTTTAGAAAGGAAAGAAAGAAAAAAGGGAGGAAGTGCATGAAATTCAAAATCCAACATAAATTGGACTCCATCAAACTCTAACCATTCTATGATTCTATGAAAATAAAATCCTTAAGTTAGACACTTTCTTAATTTTTTTCATTCTCAAAAAGAAAATACACAGAATCTGTAAATCTTGCATCTTGAAAACAAAAATGAACAAAGTAAAGAGGCCAAGGTACAAATGAGCCAGTATTGGTTCTTGATATAGAAAATTTGATCCTTGACAGAAACCATTTTAGCAGTTAGCAAGAAGCATGTTTTATTTTTTAGTTCCTTTCTGCAGTCAGATTTTTTAAAAAATATATATATTTAAAAGAAATGTGCATAAGCATATGATATGTGGGAAACAGGAATATTTTTTCTCTTATCTCACTTATTTGGATTAATATTAAACAACATGGTCTTATTTGTATACAGTATATATACACACGTTTCATCCATTCATATAAAATAGTATGATCTTGTTTATATATGCTATATGTAAACAATTATAGATTATAACAAAACTCCATAATTTATTTTTTTAAAACCAAATAGTAAAGATAAATTGAAGGCTTTGAGCATGACACTCTAAGAGAAAATGTCAGTGATTGGAGTTGGGGTAATCTATGTTGCAGTCCCTTTACAGAAATACACAAAAGTCATTTTACTTCATTGTTATGAATACATAACAAACAGATTTTTGCAAAAAACCTGAGGCAAAGATCATATCCTAGTGTCAGGAGACTACTGTCTCATATTGTTTTTACCCACAGACTAAACTGTCCCCTGAAGCATAACAAAGGATTTCTTGTTTGTGGTTTAGTTCACACTTTTAAAAACATCCCTGTCTGTTTCTTTACTGTAGAAAGAAGCTTCAGCTGTTAATCAGCCTCTCCTGAACCTAGATAAATTACTTAATACCTCAGTTTATATAGGGAAATTGAGTAAAATGTCTTTATGTAAAATCCAGCAGTTTTGGTCTGCAACTTAAGTTCATATTGACTTGCATATTTTCTATTTCCCCAAACAGATATCAAATAGATATCAAGGAAACTAACAAACAAACAAAGAAGAACCCACATCAAAAACCCAAACACAAAATTGCCTTGAAATCTCTGGCTTTATGTCATGATCAATTTTTAAATGGAATTATGAGAAAAAAGAGTGATCTAACATTTCAGTTGTATGTAAATTGCTGAGGAGTATGCATAGGCTATAATTCTGTATTGTTCTGTGTGTACTGTGTAAACACATTCATTTTTTATTTCTTTACCTCTGAACTCTCTAGTCATGTTGTGCTACATAAAATTGGCATATACTTTTGTATTTTGTGCAGAACAAAATGATAAACAAATATAATTTATAATTTTATTTAAGATCTTGAATTCTAATTGAATACATAGTCAGAGAAACTGAAAACAATGAGTGATAATTAAGGAAGAAACTGACATTCTTTATATTTATTGCAGATAAACTATACCACAAATCATACGAATATCCCTTTCTGCTACAAAGAACACTTGTAATGAATGGCTGCGACATTTTCATTTTTCTCAAGCTAAAAATCTGTGTTAATTGATGGCAAGTATGTTTCACATGATGTGTTCTTTACATAAATTACTAAGTGTTTTTCATTCGTCCTCCTGGGATGTCTTTCTAGCTCAGTTTGCTGTAAACTCTGTTCATATAGGAAATATTAAGGAGTTTGTTTTTTTTTCCCCTTGGAAAACACAGATAAAATATAAAAAATCCTAGTACCTGGTGTGGACATAAACTTCACAGGGTGGATCTTAGAAGTAGGATTTGTCTAATAAATGTAATAAATGTAATGAACCTATGAAATCCAAATTGTAAATCAACTCAGTTGAGAAAATAAAACCAAATAAAATAGAAATACTTATAGCAACAAAAAGTAGTCAAAGTACATTATGTTCTCCAATGAAATACTGTTCTGGTCAGTTGTCTTGACAACATGTTAAACACTAGGAAATAGACACTATGATGTTATGAAGGACAAAAAAGAGAAGCAGTCAAGAAGACAACAGAATGCTCAGTGCTTCTCTCTTGCTATTGCTACTTACTTTTCTGTGGAGTATAACCCAACAGCAGTTATCAAGGTGCACTCCAGGGGAAATCACAGTCATTGATTACGTCTTCAAGAGCCTAGTGAAAGACCCCGCTTCATTATCATTTCCCATACTGCAGCTGCCTGCAATCTAAGCCAACTGTTTTAAATAATGTAGATTGAAACTTTTGAAAACTGCTTAGATCTCAATTATCAAGATTAAATTAAGCTACTTCAAACACTGCAGATGAATTATGTATAAAAGAAATTTTATTCGCCACAGTATTTTACTGAATTATAAAGCCATATTTTAAAAAATAGAAATAAATGGTACAACGAAAATTTGCTTAAAACATTGCTTTCATCTGCATTAACCAGTGTCAGTTTTAGCAATGGCTGTAAAAATAGATTTTTTTTTTAAATAAGAATGTCAAGATTTTGAAAATGGGGTCACTCTTCTTCATAATAAAATGAAATATTTCTGGAGAATAAGGGAAATAAGTAAGAAAATGTGAAAGGGAAAAACCACTGTCTAAATAGGTTATAATATAGGTATTCTGATTCTAGTTCTGATTTTGCCTGGAAACCTAAACTTAAGTTATCTATAAAACTAGAGACAGTTCTAAATCTCTATCATACATGGTTATATCTCCTTTAAAGCTGCTCTATCTGGTATAAAAAGCAGCTACTGCACACATCATTAGGTCAAGGAAGCTATTAGATGCCAGTAAGAAGCAGGTGGTCTGGGAGCATTTCAGGAGTCGAGAAAGAATTTCCAGTCATATTTCAACTTCATCCCCAAATGCTCAGTTTCTGCGAGAAAACAAACAAAACGTAGCCGTTGCATGATCTGGGTTCCCCTTCCTTCAGATTTTAGACAATATGGTCTGCAGTACTGTGAGGAGTGTCTCTGTCTCATTGTTTATCTGTAGACCAAGACAATGATGTTATAGCTTAGCATTCACATCAGTATCTTAGGATAGACTTAGATTCCCAAACATGAGTCCCATTTGTTTGGCCAAACATGAGTCACATTTATACTAGGCATATTGTTGTGTTAACATCAAGAAAACAAATTGAAACATAAATCAAAAAGTGAGAACACTTTCCTCACTGTAAAACTTCATAAATCTTGACAGGTTCAGAATTCTGAATACAATGATTTCAACCTATGAAAAAAAGTATTACTACAAGATTTGAAAATGTATTAAAATTGCAGTAAAGAAGGATTACAGTATCACAATGTAAAATATTAGTCTGATATATTTTTCACACTGTTTTTCATTTCTTTCTGTATTTCCAAGGGTTTGTGTGTCTATATGAAGAGACTAGTGAGAGTTTTAACTATCTGGTGGGTAGGTTGTTTTTTTTTTCTTATAAGGAAGAGAAGTTAATAATTAAAATATTTTGATTATTTTAGATATAATAAATTTTATTTTAATTTTATTTTAATGAGGTGTGGGAGAACTATCTGCTTATGTGTAAATATGAGATCCATAGTAAGATTTTGTACTTCTTAGTACTGAACTTCAAGCATCTTGGTTTGAAACTGTTGAACACTAGATATTATTAATTTTTTAATTAAAACAAAAAAAGGAAGTAATTTCAGACTATTATATTTTACATATTACACATGTCCAGAGTGATCTTAATTCAGGAATTTATTTAGAAAATTCCCTAAATTGCAACATTCATTTCTCAGCTGTGAAATTGAGAATCACAACCTGTTTTGGAGCACAGATGTATAGCTGCCTGCGTTATGCTTGTAGGACATCACCTAAGGCTCTTTCCTCACTTGTCTTCTCACTTTTCCTCTCACCAATTCATTTAAGGTTGTTGTTGGAAGAAAATCTTGGCACATAGGCAGAAATTAGGCTACACTATACTTCAAGAAGTCTGGATCCTGAGAACTATGTCTGTCAAGCACCACAAATTCTGTTTCCCACCAGACTTCACTACTCTCCAGAAACTTGGAACTTGAAATACACATTTTTTTTTGTAAAAAAGCAGTGCAGTAATGTGGGTTTTTCACACATTAACACCAAAGACCTTAAAATCAGCACTTATGGCTCCTTTCTTTTAAAAATGTTGCTGCCATTCATCTTTAACAAAAGAGCTTTGTTTTGAGTTTCTTGCCTTGGTGAGTATACTTAAATCCATTTCCTAAAAGCTTTGAGCTGTGTCATTTTCCTATCTTTATTCCTTGTTCAAGATGAGCTACTGATGTTTCCAAACTACTGCAGGAAACAAATAGGAGAAAATATGATTCTCTGAGCTAAACATAAGACCACTCAGCTTCTAATGGAAGTTTTACATTCCAGACTTTTTTGTTGTGACTGTATAAAACCAATATATAATGCTAAATACAGTATTCTGCTTCGTATTTTGTTGATGAGAATAATGACATAGTGCAAGATGAATTATTGTCTACCAGAGAATGCATTGTAAGCTACCCTAGAAAAGAATGCTGAATTCTTGTTCTTTGATATATCTTCCTAATTAACTCCATAATACCAAGCTTTTTGCTCAGCTATCATTATGTGGAAATGAAATCCCTATTTTTACTGCTTTTAGTGCACTTTGTCAATGTTTAGGAATAATACATTATCAAGAAATAGACTGTTAGTGTAACCTATCTCTCTCATAGGAAGTGGTTTCAGTGACTTATACTATTTGAGTTAAGGTCAAAACAATAATTTAGTATGTTTTCTATCCATCTAAGTCTTTGCCTGGTTTCTGCTTTGTTGATTGTCTGTAGCAGAAATCTATGGGGTAACGTAAATAATCTAAGAAATGGTATTTAAATATATGTTGGGATTATGGGGTTTGAAATTAATTCCATGAAGAGAAAAATACTCCAGGCATCATGCTGTAGAACTAGTACTCTCTTTGCTAGTTAGCCCGTGTCGTTTTGTTTAAGAATTCATTTTCCATCTTATGTTTGTGTATATAATAAGTCATGATGGTTTGTTAACAGCATATTCTTAATAATTTGAGATTTGAACTGCTTAGTGCAGCCAGCTTGGTTGCATATGGTTAGCCAGAAAGAGGATGGCATACAGCAGTAATACTTTACTATCCCAGAATGACAACACAGGAGGTCATCGCAGCTGCACATGTTACCTGTATTTAGTGTCTGGTGGGTACATCCTGCTTTGTGCTATGTGTTTCTGTTGGGTAGTACAGTAATAACTCTTGAATTCTGAGAACACAAGGAGAAAGAAAACATGCATCTTTGTTTATAGAAATGGTGTCCAAATGCTCTTTAGGAGATGAAGAAAGAACCTTCCCCAAAGATGTTTAAGTAATCTCTTGTAGTTTTTAGAGTACATGATACTCTAAAGGGAGTGGAGGTGAAAGACCAGTTTGACTGTCTACTTTGTATCTTCTGACAATGCATTTTTTCCCTAAAATATTCCATTTACCTTTCTCATGTGATGAACCATCACTAGTTGCATTTCGTTCTCAAACACAAGATAAATGTAAAATCTTAGGAGAGGCCTTCTGTACTTGTGGCAAGTGAGTGTCACTATATTGATCACTTAGTCCACGAACAATGAGAAATTGAGCTCAGGACTTTGATTAATACACAATCCATCTTTTCTCTTCACTAGATTAGCATAATCATTACAGTCTGGGAGTGTATTTTCACTCAGAGTATCCTTCTGTAGTGGTCAAGGAATTAATTACACAAAGAGACAATTCTTTGCTGAGAATTTTGTAACTTTGGTTGTTAAAGAAGCTCTCTCCTGCTGAATCTTCACTAAAGCTTGGCCAAGTGGCAGGAGTAAATGTATGGATTGGTGATCTACTCTCTGAAGAATGGTTGGTGATAATCTCTTTCTCATTGAGATACGGATTTTAACTCTTTAATGTGGAGGGGCAGTGAGCAGGGCAGAATAAAACATTCAGACTCTGTTCTGGGTTCTGAAAGCCTATGGCTGTGCAGATTTGCTTCTGTTTCCACCGAAGATTTGCCATGGACTCCAGTGGGAGCAGGATTAAGCTTTGCCAAAATAAGACCTGTATCCAAGCAAGCAATAGATTGCAAATGGAACCTGACAGGACAAAAGACATTACAGAAACATCAGGACAGGAGGAAATAGACTCAAGTTGTGCTAGGGAAGGTTTAGATTGGACATTAGGAAAAGTTTCTTCTGTGAAAAAGGTTGTGAAGCCTTGGAACAGGCTGCCAGGGAAGTGGTTGTCACCTTCCCTGGAGGTATTTAAAAGACATGTAGACATGGCACTTAGGGATATGGTTCGTTGGACTCAATTATCTTAGGGATCTTTTCCTATCTGAATGATTCTATGATCAGAAGACCAAGAGTAATCATTGGAGATAGTCTATAATGGAGACCTGGCTGTCACTGATGGCTTTTGACCTTCTTCAGAACTTAAGTCTTCACTTCGCATAGGCCAGAGTATTACATAATTTATGCAGAATTTAATGTTGCCTGATAACTCCAAAAGAAATGCAGTGTTAATGACAAGGTCTGTCTCTGGGAAGAAAGTTGTCCTTGTAAAGCTCAAGAGAAAGGGGATTCTCAGTATACACTGAAAGTTGTGTACAGGAGGAGAAAGAGCCATATAAAGACTAGATGCTTTGTTTAACAAAATTCTGCATTTAAATTTTTCCCACTGTCTTTTGTACTGTTTCATACCTAGTCATTTTGCTCTGTGAAAATTTGTCTGGGTGAAGGTATGCAGAAGGAAAAGGGAAAGAGGGAGGAGATAAGTGTGGCTGGGGTGCAAAGGTTATTTTTGATTTTCAAAATTATTTGATAGATATAGCTTGCTTCATGACAGCTGTGCTATCCTCACTTCATTCCAAATTTCCCTGACGTGGCCTTGCCCATTTATATTAAGGCATCCGTCTTTAGGGAAAGGAAATAACTTCAGTCTTGTGTTTGCTTTCCAGTATTTCGCAAATCTTTATTGTGGGAAGAATTGGACAGATGAGCTATTCTGACATCCTTCTGTTGAATGATGCTGGAGGCAATTGGGGGCTACTTAGCATAAGGAGATATGGCACCGTCTCTCCATATATGATTATCTGCAGAAAGAAATATTGTGGAGCTTATGTAGTTATGGGCTCAGTTTTCCATATCTGCTAAGTTAGCTGCACTGGAAACATTCTGATGGGTGAATGAGGATGTCCTGGAATTTTGCTTTGCTGGGAATGAAAGAAATTTTCTAGTTACCTTTTGCTTCTCAAGCATGAATCTGGGAGGCATCCAAAACATAACGGCATAAGTGACCTTCTCTTTTTTTAGTACAACTAAAAGAGCCTGAGGAATGTGTTGAACCTTACCTAGAGTATCACTAAGATATACAGACAACAATTATGTGTTTGCACAGTGACATCCTTGACTCAGAAGTGTCACATATTTCCAGAATACAAATAACAACATTAGAGAGATGTAACCAAAGAGGCACAGGAGACAGGAGCTTATGTTTTAGTTATGGCTCTGTGAAGTAAGGAACACAGATAATCACAGCCACTCATCCTCTTGTGGGGTCCTCATTGCCATTTGCAAGGCAAAAGTACTGACTTTATGTACTATGCAAAACCTTGAAGCTATAAAGCTTTTAAAAATCATGTCATTATAAGTTGGAAAGTACACTTGTTGAGAGAGGGAGGAATAATTTTATGAGTTGCATTTGTAGGCCTTGAAATGTTGGGAATGGTAGCATGGCAGACTCTAGGGCTTGCACAGCATTTTAGATAACCCTGTGATATTTTGTGTTCTTCCATCCTGATCTGCCTGAACATACCACTCATGCAATCACTTTCACTGCAGTCAAGTTACACAGTTATTAATGTACATGCTCTAAACCTGTGTGAGCAGAAATTTTCATTTGCATAGTCTATGTGTTTAGGGTACACTTCATTTCACTTAGAATAAATTATCATGTGTTTATCGTTAGCTAGTGAGTTATTAACATTGATATAAACAAATAAGTGGCACATTTCTTCACGAAGATTGCCTTATAATCATTTAGGGGATGTGGCAAGCACTTTTACATCTGTTGTTCTTAATAGCTATGTTCTCTGCTTCTGCATATGTGTATTTAAATATGGAGAAACTTGACAGTGATTCTTTCCTGGTAGCTCTGTTAGAAGAGGATTATAGGGCTAAAAAACCCCACCCCAGAACAAACACAAAAAAGCATTCATAATATATTAGAAGATGCTCATGTCATTGATCTGTGTGGAATACTTCACTGTTTTTGCTAAGTGTGTGGGGTTTGTTGGATTTGTGATATATTGAAGTTACAAAGAGAGGCATGATTGCAGCCTAGGTAGATAAAGCTGAAATGGCTTTCATCTACCTTAGGTAGGTACCAACATCTATGAAACCTCAGCCCTTGCAAAGCTGCTATAGAATACACTGAAGCTATTATTTTATGAGTTTACTGCTTCTGATAGAATGGAATATTAGTGAGACAGACAGCACAGCTCCATATCACATCTCTCTCTCATATTTGTCTTGTCTTTCATTTCCCTCTGAGACTGTAGAGAATGTCTCCCTCCCACCGTTCATTGTACTTCCACTTTAGAAGATTTTTCTCAGATTTTATTTCCTTAAAGGCCCTCTGAAGAGGGGCAGTTGATCTGAATGTATGTTTCCTCTTCTGCACAATATTATGTGAGTTGTGGAATCTCAGCAGAGCAGGTTCAGGACTTCTTTCTCTACAGTCTGTCCATCTGTTTATCAGGCATATTTCTTTAAACAGAAAGTCCCTTCTAACAGCTGTGATCACTCATGCAGGAGCACAGAACTTCTTCCCTTTTTTACCAAAGACTATCCTGAAAACCCTACTCTCAAAAGCCTGTAAAATTTTGTGCAGTAATACTGATGGGTAAGTTTAAAAGTATGGTTATGATTCTGCATTTGAAGTATTGCTATGGTAGAATAACCAGTCTCATGGTATTTGGTGCTTTTGAGAAGTTATGGATTTAGCTATGAGTCCCATTTTCATTTATAAAAAAACTTCACATTTCTGGGGTTGTGGAGGAAACCCTGAACATATTTGAGTCTTTAAGGTTTATATCTAAAGATAAATAAAAACGAATCCTTAATATTTCTGTGCAAGTTATTGCAATTCCTCCTTTCTGAGACAGAAGGCTATAGTTATGAAACATACTAACACTTATGCCTGTAAGTGCAGACTGAAACATCACAGCTGCAATTGTTCTGTGTTTTTTTTTCTTTAATATTTTGAGTGGAAGGAGAAATTCAAGAAGGGCAATGAAAACCTATGTTGTCAGCTTGCCTCCTTGTTATTTATTTTTCTGCAAAGTTTGTTGGAACAACACTATTTATTATAATGCCTTCAGCATCCTCAAATAAGGGGTGTTTTAAGAATGCGAAGTCAGATTATACTGTTTAGTTATTTATTTTTTGTCTGTGTAGACAAACAATGTGAAAGACATCTGCAAACTTGAAATCACAGACAGTACAGATATTTACTCTAAGCATGTATTTCCTTCTCAAGCTCACTTAATAGACTTCCCCAGTTTTTGTAGAATGCTCTACTGCTGGTAAAGTCAACAAAATCTCTGGAGCTGTGCTTGGGACTTGACCTTAATATCTTACCTTCTGCTGCTTCCCTGAATTAGATCTTTATCTGCATTTAGATCATCTTTGTTTCTCTGAAGCACATAAGAATAAAAGCTGCATGGCATCCAAGTAAGCTATGGGAGAATCAAGAAGACCTATATAACACATCTCATATGTAGGCCTTGCATAAATATGGATACCTCTTTCTTTCCTTCCACAAATTTTCAATGAGAGGCTAGTCTGTCTCTAAAAAAACAAGCAATGCAATATCAAAATACCATTGTATAGATACATTTTACATGCAGCCTACAAGTGGAGTGTGTTTCAGCTACTCAGCTTCACTCACTGAAGCTTTCATTTCAGGCTCATTTCTTAATTCCAATAGTATTTTTGAGCCATTCTAACAATGCAAGAGCATATCATGACAAAATCAGGGAAAAAATTTTATTCTCTAGGCACCTATTTCTTCTGAGGTTATGAAAGAATAAAACTGGAGTTTTCTTCTAACTTTAGCTTCAGTTTTGCACTCTGATAAAAGAATTGCTGAGACAGAGCTAATGGATGACTGATTGAAGAAGATTGTTCAACATTTGCAGTTGAACATATTTTGCTTATTAGTACCTTTGTCTGAAAGGATGTCTTTCCCCATAGTGAGGCAGAGTTGGAGAAGTGATCTCGAAGATGGAAAAGCTATTCCAGTGTCTGCCATATTTTTACTTATTCAATCTAAAGCACTGAGGCAATTTACCTAGTCTCCTTCAACAGATGTTATTATAGTAACTAGTTACTGTGGAGTAAACCTCACCAGAAATCTATGTTCTCCTTTGCAAGACTATATGGCTGAGTCAAAAAATGCAGTATTGAAAAAGTATGTAGAAGCCCAAGAAAAATATTATTTTTACTGTTTGTTTCTTTTGATATATACTGCTAAATACTGCAAAACTGCCTTTTCTTTACCCTACTCTTAACAGCAGTATGATTAGCTTTTTGTAATAAAATAGGGGAGATATAAGTGCATTATATTAACTTTGTTTTAAAATGTTTCCATTAGTCATCAAAATTGAGTGCTTGAATATCTACCTGAATGATGCTGGAGGTTATGAAGGAGAAAAGTAGAAACACAAACTGCTCATATGAACTAATTTTCTTTTATGAATGAAGGTGTGAAGTTGTTTCTGGAAAGAGGGTGAGGAACGTGTTATTTTGCTTTCTCTCTTTTTCTCACTATCCTATATTTGGATTGTATTGTCAATAAATTAATTTCTTTTTCCCCCAAGTCAAGTATGTTTTGCTGATGACAGTAATGAGTAAGTGACCTCCCTGTCTTTATCTCAGTCCAAGAGCTTTTTCATCTTATGTTCTCCCCCATCCTGTTGAGGAGGGGAATGGAGCTAATGGCTGGGTGGGCGTATGGCAGCTGGGCATGGTCAGCCCAGCACAGTCCTGCAAATGTATTTTTGTGTCTTGTGAGGAATAACTATCATCCCCAAAGTTGTGAGTAGTCTGGGATTTCATCTTGACCAAATCATTTGCTTATGGTAAGATCTTGAACTAGTTTTCCTGTGTATTTGACCTTGAGTCAACCTACTGCAATTTTGGTAAAAGAGCAGGACCTTTCTGAAATGGAATATTTCATCTGAGCGTCTGCTCTGCTGGGTAAATATTAATTATTATTATTAGCAATATGTATATAATAGTGTTAATTTATGCTGTGCTTTGCAAACATAGATAAGGCATGTTCTCTAACACAAGGAAGTTGTAGTTGAAATGAAACATGCACAATTACAAATGACTATGAAAGGGTATAGGAGTATTGACAAAAAGAAACGGGAGATTTTGAGGAGGAATTGGAAGAGGAGTGGGAGTTCTGGCTAACAGTCTGTCATCCCACATTTATGTGTGAGATCTGCGAACAGCAGAATTCACTCTTTCCATTCTCAGTGTGTCTGAAAACTTATGGAAGAATTTTTTGAGAAAAATTATGAAGAATTATGGGAGTGCAAAAGGGCTGTGGTGCATATAACTACTTGCATAAGACAAAAAGTCTAATTTTTCCTTTAACTGATTCAACCAATGAAAATAATTGGGGTTGGGGAAGAGCACTTCAGATATTTACTTTTTGCTGTTGCTACCTATGTGAATGCACATGCAAATTAAGAGTCAGTTTGCAGCATGTTTTTGCTTGTACTTTTTGGAGACTGTGCTTTGGGTTTCCAGAATTTTTCAATTTAATTTATCACTAACCTTGTTGCAACTTTAGTTCTTCAAGTGCTATCAGTAACTGCAAAGAATATCTTTCCTTATAGAGAGGGAGAAGAAAAGGTTCTTTTGATTTACATGCACATTTTTCACTCATTTTTTTTATATGTCTTGGTACTCTGGATTTCTGGAGCACACCCTCTCTGAATAATGTTTACTCTCATGTCTGTACTGAGCTTGAAATTGCTGATTTTTTTTTTTTATTATTTTATTTTACTGCATTGTCTACAGTAGCTCCTGCAGACAGATAAAACTAATTTGATTGTGTCTTGCTGAGGGCTCTCTCAAATAGCATACTGAGTTTAAAAAAACAAATGTGATATATATTACAGATATAAAATATCCCGTCATAAATGGGAAATGAGAACTCTGTTATGAAAACGAGATATTAAAGATTTTAAAAATGTAATCTATGGCCAGGAAGTGAAAGCTAATATAAAATCACTTTTCCAGCCACCTCTATAGAAAACCTTTCCATCATTAGTTTTACCTCCAGGGAAAATGGATTGATTGTCATAGAAGACTTTCTTTGGAAACAGTCTCAGTGTCATAGACATCAAGTAAGATTTGATCCTTATATGCCACAGAAATCTAGTGTGAGCCACAAGAATTGCCACACTCTCTGCCTGATTTCATGACAGTTTTCTGATTTTCATCCATATCTTAAAACTGTATCTAATACTTTGTTGTTTCAAATTCTTTCAAACACTTACTGTTAAGTATTGTAATTGTGCATAGATTAGGCACTGCTGTATCAGATCATTTTTAGGTTCTTTACTCCATCTGCTTGCTCAAGGCATTGGGTTTTCTTGCTAATAATCCTCAAATGAAGTATGGAAGAAATGCTTGATGTGATCTCTAATATTCAATTCTTCAACAATTGTATTGACAGACTGACTTTCCAGAGCCTTAGGACTACATTTTCCATACCTGAGGCAGTAATTTTCCTTCTACTGTACGTTAACAACCACATAGTAGCTTATTTATTCTTTGCTAGGTGATAAAACAACTTGGTCATTTTAATAATATGTGGCAAATTATTTTCATTTCCCCTTTTTATATGATTAATAATAGTCTAGATAGACAAGTAGATATAGTGTCTCTCTACTTACTATGTGGGTTCATGCATATATAATGTAATATGGAGATAGGATGGGTATAATGACTTATAGTCAAAAACTCTAATCTGAGCACTTAAAAAACTTTAAATAGAAGTTTCTGGGTTTGGAATGTGAAATTAGTTTTGAATCTTATGGCTTTGATAGTTAATCACTATCAAAAATTGACGCTGAAGCCAAAAGAACCAGATTCTTTTGAATGAAATCTTCTGCTGACTTTTTCTAAAATGGTTTGCCTTTTTCAGCCAGTGAATTGTCATATGCACTTTGTTGACAATAAGTAAACACATCTCAGTTGGGGGTAGGTGCATTATGAAACAAAAAACTACTTTGTCTTTAGATTCTCTTTAGGTTTCAAATTGATTTGGTTGGT
>JAOXNG010000001.1:165299172-165310826 GCA_028566535.1 Scolopax minor | reverse complement strand
TTTTAAGGTTTTAGGTTTTGTTTGTTTATCTTTTTTTTTTTTAATGTAGTTGGACTCGATGATCTCAAAGGTCCCTTCCAACCACTAAGATTCTATGATTCTGTGATTCTGTGAAATGCACTTCTTCAAACAAAAAAGGATTTACTAATCTGGAAGTTGTTGTTAATACACCTAATGAATCAATATATTGAACGCCATATTGGTCAATAAAAAAAAAACATGAAAGGTTTAAAATATTCCTTAATCATCAGTAATCATGTGTTTATGAATGTGACTGCATTTCTAAACATGATATATTTCTTAATTTTAATAATGGGCTTTAGGGGGTAAAAAGTAAGAAAATGATCTATTGAAAAGGAGTTTGAAAAATCACATTAGAAATAAAATTTTAAAGAAAGACTCAAAGAAAAAACACTTGTTAGTGGATTGGGTGACAACAGAGGAATTTAAACAAATGCTGCTACTTATATCTTTGATCAGAAATTGTAGTCTCCAGTAAAAATCAGATTTCAAGAAAAGAATTAGATAAATTGTTTCTTTGGGCTAAATGCATTTCTTCCTTTTCCATTGTCTGTAAAGGAGAGTTTGTAACACAGACTTGAATGTGACTGCCACATCCCTTGTGTGCTTTGATCATGGAAAAGGTATTGTCTGGCAAAAAAAGACTTGATGTTGAAAGTCTGGTCCCTGGCTTTCTATAGTAAGATGAGCTGCATTCTCCTCTGTCAAGTGAACAACAGAGGGAGTTTTGTCTAAGAGCACATAAGCATAAAAATGGCAGGTCTTTACTTTCAGCAGCTTCAGGTGACCAGCCTGAAAAAGCATTCATCAGCAAACATACAATAGAGACTGCTAGATGTCAAAAAGAGATGGTCAGAATGATCAATGTTTCCTGAGTTTTATCAAGCAGCAGCACTATGTCCTTCCCTGGCTGTGTAGTCTGGTCTCTCCCTCCTTGTAGTGATACTTATCTCACTGTTCGCAAAACCAGAAAAACAAAGCTCTTGGTTATAATGAGTACTTTAGAACCACTGAGATGCGATACTAAATCAATACAACATATAAAAGTACTAATTAGGGAGGTAATTTCATGAAACAATTAACACTCTGTTTTTTGTTGCTGCTGTTCTAGTTACAGAATTGAAAAGAATTAGATACTTTTTTAAAAATGGTAAACTATATCCCTGTTATTTATTTATTTTTTTCCATTGGAGTGAATGGAGTTTGCTAGAAAACTAAACTGGCCAAAAAGATTATATATTTTTGAGTTTAATTTAAGAAAATGCAACAGGCTTTTGAGATTCTTGTTTTAAAAAGAAAAACAAGTGGCTAAGATTATGGCTACCAGTCATAAACTACTGACAAGTTTGGTCTTTGAATATGATGAATATTGCTTTCAGTTCCTTCTATCAAGCACTAAAGTTTAAGCACTACATTTTCTTTATTGTTTTTTTTTTTCTTTTTTCCAAATATCAGTTTTAAATAAAGCAACATTTGTACTTCACAGGCTTATACTTATTATATTCCCTAACTGACTTAGGACACATCTCAGAGTAAATTCTAGTAGCTAATTCTAATATTAGCTAATGCACTATAAAATGTTTTAAACTAGTTGTTTAGTGAGAATCATATTCTCAGTACTGGAAATAAAAGATTATGTAGCAGATTTCTCTCTAACACACAACAGTGATGATTAAGAGTTATCTGTTCTGCTACTGTATAAGCCTGGTATGATCATTAACCATAAAAATGTATGACTTTTAAATGGAATTGGGAAATGCATGAAAGTGAGCAAAATCCCAATATCATAACAAAAAGCTTGGCTTACGGAACAAGTGCCAGATAAAATAGAAATATTTCTTTCAGATAGGTGTTTTTGCCTTTAAGTTACAACATAGTTTAGTCTACTTTTATATGCACTTCAATATACCTAAGAATGCAATGAAAAGTAATACAAATAACCGAATCCTTAAAATAAAAGTAATTACCTGACTGTAGCCATATCACACTAATGACTTCTTTGTACTTCTACTTCTGTTATTGCAATTACAATATTAGATTTATTAAATCCTCAAATGTCTTCTAAGCACATGGAGAGATGTCATCTGTTTGTTTTTATTAAAATCTTTACATTGAAAGACAAAGAATTTATATAGCTTCTTAAAGTGATCATAATGAAAAAGTGTCAAATTTACACCTAGAAGTTATAGGATTATAAAATCACAGAATAATTTATGTTGGAAGTAACCTCTGGGGTTCATCTGGAGTAACCCTCTGTTCAAAGCATGGCTAACATACTTCAGGTCCAGTCATAACATCACACCCATGTAACAGAATTGAAAGTGGAACTCATCCATCCAATATCCATCTCTACAGATGTTAGGCTTTCTTAGCTCCTTCTATCAGCAATAAATAGAGATATTTTAAAAATGCTAGAATTTCCTTCATGTAGTTGTCTAAAGTAAATTGAAGGAATAACGCTATAAAATTTTCTACTGTTCTCTATCAAATATAAAATGATCCTGAATAATCAGATCAGATACAAGTGTCTATACTGCAGACATCATAAATTCAGTAGGGTGGATCCCACTATGAATGGGGGAGGTCTACTTCAGACTTCTTAGTCCTAAGGGACCAATGAAAAATAAATCGTACGCCACTCATATGGGAAAGTTGGGGAGATTTAAGTAGTCTTATTTGGCATCTTGCTTCATTGCAGTAGTTTCCTTTTTCTCAAGTTGTGACTGTTGCCCTCAAAAGTTGATATTAAAAAAGGCAGGCAAGTAATGTATATGTCTTTTTTGCATGTGATGCTTCTTTGGAGACTTCTTTTCATTGTTATCACGAAGATGCACTCATTCTTTCTTAGTGCTTGAATCAGGTTGCTGAAGCTACAGTTATAACCAGGGTACAGCACCCTGCCTTGCAACTCTTTCTCCATTTCAGACTGTTTGTACTGGACAGGGGATTATTTTTTGACTGTAGTGGCATTCCTTAACCTCCTCTTTGAGAGCTGAGGTTATTCCCCCGGGATATACTTTTCCAGGTCTTTGTATACTTCTACAGCCCCCATACCCTCACAACTTCTCACAAAATTAACTAATATTTTCTTACCTATGTACCACTTTAATTTCAGATGTAGTCTGTTTCAGATGTAGTCAGCTTCAGGTTTACTATGTTGTGTTTGCTTTATGCTGAATGTTCTATTTCTGGCTTATTACATATCTCCTTCTTTCATCATAATCTCATGAAATTTACTCTCTAGAATCCATTTTACTCCTTAGAATTTACAGAAAGGGCATGCATCAAACTAGGAGTTTCAGATGTCAGTAAGAAAGGTTTAGAGAAAATACTAATTTCCTATTGTACTAAATTCTTCATGTTGTAGATAGGTCATCAACATACTAAAATCTTTATACAAAGACATGCTTCCAAAATATCTCAAGGAACAGTGCGAAATAATTCATAGACAAGATGATGGATCTCTATGAATCACAAATAGCTGTATCAGGGAGATTGATTAAGTATGCAGCTAGCTTGTTGGGTGACCTGAAAATGTAGATTTTTCCAGTTCCCCACAGGGTTTGTTATTAGGGATTCAGATCATCTGTTTATCTGATAAGATTTCAGAAAGGGAACTGTGTTAGTCACCATGCCACAATATGTGCAATTAAAATAAATATGTAAACAAATTTTCCACGTAAGAATTTCAAAGTCTGCACACAAAATTTATCTATTTGAAAATTAAACAAGAGCAAAAAATTAAGGCTATTAACAAGCTAAATTCAACATCCTACTAAAACACATTAATGGAATATTCTATGCAATTTATAAATAAAATTATTATTTTTTCCAATACCCACACTGGTCTTATCATTTTGACTCTATAGTCTCCATTAAGTAAATTGTCCACATCTGCAGGTAAGAATACAATTCATTAGATGCATATTTAGTATACTTGGAGCTCTTTTCTCCTCTCACCTTCTATTCTTGCTCTTATTATGTGAATCTGTTAAAATCCTTCATGAGTTAGAAATAACTTTCTCAGAAAATGAAATCTGAGAATTTTAAAATACCAAAAATACAATGTTGCCATCAATTTCAAAATTGTAACTAACAAAAACACAAAAGGAAAATTATTCAGTGTGCCTCCCTTGTTCAGAATTACAGTTTTGCTACTGATAGTTCTAAGCTGGATCCAAGATTTAACAATGCACAGCAAGGATTCACTAATTCTGAGAGGACATAGTACAAGATGCATACAGCGATGCCAAGGGTAACTTCCAGGCCACAAAAATAACACTCTCACATACTTGAGGGTGGTTGTAGGGACACTTGTGTTGCATATTCCTGGGAGATATGTCCCACGGTTATAGCACTTTTCAAGATTGCTATAAATAGAAAACCTTTAGTCTTTCCTAGAAATGTTTTGTTGTTACTTACTACAAGACTGTGTGGGACTGTAGTTAGAGCTCATGCTGAATGTAGAGAGTTTACAAAATAACTTATTAATGATGCCTGGACCTGTGGAGGTCAGGAGATTCATAGTGATTCTTCAAATGTTTTTGTAATTACAGAAGGGACAGAACTCAGCAAATCTCTGTATCCACTGAACTGGTACAAAGTTCCAGTCCCCTTCTTCATGTTCTTTCCATGAAATAGCTGTGTTAAAGTGGGATAATTTTCTGTCTCCTCTTCATTGTTCTGAAGCCCTGTGCAAGATCAAAAGCATTAACAAATCAAGCACAGCAGGAGTTTGGGCAGAGGCAGTGCAGGCATAGTTTTATATGTCTTCAACCACATGAACTATTCAGAAATCTAGAATCTGCCCATATTTACAAAAGAAAAAAAAAAAAGTAGTCAGTTGGTTATTAACTGTGTTAATATCAAAGTGGAAAAATTTAATTCGGGCATAATGAGTCAATACTTGATTCAACACTTCCATTTTAATTGTTAGCCTCAGTGCTGAGTCTCCTAGAAGAATAAGAGTTTAGAAAAACCTAGCATGAACTATCTGTGGTTACCATCAAGATGTATGCCATTTCTACTTCTACATATGGAATATTATGAGACCAATGCACTTCTCTAAATATGTTACTGAAAACAAAATCCTAGCATCATAGATGTGTCACTGTCAGAACTTCATTTAGTATCAGTAACCATTTGAGCCCCAGACTTTGAACAGAATATTAAAGAGATATCACATAATAGTACAAGTGTCCTAATTAGAACAAAGTATTTAAAAACCCACAGAAAAATGTCTTGAATAAGAAATGACATTTGTATTTCCAAACAGTAGGTGATAGTAAGGATATTTATTCTCATTTGAATTTTGATTAGTTAAATTATTGTTCATGTTATAAAACCCAGGGAGAGAAAAGAGATGATTACAGTTAAGAAATCACAGTTACAGGAATAGAAATAAACTGCTAACAGGAACCTAGTGCTAATTTTACTTTATGTACATCTAAGCAATTTTCTTTTGCTGCAGGACCATGAGCAATGAATGATATCATATTTAAGACTGTATACTCGTTCTGACCTCAGCTGGAAGAGCATTCTCCATTTTGAAAGTCTTGAATTCACACATCTAGCAGCTACTATTTATTACTCCTGAGGATAATATAGAAACTCAAATGCAACATCTAAGAATCTGGAGCAGGTTACTGGCTTCCTGCATGTTAACAGATTTGTGGATCTTTCAGCCAAAGTAATCTACTGAGGCAGATATATCTAATAAAAAGCCAATTTGTCTGAACTAGACAATAACAGAACACTTCAGATGGCATACTGTTTGCATTTTAATATATATTTTGTTTTGTTGTATCCTCACTTTTATCATTAAATACAATATGCACATATGACTTTCCATATATGCAAGGTAATTTTCTATTTGTTTTATTCATTTTCACATAAGCCTTTAAAATATGCAACCTAATGTGGATTTGATCTAGCTTAAAGTTGTATAATGATGGATTTCTACATCCTGAAAATAAATACTCTGACACATAAAAGTGAGAGAACTTGCTTGACATGGGCATTTATCTGGAAATACATGAGAAATGATTACATCAATAGTCTTCATAATATAGGCTAATGAATCAATACAGATCAATGTTAATTAAATTAATGTTCTAGTTTAAGCTATGGTGATCCAGGTGGTCCTCATTGCATTATCTTCTCTCTCAAATATGCAAAAATATTTACAAGTGAAAATTTAATATATCAGTATCGTGTAAGATGAATAGATAATTTTGGCAACTGGTATCAGCCTAGTGGCCTTCCATGATGGAGTGAATATATCTATCTGGACTTTTGTAAGGCCTTTGACAGAGCTTCCCACAACATCCTTCTTTCTAAATTTTAGAGATATGGAATTAATGGGTAGACTGTTTGACAGATGAGGAATTGGTTGGATGGTCACATCCAGAGGGTAATCTTCAATGTCTCAATGTCTCGATAGAAATTGGTGACAAATGTCCCTCAGGGATCCTCACTGAGTACTGTTTAACATCTTCACTGATGATAAAGACATCGAGTGTCATCGAGTGCACCCTCAGCAAGTTTGTAGACAACACCAACCTTAGTGGTGCAACTGCCACAGCCAAGAGACAGGATGCCATCCAGAGGGACCTGGACAAGCTTGACAAGTGGGTCTATGTGAACTTCATGAGGTTCAACAGCGCCAGGTGCAAGGTCCTGCACCTGGATTAGGGCATCTTTCAATATTAATACAGGCTGGGAAAACAAGGGATTGAGCAGGATCTCAAACTGTCCCTACTTAACTAAGGAGTTGGATGGGAAGATGAGTTGAGATTTTTTGTAACAACATAGGACATTTTTTAGATTTTCTTGTGGTTTTGCAAATAGAATTAAGAAAATAAAAGAGAAGTGGAAGAGATTATATTTGCATAGTGTTTGATCTTGTCACTTTCTACTGGAGAGAGGTAGCTATTCATAGGATGTCCATGAAAGAACCTTCTTGCTACGAGAAGAACGTCTTTTATCTATGGGCATAGAATAGAGTTTTCTGTAGCTTTAGGCCTGATGAGAAATAGTTGTTATTTGCTCAAATGACATAGGTAGCTTGTATATTCCAGTCTTAGGATGGCTTAAGTATATTTCTAGACATCTTTATATCCCCCATTTGAAGCTCTACCAGAATTGCACTAAAATTGTATGCTAAACACTGAACTGTACTTCTTTCCCTGCCAAGAAATTTGAAACCCATAAGCATCTGAATTCTTATTCCTAATTAGAAAATCAGGACAGTTGAATACAGAGATGTCTACAGTGTGGTTCAGGCAAGGTCTGGATGACCAGACCTGAGTTAAAACACAACGCTGAGGCTGATAGCCAGGCTCATTGAGGCAGCTAAGGCCCATTAGTGCACTCAGAG
Source organism: Scolopax minor (assembly GCA_028566535.1). Taxonomy (NCBI): domain Eukaryota; kingdom Metazoa; phylum Chordata; class Aves; order Charadriiformes; family Scolopacidae; genus Scolopax; species Scolopax minor. The sequence goes on along the minus strand of JAOXNG010000001.1, from coordinate 165,303,427 downwards.
CCTCAAAGAGTATACCATTAAAAATAGATAATTATTTATGCAGATAAGATTTTTCTAGAAGTGAAAGCTGCACTCATTCAACTTGCTACTGATTCACTGCTGCACAAGAATAAATAATTTTAAATTATGTTGGACGCTTGAACTCTTATAAAATACTTAATTTCTGAGCTTATTGATAATGTTCCTGTACCTGAATATAAGTAAACTATAGACATAATTTTTTTCTTTATATCTATCAACACAAAGTTTTCTTAGCTTTCACTAAGATCCCAAAACCAAAGATAACTAATTGGCCATGCATTGGTTAAAGATGCTCTCAAAAGAACTTGTGTCTTTTTCAGTACAGGTGTGCATGTTACCTTTTAGTTACTGTTCCATGAACTATTTTTGCACGTGCATGTGTTAAATTAATTAAAATATCTGATTTGAGTACTGCATACTATTGAATACTAAATATACCAGAATTCCCATTTACCAAGACTAGATATCACATGTTCTGACAAGCCTGACAAGCATTCAGAAAAATGGATTCTTTATATTATTCAAGGCACCAGGGTTATCCAAGTTAACCATGAAAGCAGCACCATCTGTTATGCATTATCCATCTGTTATCCACTTTTATTGTCCAAAGGGGGAAAGGAAAAAAGAAAGTAATAAGAGTTTGGATACTGTAAATGATAACCCCTTATTTCTAAAGTTTTGTAATTGGGAGAAAAAATTACTTCAGCCTTTAACTTGAAATTGCTTTTGTTCTGCAGAATTAAAAACAAACAAGCTGTGCCAGGAATACATGTACTAATGAATGCCAGAGTCAGAAGTTATTCCATGCACAATAATACAGCTTAAGACTTTTTGTATACAATCTTCCTTTTTATTTGTTAAGATTAGTCGTCCTTGATGTTTAATAGCATTCCATGTATCATCAGGAAAGTACAATTTGGCTGGTTCAGATTCCTGATTTCTGAAGTTCTGTCTGTTCTTTAGAGGTCAGGAATCTTGCAATTTTCACTGCTCATCAAACAAAAAGCAGAACACTGTTGAAAAGAACAGCAGGGGAGAAAGACAGGAAGCAAAGATCAAAATGTAGCAGCAGGGAAGCAAGTGAAAACAGCATGAAACTGGGTGACTAAAAGTACTAGTGAACAAAATGAGAAAGTGGAGCTCAAATAATCCATTTAAACTGAGCAACCAGTCTAACATTTGCACGCTTGTCCAGAGCATTTGTACTTATTTTTCGATTCACAGTTTTCAGAGTACTTTTTTACTGTCCCCAGATGTGAAAGAATCTTTTTTACATTATTAGGAAGCTTAATAAAAACATTTTTTTCTTTCTTTCAGCGAAGAAAACCTGCTAAAAACCAAGTATATTGTGATTGTCCTGTTAATGTTTGCTGTTTGTTAATATGTTTTCAGAGCATTCCTGTAACTCTCATAAGATAGTCTAAGGCAATGCAAAATTATAAATCTTTAGACATGGAATGCATCATGAAGACCGAGACCAAGATAAATAATGATATAAAATCATAGAATCATTTAGGTTGGAAAAGATCTTTAAGATCATAGAGTCTAACCGTAAACCTGACACCACGGAGTCCAACTGTAAATCTAAACCCATGTCCACCACTAAATCATGTTCCTTATCACCACATCTACACTTTTAAATACTTCAAGCAAAGGTGACAACCACTTCACTGGTCAGTCTGTTCCAATGCTTGACAACCCTTGAGTGAAGAAATCTTTCCTAATATTTCCTAATTTTCCTCAACCTCCCGTACTACAGCTTGAAGACATTTTATCTTGTCCTATCATTTGTTACACAATTATACAATGTATGTAACAGTCATATATGAGATTATCTTATTAAAAATTATTCATAATTTTGCCGTTATGTGTGGTGTTCATCTATCTGATACTTTGAATTATTAGAACTGTTTTCACACTGTTTATTACAGCTGACCTTCTGTCCAGGGCCAAGTAAAAGATGTCTTTGAACAGACTAAAAGGATCCAAAAGGAAAGCCAATTTATGTTCAGTCTTTTAAAATACAATAAAAATGTGGAAAAAAGTCTCCTCTATAATGTGATTATAAGTGAAAAAAAACTTGGTTTGAATTAAAATTACCTTTTTAAATATACATGAAAATAAATATAGTCAGTTTTAACTTCAGGCTTTAAAAATATTGCATGCATGAAAACATCAAGAAATAAAACATTCCCAAACTTTTCTACTCTGTTGTTCTCACCTATTTCTTCCTTTTCTCATACTTCTGAAGCGGTAACAGAAAAAACACGAGTTGATTGCTAAATCCTGTCATTTGTCAGGAAATTGGACATTTCAGTAGCATAGTGTACAAGAAAGGAGATGTTTTTGAGAGTAAAGGGAAAACCAGAAATTCAGACTACTGTATATAGCACTACTGTCACAATGTACAGCATGCCTCATGCTGAATACACAGAATTAAACTAAAGTTAAAGTTGGAAGGGATCACTAGAGGTCACCTGGTCCAGCTAACCTGCTCAAGAAGAGCAAGCTAAAGCCAATTGCTCATGACTGTGTCCAGACAACTTTTGGATATGTCTGAGGGAGATTCCATAGTCTGTCTGTGAAACCTGTTCCAGTACTCAGTCACTCTCAAAAAAATCATTTCCTTATGTTGATAGAGAACCTCCTGTGTTTCAGTTTGTGCTCATTTCCTCTGGTCCTGTCACTGGGCAACACTGAAAAGAGCCTAGCTCTGTCCTGCTTGCATCCTTCCTTCAGGTATTTATATACATTAAAAAAAATCCATCCCCTGAACCTTCACTAGACTCAACAGTCCCAGTTGTCTCAGCCTTTCCTCATAAGAGAGATTCCCCAGTTCCTTATCATCTTTGTAGCCACTTCATCATAGAAGCTTATCAAGTTGGTCAAACATTATTTCCCCTTGGTGAAACCATGCTGACTATACCTGATGATTTTGTTATTCATGGGCCTTCAAAATTGTTTCCAGGATTAGCTGCTCTATCACCTTCCCAGAGATCAAGGTGAAGTTGATGAGTCTGTAGTTCTCTTGCTTCTCCTACTTGCCCTTCTTGAAGATAGGAATGACATTTGCTTTTCTTTAGTCTTTGGGCACTTCTCCAAGTCTCCATGATTGATTAGAGATTGTTGAGAGTGGACTTGCAATGACATCTGCCAGGTCTTTCAACATGCATGGATGCATCCCATCAGTGCCTATGAACTTATATATGTCCAGGTTGCTAAAGTATTGCCTGACCTGAACCTCATCCACCTAGGGTGGATCTTCCTTGTTCCAGCCTTTCAGCCTGGAATCTGGGACATGGGATTCCTGAAAATCTCTTCTGCTAGTAAAGAGTGAGACAAAGAAGGTCTTTTCCATATCCTGTGTAGCCAGGTCTCTTGTCCCATTGAGTGATGGATCAACATTTTCTCTAGTCTTCTTTTTGTCATCTATATACATATTGAAGCCCTTCTTAGTGTCTTTGACTTCCCTGGCAAGACTTAACTCAATTTGGACTTTGGCTTTCCTAACTTATCTCTGGATGCCCAGATAACATTTCTGTATTCCTCCCAGGTTACCTTCCCTTGCTTCCACCCTCTTTATATTTCCTCTTTATGTTAGAGTTTGGCCAGGAACTACCTGTTTGTCCATGCAGGCTTGTTGGTTTTGCCTGACATAACACTTGATGAAAGGCATCACTCCTGAACTTGGAGGAGTTGATCTTTGAATATTATTAATATAATATAAATTAATATAAATGTTAATATAAATGTTGTCCTAACAGCTTTTCAGAATCCTAGCTGGCATTTATGTAGTCATATTAAGGTGTTATGATATTTTCTCACCTAATTTCAGACATTAAAATAGTTAAAATTTCTACATTTAAACACCTAGCATGTGTAAACTACTGTTGCAGATACATTTATTTTTCTTAAGGAAACCGTAATTTAGTTTTTACCTGAATGCCTTCAGTTCTGCTCATAGCCGATTACACATTTTGTAGGTCATTCCACTAGTTCTATTACTGTGATCAGTTTGTTTTCTTCTGTCTTTACAAACATATGTTTTCCAGGTGTTACTGGAATTAATAATACAATAATTTACTGAAGTAGTAGGGGTGGAGCAGGGCCAACTTTCTGTTTAGTGAGATAGGCTCTTGCTTATACTTGTTTCTGTGGCAACCATGGTCAGCTGACTTGGTTGTTTACCCTGTGGAGGGTTCACACCTGTGGGGAGGAGTGGACAGGTCAGGTG
>JAOXNG010000001.1:165274023-165286880 GCA_028566535.1 Scolopax minor | reverse complement strand
TAGATGATCTCTATGGTCCCTTCCAACTCTAAAATTCAGTGATATTCAATTCAGTAAAATGCCCTAGTTGTGAACTGTGTGTAAAAAGGGGCATAATTTGCTTTTCTTTCACTTACCTTGTTTCGAAAAGAATACATCTAAGCATTTTTGAGACATTTTAGTAACTACACAATCTAGTCAGTATATGTGAGGTGTATATAGAATATATCTCAAAACAGATTCACAACGGAAGTATGCAATGCTTTATTTATTTTATGGATCATTTTATGGATACAACTTCATCTCGATAGGTATAAAAGAACTGGAGAATTTCCAGATCAACTGAGAAAAAGCTATTAAGTTTATGAAACATGAAGGGCTTTTCAGTGTTTTCATCTTTCTCTTGAACAGCTGAGGGAAGGAATAGAAGGGGATTACAGTTTTGATTTTGAGAAAATAATTTAGAAGAAAATTATCTGTGTTTTGGAGGCATCTATGGTCTTTAGTGTTCCTATCCGTATTTCCATGAAAAAAATTTTGATGTTATTACAAACACAGTATCATTTAACAGGGACCTCTAGATGTATGAAAACAGATGAAAATACAGTTGCCAACAATTCCAAAAGCAGAGTCTAAAATGAGATGATCAGAAATAGAAGGAAATACACAACACACACCAACCAGTGGCTTACAGAAATGACTGTTGATTAGCTCTTTATTCACACTTACCTCTGTAATTCTGAGTCCTCTCTCCCAAATTCCTAGTGTTCATATTCTCCCTTAAGTACCCTGCCATAACCAACCCTAATTGATTCTTATTTTTTCCATCTTATTATTTACTACACTTAATCCCACTATATTAGAATGCGTATAAGAATGCATTAATTTAATAGACTTCTTAGCCACCGTTTCTGATGTAATAGCCATCACCACCTACAATTCTGAATCAAAGGAATATTTATTTAAAGCTTTTATTTTTTTATATTCCTCATAGGATTCTAGGATGATCACTGCTAAAAGGTTCTTGTTCATAATGAGGCTGCTGAAAAAGACACAAGTGAGAACTCTTTTAAATTACCTTTTATACAACTGGAAAGCCTAAATTCTGCCTAAAGTATTTCCTTCATTTACATTTCATTTATTTCCTGAAATGCAATAAATGTACCTTTACATTTCATAAATTCATTTAATCTAGATCATGTCTATAAAAATTAATCTTTTTTTTTTTTTTTTTTAATTTTGTGCCACATTTATGAAACTCTGAAGCATGGAAAAATTAAAACAAGCAATGCGCTTTGGATACCAGCTTTCCTAGATTAGAAGCAATGACTATCTTATGCTTGCCTAAAAACTGTAGAAAGTAATTTGGATATAAGCTTGAGTGATCAAATTCTAAGTTGAAGAGATATGTAACTTTGTTACAAAATAATAAAATTCATTGAATTTGGATTCTGTATTTAAAATTCAATCTGGATTTAAAAAAAATACCATAACCAAAACACCAAACAAACTGTGAAGTAAAAACAACAAAGAAAAACAAAAACAAACTCTCAAACTAAACCAAAAAACCAGAAAATGTTCAGGATAGTGCATCTATCACTGTGCCTCCAACTAAACAAAGTTCTTATTTTTCCTCTAGGAACAAAAACAGTGACTACTCCCAGTAATTTACATGCTTACGGCTTACAGTTGCAAAATGTTCATTCCTATATTCTTTTAAACATTGGGTCTTTGAAAAGAGGGGATCATTTTCCTCTTTTAGATCAAAAGGGCAGGAAATAGTGTATTGAATTTCAAAAAATCTTTCTGCTGGAGTGTAAGTAATGACTAAATGAGAAGCCATGAAGTAACAGCTTTATTCAGTTGCTGTTATTGTCATCACCCTGTTTGCACACTGAACTGAATTACCTCTTGTACAGTATCTTTGTGTAACTCTAGCAAAACAGCCATAGCTGAAGGTTGTTTCACTACAAAGTCAGACACTAGCCAAAGTGCCTGTCAATGCTCTTTGCCTGCTGTTGTTGTTGAACTGGTGCTAATAGAAATAGGAAAAAATTACTGCATGGCTTAGCTAGAAATACACATGCCATTGCGGCTAGCACAGGAGGCACTGAGAGAGCTGAGGCATTCCTCTTGTCAGCAACGAGACAACAGAGGAATTGAGAGCAAAGATAATCGTGTGATGATCTCACTGTGACCATAATTTAGATTTTTGTTTTGTGTGTGTCTGAAAGAGAACACTTATGCCTGAGAAACAATTTCGGTAGAGAGGAGACATGATTTTTGAATAAAATATCTCATTCAAGTACTGTCTTTTTTTCCTTAAAACTGTAATCAGTCTCAAACACACAAAGTTAAGTTCTAATGTAGGCTAAGTGACATAAGCATTAAGTAATAATTACAGAAACACAGAAATGCCATTCTGTCTTTTGACAGAAAAACAGAAGCTTATCCACACTTTAGGTAAGACTGGGAATTTAAAATATACTTTTTCATTTTTTTAATGAGTATATTTTTATATAAAAATTTCAATACCATAAAAGTGAATTCCTTTTAGAATTCCAAACCATGAAAGAAACTGGCAGAAGCTCCTTTTCTCCAATACATGCATATTTGGGGAAAAGCAAACAAACCCCATCACATTGTAATCCAGTAACCCAGTATTTGGTTTGCAGTGATGCTGCTACTTTTACTTCTTTTGATCTTGCATCTTCTTTCTCAATGTCAGTCATGAGCTGTTGGGCTTTTTTGACTGTAGAGTTGTGTAACATTATTATGTAAATGCTTCCTTATCCTCCAAAGCAGCAGCTCTCTGCTGAGAATTCAGGCAATACTGCAGAGCTCTGCAGCAAGATTTGAGGGCTTGAGACCTGACCTTTGGGTGAATAAATTTTAACCAGGAAATTTGATTACTGTGCCTAGGACCATTAGGGACTGTTTCTCCTATGCTTGAATTAGAAAGGCATGGATCAGCTCCTCTATAAAGCTCAGATTAGTAGTCCCTATCAGAAAATTCTGCTCTGAATTCCTTAAGTTATGCAATGCCAACTTTGTCAGCCTTCACACACAGCCATGGTAGGAAACATGGAATGAGGCTCGCACAACCTGCTGAGCAGTTCCACCCATATGACTGACTATGCTGAGTCCATCAGTCAACTTTCTCACGCAAGGTATCATCCTCAAACACTGAAACAGAGGCAGAGAAACCCTTCTTACTATGTTGAAATTATTCTTGAGGCTAAGAGCTATGTTTTAGGCAATGCTCAGAAGTTTACTGAATTTACAATGAAGAGGAGAAGGGACGTCATAAGAAAACAGTTCTTCATTCTTGCTCAGCTCGTTATCTTACATTTTTTGATTCATTCTTTTGAAGTTGCATAGCTTGAGACAAAGCTAAATGATTCTTGGCATCTGATTTAGGTTTGTACTTCCTTTAGTCTTTATTAGTGCTGCAGTTGCTTGCCTGACAGGATTAGAAGCAATTTAGATTCTTCCTTAATTCATTCTAAAACATTTTAGCCTTAGAGATATTTATCTGAACTGAGTTGGGCAAAAGGACTTTTTTCTTCTTTGTTCAACAAAGTAAATCTATTATGTTTACCCTCACACAGTCTGTCCTCTTAACAGATTTTAAATGAAGAGATGAATAAGTCAAATTCATCTGGAGGCTTCAACCTAATCAAATAATTGCTGTCTCATAAAATTTGCTTTTAGGGCCTGATTTTTTATTTACCATTAGCAATTCTTATCCATTAAAAACACTATTAAGGGAAAAAGAAAAAGTTAAATGAAATCTTTCTTGATTTTGTAGAAGTTATCACTGGAGTTGTAATTATGTATTTATAGCGTAATTGTTTAGAATTTTTGCATTAGCAGATGTTCGGAACAGGCAAAATTATTAAGAATTTGTATCAATTAGCATCAAGCTTTAAACATTTCTAATATATAACTTTGGAGAAGAGAGAGAAAGGTCAATTTAAGGCCAGGACTTGGTAGCTTATCATACTAATTTCTTTTAGTCATCTGGGTGTGCATAGCTTTGCGACAAAAGCTCCCATGTACAAGCCCTAGAATTATGAATATGCATTTTGATTAATAAAATACTTTCGAAGCTTTTTGAACTAGAATTTTCAAGCTCAAAAGTAACATTAACATTATGCCAAACTGTAAAAACATACAGGTTTGATTGTAAGAGAATGACTAATGCAGACCTGTTAAAAATAAGTATTGTTCTAGCCAGTAAGAAGATTTCCCATAGAGTTGCAAGATCATACAAAGTAGATATTTGAATATGAAGATTCCGGTTAGTTTTCTAATATCTCTTCCTAAGTTTATTGACAGAGTTGAGCAATGTCAATGAATGAACAGGAGGGTCAATCAGGTCCCTGGCTCAGGATAAATAAGAGGGAGATAGTCACAGATGAATACTGTAGAAAGGCAGAAAATAAAATGAAATTGTGCATGTTAAAAGAAAATGTGTTTCTCATCCTCTGGGAAATAACGAACATTATTGATGGAATAGTATGGCCTAGGAAATAGCTTCTGACATCTCCAAATTCAGGATTTTAAAATTCATGTAACAACTTTATTATCTAATTTAATGCCTTGACTTTCTAGTTACCTAAGGTCTTATTTTATTTTGCTATTTCAAAAAAGATAACATTTCTATTTGTTTTAAAAGTGGTGGCAAACAGATTTCTGTTAGAAGTTCATGCTTCTATGAGTTGATACTGCAAATTGGTAACTCCTGTGGTTCATTTCACTTCTCTTTGACACTCGTTTTAGAATGGAATGAGATATTGTCTGTAAGAGTTTTCTTCTCTGTCTACTGAAGGAAACTGGACATCTGTCTCAAAATAATTTCTGAATTACAATAGAAATGCATGGTGAATAATGTCATAAACCTTATATCATTTTTCAGATCTGTAAGGGAAAGACATTCCTCCATTCGCTGTTCAGGACCCCCCTATTATCAAACATCAGAAATTATCATTCTTGCCACAGCCCTTCTATTTATATTAATTAATTAATATTTGTGTATTCATAAAGATGTCTAGCATTTTTCTGGAGGTTTGCAATAAAGTACTGAAGTAGGATCAAGCCACAGGATCTTCATTAACATTTTCTGGTTTGAAAAAATGGAGAGAGGATTACTGAATAGGAACAGTCAAGGCATATATACTACTGTGTCCCAAAGCTGTTCAGGCCTTGAGTTGTATCAGGGATGTAACAGAAAAATATATCTATGGTTAAACTAACAGTGATATGCTTTTCAGATATTCAGCTATCAATTTCTGATTGTAAGGAAGTTGAGGGCATTTTATATGTTATTTATTTCTTGCTTCTTTTTCTCAAGGATAGCTTGCCAAGCCCTGAAGTTGTGTGGAAAAGAAAATTTGCATGAGAACAGAAATACCCAAGTAAGGAAACACACATAACCAGACTTTATTTAATTATATTTGAGATATTCTACATATTCTTAGCAATTGTCAATGTGATTATTTAAAGTCATTTTTCCTGCTTATATTTTTTTCTCCCACTTAAAATAAACTCTGTTAGGTAAAGCAAATTGGTTTTATAAAACATTAGGTGCCAGAAAAATGTAAAGATTTTATGTAAATGTTACTTTGACTACTTTATGAAAGAAACTTACCATCCCCTTCTCTTCAGCTCTCCCCTTCCTGCAAAGTCTACAAAAAAGGTTTTTCTTTCCTAAATGCATCTTGAAACATCAAATGCCATATAAAAATACCCTAAAATATATTTCATAAATATAAGAACTCCTTCATATTTCACAAATTTGTCACTGGAAGATTAGTTAAAAACAATCATATCGTACTTTAACCTTTGACCTTTCTTTGGTGATGGAATGCTTTTTCTTTACAGCTTATCTACAAATGAGACTTTTACTGACCACAGTACATCATGTCTGCCTTATTAGTGTGAGTTAATAGTAGCCTGAGGACCCTTTTTGTTCTCAGCTCTGCTGTTTATTCTTTTCACTCAAAGGTCGGTAGCTGCTCAAACCATCAAGAACTGCTGAAAACATGTTCACATTTTCTTCTGAAGCAACTGGTGATTCAGAGAAAAAAGGCCATATATGGAAATTGTTAGTGGTGAAGAGCTGTAAAAATATAGTTTTCAAGCATATGTTACTGGAACAAGGGAAACTTTGACAGAATTATTTTGTAAGATTTATGGTAGAATTGGACATTGTTAAGAAAGGGTACTTTATATAGAAATGGAATAATAATGCAAACCAGGGCTAACTGATGTAGTTAAGGGGAAGTGAAATAATTAAATGAGTTCTCTGATTTTTTCAAAAGACTATGTTCAAACTATTTTTTTACTATTGTAGATGGAAAAATGAGTGAAAATATTGTGTTGGACAAATTCTGGGTTAATGAATTTGTCTTTAAAAAGTAAAAATTACTGGAAAACCATTGAAGGGCTTATTTTTCTGTTGTAGACAAATTGAAATTTTTGGTTCTTCAGCTACACATTGGCTGATTTTAAACAATGAAGGCAAAAAAAATCACAAGATTAAGCTGCATAACAAGGTTATGCAAACCAGCTAACTCAGTTTCTTGTGTAAATCAAAGGGAAGAGACTAAAACTGTTTCTTCAATACAAAATTTGCCCTATTACTCTGGATCACATAAGGTTAAATGTATTACTTACAGCTCATTAAAAAGTTAGTTAGAATTTCCCAGACCTGAAAGTATCTGCAAAGTTGCTTAGTTTAGGACTATGGTTTTCAGTTTTAAGATAAGGATAAATCTAAGAGATAGATTCCATCTATTCCAATAGAGAAATGTCTATCTAGATAGAAATTTCTATGTCTATCAAGTGAGACTTGGCTAAAAATAGGTGTAAGAACCCACGTTCTGATGTTTCTGAAGACATGGGTGGCCTGCCCTCTCATATGTGTTTTTAAGGCCACCTCAGTAAAAGTGCTCCTGCCCAAGCAGAGCATAATAATCACCAATCTTCCCCATAAGGATTTAGAGGGCTTTACTTAGAATATGCTGAGCATATTGCTTCAATCAGGGCCACTGCAGGAGGGTGCCACATCAACAAGAGGCACTACTTTCCAGGGTTCTGCTATAGTCTAAGCAACAGCACAATAGCTATTATTTCCCCTTGCATTCGTATAAAAGATGAACTTAAAAAATAACCAGAGCAAAGCAATTTTCTTTCTGAAACGCATCACTGGCAGCCTGCTCTGTGCCCTATAACATGATTTTCTGTCTTTTCACAAGTTTATTTTGATTGATTTATAATATATCATTTTGGTGAAGACAGAACTGACAGTCCATGGACTGCAAAACATTTTGGTCTTTAGAAGTCTTGATTTACTGAAATCTAAATAGTTAGGAATGAAGTATATAGTAGCAAGAGCATTTTGTTTTGTTTTGCTCTTTTTTTTTTAAGAATAACACTTAAAGAATTGCAGATAAGTTAATTTTTTTTAATACTGTGATTTTTCATTGAAATATATTACTATTTCATTTTAAAACATCTTATGTTTTAGCAACTAGAAAGCTTTTAACTGATCTGAAAAACGTTTTCTTCCAAATTCGATTTTGAAAATATTTGATATTTAATATTATTCTCAAGAAAACCTTCAGAATTTGCACAAAAGATCCAACTCTTACCTGTATGGATCAGATAAAGAAAAAAATAATATATCTGTGTTTTACATGTTTATATATAAACACATATATGTATAAATACATGAAAAAGGCTGAAGCCTGTAGTCTTCATAGGCTGTCATCTGTCAGTCTCACTCACTACTGCTGGAGGAGCAGGATTGGTTTAAAAGCAAAAAAACCAAACCAAACCAAACCACAACCAAAAAAAAAACCACACCAAAAACCAGAACCAGCAATGGATTTCCAGTATTGTATTATATAATTTTGTTCAGAAACTGAAATTAATTTACTATGATGATAAAGTGCATAAAATCTATTTACATCTCCAGTTCTGCCCCTTGAGGAGCTGCAAAACAGAATTATAAGCCACATGGAGAGAAGTTGTAGATTCATGACAGACAGAGAGTGAATAGACTTATCAGTCTCACAAATAGATCATCTGAGGACTGCAAATAGAACCTCATGAAACTTAATTTCTGTTCCACTTTGTGTATCAAATGCCCCAACTAAAATTCCACATTGTACTGTAACTGAAGGAACTTGCTTTTTCTGGACAGCTACATTCCCTGAGTCTGTCAGTACCTCTCAAAAGATAACGAAACTGTCCTTAAGAATTAGAAGTGAAAGATGAAGTAAACAGAGGAAATTCACTGATCTTCAGTGTTGTGTTTTTGTGTATTTAATTGCAAAATAAGAAAGACAGGTTTGTTCAGCTTGCATTAAGCATCCTGACATCAAGCCCAACATACTGCTTGGTCAAATGGTGTGGAATACTTGACGTTACAGTAAACAAAGAACAAATACTTCAACAATACTTCACCATCCTCTCTGTTTTGCTTCTATTTTCTAAACCGTCATATATTCTTTTTTCTCTAGAGAGCACAGAGTATGGCTCAATTCTTCTTGAATCTGGGATATCTGAAGTGGTCTCAGGTGCCATTGAAGCTGCTAGCTATTTTTACCAGAAACAGAAAAGAATGCATGTATATTAATTCAGAAATGTAACTTGGCATTGGACTTTGCTTAGGGACCCTCTGATGCTAGCTAGAAATCAGCCTAGTCTATCTAGCTAAGTAGACAGTAGCTAGCAGTGCCAGTGAGGCGGGAACCAGCACAATACATTTGTTTCATTTATTAACAAATGAAAACTGTGATCCTGGTGAACCTAGCTAGTTATGATTTGTTAATGACAAGTTTAGCATTTAAGTCCATGCACATCCCATGGTGGTCTAACAAACCCTTTGAAGCAGGCAGATTTGCTCTGCAACAGCTTGACACCAATGACAACTCTTGCCTTGTATAGAGATAAAATGGCACTGCCTGGCTCTCAGTGATACTTTTTTTTTTTTCTCTGAACACAGTAATTCTAGGCTTCTTTGTTCAGAAGTCTGTGTTTTTAATCAAACCCCAACATAATTTCTGAATTTCACACAACTTTGCATGGATAACTGCTGAAGAAATATATGTATGTTATGTATAACATACCTTTATAAATTTATATAACAGTTAAACTTGCAAGTAGTACTTAAATTTATAAAAAAGAAACAAAAGAAAAATCATTATTCGCTGATACTAAAAAGCAAAATTAAAGCAAAATTATGTTGAACTGGATTCAAGTTTCAAAGCAAATAATATTAGTCTAGGGGTTAAAAAATTAACATAATTTTGTCCTAGAAGAAAATCCAGAAAACTTAGTTATTATTTAAACCTAAAAAATGTATTAATGTATTAAGATGCATTTTCAACAGCTGTAATTCTAGCATGCAGATAGTTTGCATTCTTCAGATGTCACAAAGTAGGCATTCAGTAGGATGGCTTAACTTATTTCCCATTTAATCATAACATACAGCTATATTGTTTGTTTTGAGGCAGTTTTCACTTAAATTTTGCTTTACTAGAGTAGAAGTGTGAAGAAGATAGTCTAAGCATGGTATTTCTTAAAATGACAATTTTTAATATGAAGTATGATATTTTAAATTACATACTTCTAATTAATTCATAAAATCAAATAACAGTCCTAAATTCTCAGAATTTTTTCTTCAAAACTGAATATCCCCTTTTTAGGGAAAATGCAACATATCTAACATTCTCATTTATAACAAAGGGACTTATTCAAAGCTGATATTGCCATATTTTTGACATTTGACATATAAAGTACATGAGGGTAACATTCAGATTGTTAATTTATGGATGAAAAAGTTAGAATGAAAGTCGAAGGTTGTGTAGTGTTAAACTGGATGTGTTCTTTTTATTGAATATATTGAAAAACAAGTTTAGCTGTCTTCCCAGACACTGACAACCAGAAATTATTTTCAAAGTGATCTTGATTAGTCTGAAGCAAGCATATAGTTCTGCTGCAATGTTGGTTTTTTTTTCAGTCAGTCAATTCCATTAATACCTATTTATAAACAATTATCAGAGCCCTATGAGATTAATCAAAATGAACAAAACGTACTCTTGAATTATTTCAGTTAATTATACCAAGCAGAAGCTTGGTTGAGAGGGTCAAGTGTGATAATATGCACTCAAAGTGCTAAGTGTTCTGGAAAAAATTACTTTGATCTTTGAAAAAAATCATAAAAGAGCAATGAATATCACTAGCTGCATAATTGTATATTTTTCCAATATATTTATTTTCCCTAAAAGATTGTAATAGAGGTCTGGTATTCCACAAAATTAATTTCGGAATATTCACAGAAACCTTACTTTCTTATCAGCTAAGCAGAATTTCACAGATCTACAAAGGCCCAGAAAAAATAGTCTGAAAATTACAAAATTATTCTTTCTAAAAAAGTATTTTATGTGAAATGAATTTTGTGGTTCATAGGCTCAAATTGAAAAAGTTGAGAGGAAAAGACAGTTGTCTGTTATTTTTTTTTTGCTTCCAATATAAAAGTTAGAGCTTTCTATTTACAGAACAGAATAAATACACTGTCATCTGGGAAACTTGGGGTTTACCATTTGCTTGTTTTTATGTGGTGTTCGTGTGAGAGTACGGAGACAGGGGAAAAAAGTGCTCTGCACATGGATTGCAAAGCAGGCTCACAGTCTAGATGGCTATGCCTGTCACCTCTCTGGGCACATGGCAGAGGAAAAAAGTTGGTTCTTCATTCTAGCAAGGAGACGTATGGAAAGCAAAGGAACTGTATACACTTAGTATTTAACCATATTTTATTACACACATTATTTTTGCAACATGGACATCTGCTTAAAATTTCGAATGCCTTGTCTGAATTATTTTAGATACAAACAAATGTATGCGTTTTGTTCATTTAGCATCAATGAAGGGCAAAAATAAAATGTTAATAATCTGTTTGCATTTATAAAATACCAGTGCAGAAAACATATTTTGCCTCTGTTTCCTTAGCTTTCTGGTCCAGCCATGCAGGATTATATGTCACCAGAAATAATCACAAATGATCGACTTGTTAATCTTCTATGTTAGTGCTGAGGGGGGAATGAAAAAAAAAGCCAAAACCCCAAAAACAAAACTGTAAAACCTCAGGAACCTACAAAAGAAAATCCTCTTTTCTACACAGTAAATGGATGCCTTAAGTCCAAATTATTTGGGTCCTGTACCAGTTTTAAGCTGAAATATTGGCATTTATGCTTCTCCTGAGGAGATACTGAATTACAGACCTGTTTAGGAACACATTAGGACCGCCTAGGTTCCAGTTTGGACTGAAAAACTAAGCACCTAAGCAACTACCTTGTCAGTATGATTCCTCTTCTCCCCACATCAGAGGCTGTCCACAGATTCTTTCCCATGGAGGTAGAGCCATCCATAAACCCAGACAAAATTAAGAGCAATTACATAGTTAGATGGCTCAGAGAACTGTCCCAATGAGCAGTTTGGACAGCATTGGTCACTGCACTGCAAAAAAAAAGGAATTCAAATTCTGACCCCTAAATATAGATGTCTATAAAGGGGTTCTCTTCCTGTGACTTAGTTATCTAAATTTTCATTAGATCCAGTGAAGGTTTACTGATTTGGTAGACTCCCTGTATACTTGATTAAAGTAAATTAGGTCATCTCTAGCCATTGGAAGGCACTTACATATAGGAAGTTTTAGGTCTGAATTTAAGAATCTCTTCAGTGGTGCCAAGGGCTGTAATTCTAAAGCATAAGTTTATAAGGAAGGCAGCTTTTAAATAAACATCTGACTAGTTTATAGTCTCAGCAGCTGAGGTTATGGCATTGGTGTAGCAAATGCTTGGGGAACACACAAGAGTGGCTTCTCCAGTATATGCATTATTTGTAGATATTTCCAGTTAAAAATGCTAATTAAAAAAAACTCTAATTGAAAAATGTATTGCTAAACACCTTTATCATGCAGTTATATACTATGAACAAAACTCAGCCCTGAGGTAATACTGTGGTACATTAAAACTAAAAGAAGGAAAATATTTCTCTACAAAAGTCACAGTTTCATTACTGAAAAATATTTATTTTTCATTTTTTAAGCCAATCCAGAAGAAACAGCACATCCTTTTTGCCTTGAACTCAGGCGCAAGAGAAATTTGAACCACCACTGAAGGTGGAAATTCTGTGTACCTGATCTTACTGTCATGTTTTTAAGCAGAACCACAATGGTTTTAGTGGAGTGTTTTGGTTAAAACAGAGATCAGTCTACTGCTCGGGATATTTTGGTTGTTTACATTTGAAGATGAATGGTAAAATGCAGTGCCAGCTCTTTGCCTGTGCTTTGCCAGTGTATGTGCAGGTTGTGTTACTTGTAGTTACTGTGTGAAAAGCAAATCCTGGGAGGTACCTGCCTGTACTCATAGCAAGAGAGTCTTCCAATTTCTCTGCATTTTGGGTGTAACACACATACAAAACTCACCTTGTCACAGTGCTAACTGATAGGCTTTTCCAAAATGGACTGCTCTCATGCTTTCTGTGATACCCGTTGAATGAATCTGTCCTGGTTTGAAGTAAAACCAACGGTTCTGTAATTTACATCTTAGCTAGGCCTCCTCTAACTCTCTGGAATTAACAGCATATTGTGGAGCAAACTGCTCATTCTCAGGATGATAAGGCCAATGTTTGTGCTAAGTGCCAAGGAATGGTGTGCAGAGAGGCCCTTGCTTATACTTATTGCTGTAACAACCAAGGTCAGGCAATTTCATTATTTGCCCCTTAGAAGGTCAGAAATGGAAAAGTGTAGAGGGGTCACACCTGTGGGGAGGAAGGGACAGGACAGGTCCCAAACCTGACCAACT
>JAOXNG010000001.1:165236456-165247795 GCA_028566535.1 Scolopax minor | reverse complement strand
TGTCCAGCACCTGTGGAAGTTGCCGCCACCTTGCAGACCAATTATCTGTTCTCACCACATTTAAATGTCTGCAGCCGCACCCCCTCCGTGCCTGATTGGGAAGAGAAATGCTGTAACTCCAAACGCCCCCCCTTTCTTATTCTTCATTCAGCTTTGTATACTGAGCATTATGTCATATGGCATGGAACATTTCTTTGGTCAGTTTGGGTCAGCTGTCCTGGCTCTGTCTGCTCCCAGCTTCTTGTGACGCCCAGCTAGCGGGGTGGTGTGAGGAGCAGAAAAGGCCTTGAGTACTTAGCAACAATAAAAAACATCAGTGCCCTATTCCCATCCTAAATCAAAACCATAATATTACACTGGCTGCTAACAAAAATAGCTAACTCCATCCTAGCTGAAACCATGACAATCTCATAAAATGTTTTGAATTTCCTTTGCAGTTATCAAATCAGGAGCTTATTATTTGACCCTTCATTGAACAATCTGTTTCTTTTCAAAAATGCTGCATATGAATAGATCTGGAAGAACAGATATTTTAAAATAAAATCCCTAAAATTCTATAAGAGGCACTCACACACACACACACACACACACACACACACACACATACTCACTCACTCACTCTTATAACATCTGTGCCCAACACAGTATAAATACATTGCTCTGGTATATGGTTGAATTGACCAGCTTACAGTAAAGTTAAGCACGGAGGAAATCTCGAAGTTCCAGCCTTCCCCTCCCTCCTATCCCCCTTCATTTGGCAGCTTTTACCAAATACTCTGTTTTTAACGGGACGCCTAAAAATATGGGGATGCTCTTGTTTGTGTTACTGGGATGCATCAGTTTAACACTGTTTTGTTTATTTGTTAACAAATATTTCTCCCACATTTACATCAGGAGAATGAGCTGCTGTATGAATTCCTTGGACATTAGCCAGACTCTGGGAGTCTTCTCCCATATCCTTCTATATGAGTAACTAATTGTTAAGGTGGGATTAGAGAAGATGGTGTCTGCACCCTGCCCTGGGGGCATGCAGTGTTTCACTAGAAAGAAATCCAGCCAATCACAAAAGGCATTTCTTGTGCTTTGGATCAAATAACTATTTTGGACATTTTCTACTCTACTTCCCCCACAAATTAATCACCCTTTTTAGATGTGGAAATTGATACTACACCAAGCAAAACTTTTCCATAAGCTTGTTAGAGCATTTAATAATTTTTTTTTACCAGTGCACAAAGATTAATGATAAAGGTACTTTTCAAACAAATTTATTGTACTTGAAGATTGAAAGAAACATGGAATAATTTTTAAATCTTAAATATGTAAAACAATATAGGTCTGTTTCTTCTAACTCTCCAGGGATTTTTTTTTACTCACAAAAAATTCTTCACAGAATTAAAAATTACATTACATGGAATTACATGGAACCTGATTAATTACAGGGGAAAAGTATTCACATGCCCTTTGGTATTACTTGACCAAGCTTTTAATAAGAATTTTTTTTTTTTTTTGTATAATAATATGGATCTTGAATGAAGAAAGAATTATGTTACAGCACTGAAGCTTTCAAACACCTTTCTTTAAGCCTTCACATTGAAATGCAGAGTAATCTTCACTTTTAATTGTCAATATCATAAAAGATTTGGAGATTTATCTATCCTTTGTACTTCTATAATGAAAAAAGCAAGCTGATCAGCAAAGCTACTAAGGAATTTTGCATGCTGTAAGCTCCAATCAGACAAAGACACCAACATCACTGCTTCAGGCAATAAGCAACCTTCAAAACAATCAAATTTCAGGCCAATTCTCTTGCTTATTGGCTTTTTCATAGAAATAATTATATTTAAACAATGATCTGTTTAAATGTTTGTAATCTGGAAATTGTTGCTTAAAACCACAATCTCTTTCTACATTCTATAGAAAGAGTATAAACAATTGTTTCAGTCTTTCATACTTCTCTGCACAGACCAGATGCTTATAACTTAAGGATAAGTTCTTTGTTACATTCAGTCTTTCTGTGTTTTAATTTTTTTCTGTCAGACAGAGGATTAAAACTGGTGACGAGGTAGTGAGAAATAAATTTTGTCAAGACTGATATTAACTGATATTGACATAATGGGGCAAGAGAAATATCTAACCGCTGAATTCTGATTTTGATTGACCTGTAATGTTAAAATACAAGCAATAAGGTACCAAATGAAAATGTGAATTTCATGTTGATTTTTTCTGCGTGAAAGGATATCTTAATGTGTAGATTTTATTTTCTGTGTAACCACATGGAAATCTTTTTTGGTGTGACAAAATACTTCTTTTATCTTTCTGCAAAATCAGCCTCCCATGGTGAATTTCAGCTTTTGGTACCACTGTAATGCAGATTTAAACAAAGACTACATGCAGAGTCAAGATTAGAAAAGAAAAAAAAAAAAAAAAGAATGTAAAAGAGGTGGTCCCAGAACTACGTGAAAGCTCTGTGGAGTACAGTATTGCTGCTTTTTTTCAGGAAAAAAACCAAAACATAAATGCTAACATTTAACCAAATTGATTGTGAAGAGGAGTAACAGTTTCCTATTCACATGTAATAAAAGTGTATAAGAACATTTTATGAGATATAAACACAGAATATTCTGTCTGTGGGTGACTTAACTGGCAAGTACTCTCTTTTTCTATTATCTGTTACTGTCCAAAAAGTGACAATGTCCATTGTTTTAAAATTATATTTCTCTCCACAGTATTATAAGGTAATAGCACACAACTTCTGAGACAGTCACCCTAGAAAAATCCCATAATGCAATATTGCAGCACCATTCTTTTTCTCTCAACTCCCTTTGCAGAATTCTGAATAAAGACTTTGTTTCTATTCTCTCTGGAGCACTGAGTTCAGTGTAAATGGAAGGACACAATGATAATTCATCTTCTGCTCCAAATCCTTATCCTTTGATACCTGATAATTCTTGCAGTAGTTTGCTTGGGGTTTATATCTTCTTCTGTGAAAATATCTGAAGGATTTCCAAGTGAGTAATACTGCAGGTAGAAGTTCAGTGGAAAATGCAGGCAGCTATGCCATAACTGTTACAGTTATGCCTGTATACCTAGGCACATACTGGCTTCCAGGACCTTGGAGTGTAAATTCATCATTAGCCTGATATTATCGTGGAGTACAGTACTTTTTATGTGTGCGCAAGAAGGCTACCACAATTCATAGGTCTACAGTTTATGTGCTCACAAACACAGTTCTGAGTCTGCACAGTTCTGGACCATTTTGTGGGCAGAATGCTTCCTATTCCAGTCTTCCTATCCAGGTTTGTAGACTTGTTAGGAACTGTCTAGACATTATCTCAGAATGTATTATAGTTATTCAGATTAGATTTTATTAACTGGATTGATGGGTTTGGCTCAGGACATATTGAAATAATGTACACAGTCAGCAGCTACTACATATATACTGCTACTATAGTTATCTTTCTTATATGCTAATGTACTCTCACATTACTAGGCAAAAGCAAGGGGGACTTCAATGTGTGACCCTTCTTATATGTCAAAGGTAAGATTACTTAAATTAATCCAAGTATCAAAAAACAAAAGATAAACAACTTGTCAAATTAGAGTAGTTTTAACTTAACATTAAGAATGTTTTGAAGTGAAGTGAATGAATGGAAGGGTGACCTCAGAATTTCATGTTCAAATCTTCATAGGCATATACCCTTCTGCTACTATTTACTTTATGAATGGCATACACTTTCTGTTGATTACAGAAGGACTTAGCCATATACCTAAATGTATCAAAGATCTGTATTTAAACATTGGTCCTAGTTTGTAGTACTTTGATGTTGCCCTTAGCTACTGCAATTTTTCATGCACAGTCAGTTGAGTTTCTTGTGTAAATTAGTAGGGAAAAGTGTATCTGTGTTTTGTCCTAAACCTTGTGGTGCTCTCTTTTCTAAGTTATCCTTGAATAAAAAGTAAGATTAACAGACACATGACTAAAACCTTGAATTTTTTAAAAAAGAAAACAATCAGAGAATTCAAGTTTAAGGTCAGTAAGTGGGAATTGGACTCTACGTAAGAGAACATTGCTATTTCTAAAGCATTTATTGAACTAACCAAAGTCACAGGTTTGAATTATAGTACAGACAGATATACTGGATTGAAAGGATAAGCATGCTTACCAAGGAGACATCTAAGTTTGGAAAGTGGAAAAGAAGGTGTATTTCAACAATAAAATGTTACTGAACTTCATTTTTTTTTCATTCAGATAGATTTCTATCAAAGACGTAAGTAGTCCCGGTATCAGCTCCTTTGGTTATGTTAATTTAAGCAGAATTTCTCTTTCCATAGACCACTAAACTGCATAGTCAAGTTTACCATCCTATTTTCAAAGTACCACATATTGATTACATGCTTAGTCCTCTTCTATTCCAAAGTTTCCTGATTAAACTGGTTCTTTAACAGATATGTACTTTCCAAAAGCAGAGATAGGACATTCCCACAGGGTACCTGAATTTTAAAGCCAGCAAGTCAGAAATAAGAATAACCTCTGTCATCACTTGCTGCAATTGTAGTAATAGCCTTACGTGTTCAGTATTCACCAGCAGGACCCAGGAGGTAGTGCTTTATGTAATTTTTTTAAAAAGCAGAAATATTAGGAATACCCTTAGTTCATGAAGAGCTATCATCTAATGTTTATGCTTATCAATCAGTATTGTTATAATTAAGGAAGTTTTGTCTCGGTCCAAAGGCAAGACTACTGACTAGATCAATAAGTAGGATGTAGTATGATACGGAGTTATCTACCTTCTGAAGTGTTTTTGTTAGTTTTTGTTAGTTTTTTGTTTTTTCTTTTGCATATCTGGCAGAAGATTATAAACAGTATGAGACGGAGGAACCAGAAGCCCAGTATGGCTTTTTCTCCATCAGCTTCTCTGATCATTAGACCATTGTGGTGCGATTCACATCAAGCAGCCTCCCTGAAGAGACAGCAGAGAATCCATGGAGCAGACAAGGATAGGAGGCATATCAACTTTTCATCCTGGTGAAATGGTTAGGTGCTGCTTGTGTTTTGCACTGAATTCCTCTATTTTATTAAATTCCTTGTATTAGGAAGACTTCTCACTAAGCAGCTTGTCTCAGGCTGAGACATTACATTTCATAGCTGCCAGGACACACAGCTAACAAATCCTAATTCACAACAGAACTTAGGTTCTGTAAGGTGATGTTTACTTGCCCTCTAAAGTACTTGTACCTCTGGGAACGTGCAATGGCAAAACTGCAGACACCAATGTATATACCCTACAGAAAGCAGGTGTCCCCTTAGTTGTTCAAGCAGTCTGATGTTTGTTTTGCTTCACTCTCACTCTTGGTCACCTATGTAATATTTTGGTTCTCAGTCCCTTACTCCTGTCCTCAATTTATAACATATAAAATTTAAATCAATAATCTATTCTGAACCCTCAGAAATTTAGTGAATATAGATATATAGATATACATAGGTTTTTTGCTAGTAGTCAACACCATGTGTTAAGTCAGCAGCTTGGTAGATGTGAATTATGTTTAGCTTTGCATTTTGTGACAACCATGCAGTTCTGAAATGCTTGGCAATTTATCAATATATCTATCTGGCAATAAGAGAAAATTCAGCAAAAATCTGCTTTTTGTTATTTTCTAATTTCTGCTTGCTGGTTTGTGCTTACAGATATGTACCAGATGTAGTATATATCTAAGAATCTTTATCTGATGTGGTGCAGGTAAAAATACTTTTTAGCTTCAAATAATTAAGTTGTGATCAAAAGGTTAGGAGGGCAAAAGAAAAAGAACTTTGAAATTTAGCTGACCTTGACCTTTTGTATACATTTTTTTTCACAAAATCCCATTGCTTTTGCTGGGACAATATTTGGTACCTGTGACTAAACAGAATTGACAGTTCTGGGTTACATACAAACAGAATTCTCAGCTAAATTCTTGCTGCAAAACTGGTAATGATACATAAAACTGAAAAAGCTGACTTTGATTCCTAGACCTCATGGTGAGTTTGCAAGGCTGGTGCTTAGTGATAAAAGATTTTGGTCTTAAACTGAAAAAAAAACATTAAAAATACAACAAATAGAACCCTAAGATGACATGTTTAGCCACTTTTCAGGGATATAACAATTGAAACCTAGTTTCTCTGAGAATTTAATCCCCGTTCTTAACATTTACAGACTCCAATTTTCCTTTGTTTACATTTAAATAAAGCAACCTGACATAGCTATAGCTGTTTTCATAGTCCTTTTAAGTAGCTCTCTCTGTACTTTCACTGGTGATAATTTGATTCTCTAAAGCTATTCTGTTTTCTGATTAAGCTTCATTTTACAGAGCAGTCTCTAATTATTTTGTCTTTACCTCACTTTCCTTCAAGCTATCCAAGATATTTTTCCTGTCATTCTTAGGTAGTGCATTGATCTTGGCTGAAACTATTTCAAGCCGTTCTCCGTTGAGGTCATACAATTAGTCACTTCTAGAAAGTAACTCTTTAGTCAGATTCTTTTGAAGAATAATTTCTAGCCTCTGTGAGAGCTGATATTGTTCAATAGATCACCAGCGCAAAGAAGACAGGATTACAATCTAACAGGCTGGAATGATGTCACTGCTGTTTTCACCAAGCAGAAGCAGAATATTGTCCTACTGGCAGCAGACCTTATGTCCCCAGAAAGACCAGTTTCTTGTGGAGTATTTTCTCAGAATGGGGTAGCATATTTTCCTCTGCAAAATAGATAGGGAGTTCTTAAATCTTGATATTTCTTGGAGATATTTTTACACAAGAGTCAGTGATGCTGATATTCTGCCTGTATAGTCTTTGTCAGACCAAAAAGACAAAGCAAATATTAATTTCTTGTTCCTCTGCCACACAACACTCCATATGACTTACTGCAATTTAAAAGACATCTATATCAGCTGGTGTAGCTAGTGTTGAAACACAGAATTTCTGTTCAGAAGTAGATTTATGTGGAGAAATTATAAATTTTTGATATTAGTAAAAAAATTAAAGGCACATACACATGTGCTCAACATGTGTGACTGGTTATTGGAAGCTATTATGTCACAGATGTGGAATATCACTGTGTTTTTGGAGGTTGCACTTCTAGTTCATGGAAAAGACTGAGACAGAACTCATGGTGGATCTTCTAGAGAAGGTAACATAAATAAATGGTACCTGCATACTCTGGTACTGCTCTACAATGAATGCAAGCAGAAGAGTCAAGGTGAAAAATAAGCAATAAAAGAATGTGCTGATGCTAGTTTCAGAGAGGCAATTCATATGTGAAAATGATTTTTCACAGCAGCACAATAACTGAGTATGTCTACTGTGCCAGCATTAAACAGGGTGTTTCTGTGTTGGATTGAACTGTGTGTTTTGCCAAAGGGAGAGGATTTTGCGCATAAGAATCATTATTAGGGCAGTCAGTGTGTTAAAAAAAAAAAAAAAGGAAAAAAAAATCTAGTAAACATAGAGCCTTGTATTTCCCAGCAATTTTATGTTGACACCTACTTGCTCTCTGCATTGATTCCACCTTGTCACCTGTCTCTGCCTCTCACTGAGGCAATGGTTCTGAGCCATTCTCTAACACTATTATCAAGTCTTCAGCAAGTATGGACATTATTATTTTTTAAGCTAATATTAATTTTTATTATTGTTGTACTCTTTGTCATTACATTTACATTTTGATGGTCACTTCAGGTACATTCCCTGAAATGAAGGTATTCTCAGCTTGAAATAGCAGTATGGGTTATAGAGCAGTGACTGATATCAGTAAGGACATGAAGCCAACTGACAAATTGTTAAAGAACCCAAAGAACTTAAAACCCAGGGAAGAACTCCTGTGAGTGGAGAGGGAGGGCATTTCAGAGACACAATATTGTGATTTTTTTGCCTTATTTTTTTATTAAAATATCTCTGGCTTTTAGTCCAAGAAGATTTGAAAAGGGGAAGGTCCACTTTTACTTTGTGTTTTTCTAGAAGCCTTTCCCCCCAAAAGAATGCCTGCTTGAATATGGAATTACTGACTTCATCCTTCTCTTTGAAAATATGGTCATGCAACAGTGGTATAAAATGGGAATTGCTCTGTGATGCCTTCTGCTTCATTTTTAGCATAACTTGTTACTGATTTCTTTCACATAGAAGTTACATAAAATTGTCAGAAAATACAGCTTTTTCTTTAATTGTTCCTTTCCTAGAGCTGAATTTCTATTTAATTATTTATTAACATGTGTATTTGCTTTCTTTAAGTTTTTTCTTTTTCAGGCTTAAATGATTATAACAGAATAAAATGCTATGTCTGCATGTTGCAATCAAAACTGCTATCAGCATTTCTCTGTAAAGGGAACTGTGCTCTGTATGAGGTCTGGATAGGTAATGCTCAATCACCAGCTTAAAAAAATGTTGCAGAGTCATGTAAAACAGAAAAGTAACTGCTATACACAGATTTATAAACCTCCTATTTTTAATGGGGATTTGCAGATAAGAATCTGGTGTCAAGCAAGGTTTTGTATGTTATCTGTTTAGAGCAAACCAAAAAAGAATTGTGTGTAAAATTTCTGACTGTTTCTGCTCTAGTGTAACAACAGGAATCCTTATCCAGGCTAATGTATGTTTGGAAGCTACAATGCAATGTTAAACTAGAGTAAAGTTTCATGCAGCTTGGAGTTAGACAAGCAGACTGATAAAAACATAATTTAAATTTGCATGATGAGTGGGGAGGACTCATGATTCAGTACCAAAAAATACTAATTGAACTTATGGAAGAGCTAGTTTATAGATTGAAACAAAGATCTCTTCTAAAATAATGTAGAATAATGAAGTGCAACACTAGTGCCTCAGAGTAACAATGCTGTTTGTCTACTCCTGTCTTACTCTGAACATTAAACTTTGTGCCACAGAAATGCCTTCCATGCTCTGTATTATGCTTCTCTTTACCAATTTCTTATGCTATGTGATGCAGGTAGTAAGCCTGGATTCTTAAATGGTGCAAATTAACAGAGCTGCTTGAGCCCATAGATCTTTTAAATGACTGGACCAAACAAAGAAGGAGAATATTTTTGTCAAAGATCAATTATTTCTTAATTGCAAGTAGTACCACAAGTCTATTAAAGATACTTCCTATGGGAGATGAATTACCAATTTAGCAGGAATTGGTGCCAAGGTGCCTTGTCAGTTCTTGCTTATTCAGCTAATTTTGTTCCACTTGACTGTGCCTCAGGTACTCTAAATAATCCTTCCTTATAAGCTTTAGCATGTCAGTATATTTCTGAATGTCTATGTATTTTTGCACTTTCATAATTGTAATTGTTCCTTAGCTTAATTACACACACCTGATTTATTTTAATTTTTCCTGCAATTTTTCACTATTTTTTCCATTTCTATAGTTTCCCAGCACCTCCTAAATCTTTTCAGAATTAAGATCCAGATGTTATAATTTTCTGATTTTGAGGTAACAAAATCTAATACTCCAAATGTGATCACACTAAAGATTTTTAATGAAGGCTGTATCTTTCCTTTATTAGAATAAACTTCTTTTGTGGATATAACACAAAAATTCTTTGTGCTTTCCTATCACAAAAATTCAGCTAATATTTTATATCCTTTTCATTATAAAAGACATTCTAAGGAGGACCTAGCACTGAAAGAATATGGCTGCAGGAAAGAAATAGCACTGTAATCTCAGTCAGAAATTCTTCAATTGGCTGAATAGACTGTGCTGTCACACAATGAGCAAATGAGGATTTGAATGGAAAAACATACATACAAAATTTAGTATTTTTTTTTAGTTATTATTTTCAGTAATATTTAAAATGGTACAGTTTTTTTAGTAGTTTGCATGGGAAATAGTGTGGGCCTTGAGAGCCATATTATTTGTATAAGGTACTATTTGTACCTTATTGTGGATATGTTATAGTAGAATTGCTTTTTGGTCAATCTAACATATATGAGCAATATCTGCAACATCTTTTCTATTTTGCAACATACTTTGACTATTTCTGCCCAATCTATTCCATTGCTTTTTCCTATAAATTGGCATAACAAAACCATATACTGGAGGTTGCCAGAACCATGACCTTTGTTCCAGACTTCCGTTTTCTCCCTTTTCTGCTTCCTCTCACATCACAGGCAGTAAATATTTTAAACAAGGAGAAGCTTTAAAGGTCAGTGTTCTACAAGTGCCCAAGGCAGGACTGGAAATTCCCTGACACTTTGGGTTATGACCTTGTCATAAATTCTCAGGTACTACTCTCTGCTTTAGCAGAATCTATTTGAGTTATGTCAAAAATCTGAGATAACAGATTCATGATTAAGGTTGACTTCACAAAGTCAAATTCTTCTCTAGTTATTGATTGTATTTTATTCGCACATTATTAAAACCAAGGTTTAGGTGCTGGCTGACAGCCCTGGTACTGAAAGGTAAAACAGAAAATGAGTGCTAGTTTAATGAAAACATTAACACCTCAGTGGTGTATGAAAGATTCTGACCTATGATGTGACCTTCTAATATCAAAAAAGAGGGATAACACGGAATAAGAAGCAGTGGATAAGAATCAATGAAACAAAAGTTTGAAGAAATACATCACAGCCTATGTTACAAATAATTTTTACTTTTCTGACATATGTCATGATATCTCATTCTGATGTTCTGACTTCTCCTAGATGAAAATCCATAGATTATTAACATTTGCTGCTATGTTTGGGTTTTTTTTTTTTTATTTCAGTACAAGCCAAAATTATATACTGCTTTTTTACCATAAAATAACTTTTTAGAAACTTTTCATTTGCTTTTAAACAGTATTTCCAAATCTAAATCCAGTCTAAAGATGTTTGAATCGGAAGATATACTTAACAGCTCCACTTGATGATTGTCTCTGGCTTAGTGTCTGAGCAAAGTGCCCATGGCAAACTCAGTGTAATCAATAATGATTCAAGGTCTTCAATTTTTGTCACCTGTATTAGCTCCCTTGTCAGCATCTTGTCAGCAAGAGTTAATTCTTAAAACAAATCTGAATGTGAGTCTACTTGTCACAATTTTCTAGTTTCACTGTCTTGAAAGTGCCAAGGAAGTTTTATCTGACTTGACTGAATATCCCTGATACCAATAGTCCTTACTTAGTTTTCTAGTTTCAGTTGTTTTCTTAGTTACTCAACACAATAAGAACTCTAAAACTCTCTTACATAAGAAAAAAAAGGTGGCCATAATAATATTTTTACTGGTATATTAATTTTTCACTTTAAAATTATACCTTTTGAAATGGGATTGTGCTGGAAGCTGCCTGCCAATTCATGGGGGGATGAGGGGGAGAGGGGCACATTATACCGGGTGCTA
>JAOXNG010000001.1:165219057-165230503 GCA_028566535.1 Scolopax minor | reverse complement strand
GGAGTACTGTGTCCAGCTTTGGAGTCCTCAACACAGGAAGGCCATGAACCTGTTGGAACAGGTCCAGCAAAGGGTTACGAGGGTGATCAGAAGGATGGAACAACTTCCCTATGAGGACAGGCTGAAAGAGCTGGGGCTGTTCAGCCTGGAGAAGAGAGGTCCCTTCCAACTCTAACCATTCTATGATTCTATGTTCACTCTCTCCTGACTGCAGTCTTTCGATGGAATACAGATACACTTGTAATCATGGGATAAGCAAAGAGGAAATATATAAAAATAGCACACAGCACAAGGATGAATATAAACCATTTACTGCATCATCTCTCACTACAGAAGACTACTCTGCGGTTCCCGCTTTCCTCTGCTATTTGGACACTATATAATTGTTCGTCTCATGATAATGTTATTTCTGTTGCCTCCACTCACACTGTACATCCCTCTCTGTCCTGTAGGATATACACATATACACTAATATATTATTCATATGATAACTCAGGACCTCATCCTCTTGCAATTTTTTAATATTGAGTTGGTAACAGCTGTACTGCTGCTTCTGTTAAACTGTTTTACAGTAGCAGAAAACTTCCAGCGAGGCAGGAGAAGAAAAAAAATTATCTTCATTTTGGGCCTAAATTGGCCTCCAAAATGTCATCAAAATATTGCTTATAAGATGCATTTTTGCAAAGTGTGAGAAAACTCTTCAGCGATGTTTGGGTTATTCACTTGGATGGAAAAAAAGGATATTTTGGCTACATGCACACCTCAAATCACACACCAGCTGAACATTTATAACTCCCCATATAGATATCTGAACATTACAGAGACCAGGAGGGAGGTGGAAGGTAAATGAAGAGAGAAATATGGGAAGACAATAGTTTTAGCACACACCAGACAAAATTTTTTACATTTGCTCCTTCCTTCAAGATAGGCAAAACTTCAACAAGTGAGTACTTGCAAGCTCATACATAGGATATCTGACCTGCAAAGTCAAATTTTATAGTGGTACCAAAGCCTTTCATAGCTCCTAAACAGTGCCAGCAGAGACACGGGATCCTCTGTTTTCATTTCTTTCTGTAAAGGCAATGAAGTCCAGATTCAGCAAAGTACCTGAACAGATTCTTAAATGTTTAGCAAGAGTGTTACATCAACTAACGTGTATGCAAGATGTCAGAAGATTCAAGCTAGGCATGCCTTGAAAGAGTTTTCTGGACTCGATATCACTCATCTGACCAAGAGCAGGTGTGAAAATCTAATATGGAGGCTCTCATTCATTTTCCCCCTTTCCTTGATACTCAGAAATCCAGAACCGTACTCGACCACGCTGAGCAAACAAAGATTCTCCACTCATTTGGTTTTATGAACAAGAAATTCAAAGTAATCTTTTCCTCATAACTGCTCTCCCATGATGGGAGGAAAACTCTTGTTATGCTTTTACCTTGAATTCAGTAAGTCCTGTGAGAGGTGATTGTTTACACTTGGCCAAATGTTTCCACATTTGTGCCAAGTTTAAAACCACAGATTTGTTCTTTGAAATTATTATCAATGCTAAGATGGTGACCGTGCTCTGTGTTGTTCTCATCTATAACAGGTATAATTAAGCTTTCTACCAACAAATTTCTTTTTAAACCTGCAAGACAACATCTTTCACATACAACCCAAATGGAACATAAATAAAGGTACTTGCTAAAGGCCTTACCTGGTGGCTCCCATTACTCAAAATTAAAGTTTTCGGTTTACCTCAGATATCAAAAACAAAAATAAAAAAGTCCCACCTGTACGTTCAAAAGCTAGTTAGAATCTCACGTCACTTTTCACAATTTATTATTCTGGAAGAGCAGCCCGAGGTACATGCTGTTGAAAATGTTCAATAAAGGTTGAGACTATGGGCACACTTTGCTGCTACTTACACGGGTACAAGAGAGGCACGTTTTATAAAAACAGAACAAGAGAAAGATTCGGCCCACAACTTCAGATGCATTTCCAGTTGGAGGAACTACAATAGGGACAGGCTAAACAGAAATGGGTGCTCTACGCATCCCATTCCATATTTCCTTTAAGATAACCCTGAACCATCAATCCCATTTTTCTCTTCCCTCCACTTTCCAACTATTTCAGGTCCTGGGACATGGGCTGATCCACACTGATGCACAGATCTCTCATCTTAACATCACTCTTAATATTAACTACAAGAGCTGAAGAGTCCCAGCACAGAGCCACCAGGGCAGCAGGTTCTTCAGCAAATGCAGAACTTAAAGCATCTGAGTAGCTTCTTTTATTTCAATGGGAAGCGGTTTGCTGGAACACAGCGTCAAGGGCCATAGCTGTCTTTGGGATACAGGTAAAACTATGACACGCATATATAAAAATCACTGTACTAGTGTTAAGGAACCCTCAGGCATCTTTCAGTCACTTTTCATTATGAGAAAGAGTTTCTCACTGCTCTCATCTATATAACTGTTTCCTTGTCATGAACCTTTAGTATGATATAGCTACTTCAATGTGCTGGTGACTGGAATTAGCTGCTCTGTATCCTAAAGGAAAAGACACCCCCGAGACAGCAGTGCATCACAGGCCAAAGCATGTGCATACAAGGAGCTGGGAGTTTTGCAGACAGCCTGGCTTCAAAGGTGAAAGAACAAACTTCCTCTGGACTAGAAGCAATCAAGAAAAGCATTCTGCAACACAAGATAACTGCATTGCCCAAAGCCAACGTTATAAATACATCAAGAACACAGGCTGAGTATTCTAGAAATATTGTTGTACCCGTTTTCTCTTATGCAATTACTTTGAATTTCCATACTGTAAAAAAAAAAAAAAAAAGCTCTAAATTTTATTTTAATAAAACCTACTTTCTGGCTGTTTGGTTTTAGCTTAAATTGTTTTTAGTCTTCTTTGGCTGTTAATATCTAAAAAGATAACAATTAAGGCCAAAATAGACTATGACAGGCATCTGGGTATCTTTTTGTGAGTACAATAGAAAGATGGTAATACAGAAATAATTTGATCAAAGGAAGAAGCATGGAAAAAGAGGAGAGGAGAGGAGAGGAGAGGAGAGGAGTTAGAGGGAACTACAGAGATTATCTAGTCGAACTGTTTAGATGTAAAAGAATACAAAAATCCTTTTGAATGGATGACGATGGAAAAGATCACATTTGTTAGTGTCAGAAAATAAGAAACAAAAAAAGTAATCTTACAGATGGTATATAGGGCCTAGGTACTTAAAAATTATATTGATGCACATATTATTGTTTATTACTTAGATGTATTTAATTAGGAGTCCAACAGGAAATACTTTATTCTTATTACCTGATTCACAAGAATTGAAAAATTTAAAATTGGGTTTTTTGCCAAAACAGAACCAGAAGAAAAATCCTCCAACTGACTGAGAATTTCCTTAAATAAGGAAAGGAGCAGATAATTCTAAATATCAATTTAATTTCTTTCTCTCTTTGGGTTGATTCAAAAGTGTCATATCAGCCCATCTACAGAAAAAAAAAAAACCAAAAAAAACAAAAACAATCAGGAACATTAAATATTTAGCCTATTTCTATAATTCATAGTAGAACCAAAAACACACCTATGAAATTATGTTTATTCAAATCTAGGAGAAAAATTGTTGCCATTTTCTTGAATGGGATGGAAATATTAAACATCTTTTAGGATCATCCTGACCTTACTTTAAATGCAGATCTGCAATCAGGTACAGGTGGCACAAAGTAAGAATATCAAAACAACTAACATATAAGGAATTATAAAGATATCTTTTTTTCTTTTTTCTTTTTCTTTTTTTCCCTTGGAGATATATCTAGTTGTTTATGCACTGTTTTTAAGTGGAAAATAATGTAGATCATTAATATCATCTGTCTCTGAATTAGGAAGGTGTTTTTGCTAACAAAGATAGTAAAACGTGAAAAAAATGCTTTGAGCTATTATGAAGGAGCAAAATGATAAACACATGTGATATAGAGATCCTCATATGACATCTGAAAAGCAGTATCATAAAATTACATGGTTTATCTCCTTCTGGATTTTACCCATGTTTTCTTAATGGTTATTTAAATGGCACAGGCTCATCACTCAGCACCATGTTCTAGGGCAATAAACATCCTAGAAAAAATATTTTTGTAAGCTTATGTTAGTTCATAATTGTCTAACATTACTAATTGCAAGGCAAGTTATATGTTTTACAATATATTTTTTTCTCTGGACTTCCCTTTAGAGAAGGACATGGACCTGTTGGAACTGGTCCAGTGGAGGACCACAAAGATGATCAGAGGGATGGAGTACCTCTCCTATGAGGACAAACTGAGAGAGCTGGGGTTGTTCAGCCTGGAGAAGAGAAGACTCCCGGGAGACCTACCAATATCTGAAGGGAGCCTACAGAAAAGCCGGAGAGGGACTCTTTATGAGGAATTGTAGCAACAGGACAAGGGGCAATGGTTTTAAATTGGAAGAGGGGAGATTTAGATTAGACACCACAAAGAAATTCTTTGCAGTGAGGGTTGTGAGGCACTGGAACAGGTTGCCCAGGGAAGTTGTGGATGCCCCAGCCCCGGAAATGTTCAAGTCCAGGCTGGATGGGGCTTTGAGCAACCTGCTCTAGTGGGAGGTGTCCCTGCCCATGGAGGGGGGTTGGAACTTGATGATCTTTAAGGTCCCTTCCAACTCAAATGATTCTATGATTCTATGATTCTATATCTAACTTGTATGGTACTTCAGTTACCATTTTTGTGTATTATAAATAAGTACTGACTGAACAACGAAGTCACTAAATGCAAAAGGGGAAATTTGTGTGACTAAATGGTCTCTGTCTCTGAGACAATTCCCCCACCAGCATAATCAGTAGAATAAAGAGTTTAATCTCTCTCCACCGAATGTAAAAGGCGCTGAAAGTATCCACCCAGATGTAGGAAGGTTTTAGTGTACCCAAAGAAAATAAGAAAACAATCCTCTCAGAAACTTCTTTCTTCCTCTTTTCTGAAGCAAAGAAAACTCTAATCCTTATACTTAATGGATAGGATGTATACACTTAAAGATTACAGAGTTTTAATCTGATATGACCAGGAACTATGTTTTCTTCATAGTTCTTGAATTCAGTGACTTGTTTGACTACAGCAAGCCTTCCAAAAATAAAAAGTAATCTTGACATGAAAGCTTCAAAGGATATAGAATATTTTTCTCAGCTTCCCCAAAATCAGCAGCTAAAAAAATGAAACTAAGATGATTTTTGGGAATATTGTAATAGTTTTTGAGTACCATGACTCTGAGCAAAACATGAATCATACAAGACAATGGTTCCTAAACTGTTATGCATAACATTAATGGCATTTAAGCTACAGATTTGCACAGAGCTGCTTCTGCTGCCATCGCTACTTACAACACAGGGCTTGGATCAGTTGTGGCTGCTGCTTTATACCATCTTTGAGGCTATCATTCATCTCAAACTTCTAACAGACACTTGAGAGAACAGAATGCCTGGAAATGAGTAAGACGTATTCACTCATTTATCATGATATACAGGCAGTGTCAAAGAACAGCTTTTTTTGTATTAAGTTTAGCTCTGTATTTAGAGATTGGGAATCTTATGTATAAGATTTGCTTTAATGAAAAATAGTACTTAAATGCAAAAGTTATATCCAGTGTCAAAGACCTAGTGAAGCCAAATTCTGTCCAAGATAGGGTAAGCATATAAGAAAGTAAACTTATTTTCACCTGCTGAAAATTAAATTTTGTCAAATGTTATTTTCTATTTTAAATGTGTTTGATAACATAAATTGACCAAAAGCATTCATGCAACACAATGGGAACAGCATGGGAAACATGCCAAAACATTTTTTTTTCTGTGGAATCATTGTTATGAAGCAGCTTTCCAACTACACACAAGTCTCTAGTGGTTCGTTGGACAGGAACTAGAAATAAGTGGACCAGATTTTGTTGCCTTGTGCAGCCTTCAACTAGGACTATATTACTTACAAGTCTCTTAGTCAAACAGCCTGGATTATTTTAATTCTGCCCTTCCATGGGAGGCAGTTTGACAAGGAGAAAGGGTGCTAAACTTTGGGGTCTGGTGTTAATAGCTGCCATATCAGATCTCTTTAGAGAGATTAATTTCATACCTGGAGAGAGGAGATAGAGTTCTCCCCCTTCATCTCTCACTAGAGCATCTATCTCTTGGCTGTAGAGAAGTCCCTGCCTCCAGGACTAGAAAGTTTATGCAGAATTTTCTGGGAATAATCAACCTTAAAGACTGATTTAAATTTTAAATATGGGTGACACAGGGTCTAATTGAGTTGAGAAGTGTGAACCATGTGATTACAGAGCTCTCTCAGAAGGACTTCAACTAGGCCTGCTTGCTTGAACCCACATATTTCAGTCCCTGAAAAAAACAACAGAAAAGCTAAAGAAAGGAGTTCAGAATCACTAACTGTGTAGTTTTGTTAAACTAGTGCATTCAGAAAAAAAGAAAAAGCAACTAAATTTTGGATTCTGTTTAGTAATGAGGACACTGTTCTGTGCATTCCTTTTTCCAGTTCTGTGACACATTTAATTTAATGAGTGTTAAATCAAAAGTGTAAAATTATGCCTTTAGTAAGGACCCTTGACCCCAGCTGATTCTTCTGGTTTTAGTGACCTAAATAACAATAAAAATAGTTCATTTCAAGACCTCAGTATTTTCTGTTATATAAGACATTCATTTCTCTTTAGAAGTAGTGAAGTTACAGCAGATTTATATTTGCCCAGTAATGCATCCAGAACTCTTCACAAAGAAAATCCTATTCCCCAAACTTCTGAAGTTGAAAGAGTTATGCTATTTATGAGAGAACTTTAATAGCCTCTTTTAACCATCATCTTAAACATTGGATTATCCAATTCATCAGGAATTTTGACATGATTTTGATAAGAGAGGAGATAAATTGTAAAACCAGACTGCTTCTTTCTCTTTCATCTTTTTTTTTCCACTGCAGTGATTTTATGAGACTTTTTTTTCCAAATGCTCATTCACTTCATTTTTTTGATGTGTTTTACATGTTTTACACAAGTACATAAAATCTCCTGAGACAATGCAAAAGTAATTAGAGCAGTAAACTTAAGCTATAACTGTCTTGATGGCTTCATGTCCACTAATCAAAATAAATCACTGGAAATAAAATAATAGTGCACAGAGAAAAGTTCTGTTCCACATAAATAAGTAGCAAGGACTTTATTTTACAATCTTTACTGATGTCCTTTGCTATTTTATAGTCACCCTGATTTTATATTACATTACTTTTCAGTTTTAGTTAAGATTGTATATACTTGATACTTAAATAAGCAATCAGTCCACAATTTGATCTGATAAAAAAAAGCCCTCTTAAAACTCAGAAAATTCAACAAAATCTAAATCCCGAAGCAAAAACAACAAACCTGACCCCATCCGACCTTAAAAACAGAAGTTAAATACAAAAGAGAGCCACTGGAAGTTAATTTAAGATGTGAAAGGAAGGCTTAAAAATGTAGTTGTAGTTAATTGAATATATACACACAAATATCTGGAACAGAATTTTTAAAAAGTGGATAT
The DNA here is from genome assembly GCA_028566535.1 of Scolopax minor. Taxonomy (NCBI): domain Eukaryota; kingdom Metazoa; phylum Chordata; class Aves; order Charadriiformes; family Scolopacidae; genus Scolopax; species Scolopax minor. Next base: position 165,222,945 of record JAOXNG010000001.1, on the reverse strand, counting down.
TTCCCAAAAAGGATCATTTTAAAATGACATGCAGCACAATATGTGTTAGGACTATTCCTATATATATTAAATTAGCTCATTGAAACTTCCACTGATTTTAAAGGGAAAGCTCATATGTGTGTACCATTATGTGTATTGCACTCTTTCCTGAAGCTAGGTCTATTTCTCTATATAAACTAAAAACTAAAACTAAAATAACTAAAAATCATTGTATTCTGCCTTTTTTTTCAGTATCTTTTCAGTTTCTGTGTTCTCTATGTAAAGTCTGGATATAACTTTCTTTATTAACAGAGAAGTAACTTACATTTTTCCATTTTTTTTCTCTTAAATGAAGTCTGCATAATGTCCAGCTGCCTAGTAAAAAGGAAAGAAAAAACTGTGAAATGCAAATCTGCATCATCCCAAGAGAGTATGTTATGTCCAAAGGCAAATCTGTGCTTATAGAAAGTACAACTTGTTGCTGAAATTTTTTCATGATGTTTGTCTGTAAGATGGAGGAATAATAATTAATAATCAATAATTTTGCACACCTATAATTAATGTTAGGGAATGTAATATCTATTACTTCAAGGCTAGCAAGCCAATAATTGTGGTTTGTCTTTGACCTAATGACAGCAATGACAAAAAAGGGCTAATGGGTTTGAACTGGAGAAGAGCAGATTTAGATTAGACATTAGGAAGAAGTTCTTTACTATGAGGGTGGTGGAGCACTGGAACAGGTTGCCCAGGGAGGTGGAGGCCCCTTCCCTGGAGACATTCAAGGTGAGGCTCGATGAGGCCCTGGGCAACCTGATCTAGTTGGGGGTGTCCCTGTGACTGCAGGCGGGTCGGACTAGATGAACATTTGAAGATCCCTTCCGGCCCAGATGATTCTATGATTCTAAGTAAACAATGGTCCCCTCTGAGTAGGAAAATAAAAGTCATGGAAATACCACAACTTTCTGTGCTTCTAAATCTGCTGCCTCTTTCTACTGGATCTTTTCAAGTGCAACAAAGTTTACCTTTTCAGAAGTACTAAGTGTCTGACAGATTAGTAAAACTAGAAACTACTGCTGATGTCTATGGCAGGAATTCCGTATTGCAATGGAACTGATTGAGGCTGAAGGCCTGCAACTGAACTGAACCAAGCTGGACTTCCAGCAAGTGTGTGCCTGACATCCATATGTAATATACCTACATCAAAAGGCCACTGAAATCTAGAGTATATATCTCCAAACATGACAAGAATGCATGATACATAAAATCTGCTGTGTATATATAAAATAAACAAAAGTATTTTGTAAGCAGTTAGCAAATTTGTAATGCTGTGTGTGACAGTGTATTTTTTCATAACTGAGAGAAATGTAACAAAGACCAGCTTTAGCTCATGGAAAAGTAATCCTTTGATACTGTCAGATTTGGAGACTAGTAAGGACAATGGCTGCTGGCTGATGGAAAACACATCCCTTAGAAACAGCTGTGCAGAACACATCCTGCATAAAAAGCCTTAGAGTAAAAAACACAATGTAAACAGGATTTTGGAGTCTGTACAAAATATGCATGCCATCTTGCCTTTTTGGGGAGGAAGAGAAGTACGTAACACCACTTTAAGGAGTATTCCATTTCTTTCATAAAATAGTGCTATGTTTTTTAAATCAACTGGAGATGAAAAAGGATTTATGTGTCTTCATTTCCTCTTTTTCTTTCCTTTTGTGTTTGTAGTTTGCTTGTTTTGGAGGAAGTTTGTTCTTTTAGAAGTCACCCAAGGAAGACAAGGCTGATTTTCATAATTCCTTCAATGCTCAGCCAGCAGTTAAAAAAAAAAAAAAATTAGAATTTGAGTTTATCTGCTAGGCTTGAAAGTCTGTGTGGGCTATGGAGCAAACTGATAGAACTCCAGATGAAATAGGCAGAGCAGAATGTTCTTTGATTGAGAATTAGTTTATTAAAAAGTGCTTGCCATATGATTTTGTTCAAAGGAAAAGAAATAAAATATTTCATGCATCTCACAAACTGGAGTGTCATGTTTGAGTAAGCTCTCCTCCATCGTCTGGAACAATGCCATAGAGTACCAACAGCTGACCTCTGTGATAAAGAAATGTATGGTCTATTCTGACATTTGACTATTCAGCTGGTAAAATAAAAATGAAGAAATTCTGCAAGGTCAGGAAACATATCTTAAATAATGTCTTCCAGATGTCTTACTTTCCCTTTTTTTTTTTTTTTTTTATATTGTATTAATTTAATATTAATAATTAAAATAATTTAAAATATGTAATTCCCTGCAATTCCAAAATTGAACTAAGGGAATTAGTTTATAAGCATTTGAAAAATTAATCATTTAGCTTTACACTTTCATACCAGGTTAGATCAGAAAGTCTGGAAATTGGAGTACCTTAGACACTTCCAATTCAGGCAAACATAATGCAGAAAACTGTAAAGATAGATGGTTCTGATGTCAAAAATATTACCCTATTGTTTTGATTTGATTATAAAAATTACCTGATCAAAGTCATGCTCAAATAGCTTATGTTGACAAACACTACTTGCCCAGCAAGACAGAACCTACTGAGTTACTAGAGTACAGATAAAACATATTAAGCTTCTGTCTTTTGCCATCTTATTGTTCATGCTTAGTCTGCTGCTCACTGTAGGCATTTTAGATTAATATACTCCTTTTATAATTAAGACTGGCTCAAAATTTCTTCACTGTCAATTACAGATTTACACTAGATGGTAGCACAACTGCTCTCTATCATATACCTTTATTTTCAAATTAACCATTAACCTTGAGACAGACAATGATCTTCATTTGCAGGCACCAGTCCTCTGCTTTGGAAATTCCTTCAACTGGATGTTATTGGTGTGGAAAACAAACAATTGCAACAATTGCTCTAGTATTAACAACATAAACCAACTAACTCTTATGTAAACTGAAGAAAGCATAAGAAGAATCTGGTCATAGAGGAACAGAAAAGAAACAAAACATTTTAGCTGCCCTTGACTATTGCTCTTTTTTTTAAGTTGAAATGTCCCAGTTTGACATGAAAAGCCTGCTAAGTCTGTGACTAATTTGTATATTTATTTTGCCCTTTTGTAATTGAATAATGTTCAGTTCTAGGAGACCTTTTCATTCTAATTTAAACATTACATTCTTTGTGAATAAATATTTATTCATTGCATATGGTCTTTTCATTACATGCAGACTGTTTAGTTTTCAGACTGAAAAAGGTCAGTTCATCAAAGAATACAGGTATCATAATGAAACAAAAATAACTGTTTGTATAATTATAATGGCAGCAAATGGTCCAGGCTAACAGTATGAATAATGACTAATTTAATTTATTTCCTTTTACATTTGCATTCTAATAAAAGCAAATAAAGGAAACATATGGAGGTAGGTGTCCCTTCTCTTACACAAAAATTCACAGAGAATCAAAAATAATTTTACTTAAAGTTTTAAAGTACAATAAAATTATTAAAGAAAGATGAAGTACAGATACAGCTTGAGATTCATGCTAGAAACATGTTTCATTAAGTCAATGTGACTGCAAATACAGTGACTACCTTGCGGAGCAGGTTTTATAAATTATCTGAATGCTAACGTCTGGTTCCATCAAGCATACCAAACTTAACTTAAGATTTAACTTAAATATTAAATCCTGCGCAATGATCAGATGTCTATTTGTTGCAACTTGGGGAAATTTAGGAAATTTAAACAAAGTAAATGAATTCTAACATTGTTGTTCCACTTCTGTGGAACTAAAAGGAAGTAATCAGTAACTGCAAATGTGTACTAGTGTATATAAAGATTGTTATATCAAACTTCCCTGCTTTCTCTCCAAAACCTGAATAATGTACAGAAATAGACAGAGAGAACTAGTATGTTATATTGATGGGGCTTTTTTG
>JAOXNG010000001.1:165208702-165218957 GCA_028566535.1 Scolopax minor | reverse complement strand
TTGAGCAACCTGCTCTAGTGGGAGGTGTCCCTGCCCATGGAGGGGGGTTGGAACTTGATGATCTTTAAGGTACCTTCCAACTCAAACCATTCTATGACTTCTGGGTGTATGTACATACCCACAGTATATTATTTACAACCTGGAGCACATCTCAATGCATAAGACGAGGGATGGCATGAAAAGTTCTGACTACCTGCAGCATTTCTGTGACAGAAAGAACTAAAATTGTATATAAGGCATGCCAAGTCTTGAAGCTATAACCTAATTCAACCTTTGACAGGGAGGGAAGAGTTTGTTTTTTTTTCTTTAAAGTTCAAAATAAGTACATGATAGCCTGTTTACCTTTGGTTTTCCACAAATCATAACATAGCATACTGTTTGACTTTCTTTGGCATTAGTTTTGTAAAAATGTCTCTTTTTATTTTAGTGACACAACAGATAAGACTTTTAAGAGATTTGCCTGTATTCAAGTTTTGATGCTTATACCTCAGTAAATATATTGTGTACTGATTATGTAAGCAGAAAAGTAATAAGCATAATGTACATTTCTCAGTTCCCAACTTCTGCTTTAATTAAATATCTACCTGACAGAAATTATAGTACTAATTTACTAGTTTTGGTATAAGTCCCTAAATTGCCAAACTGGAGTCTACACCTCAGAAAGATAAGCCTAAATTTTTCCGAAGTGACCAGAGGTCAGTAGTGTTACTTCTTTCTACCTTTTTTTTTAACTTCCTAGGTTTCTTCACACTAACTCTCTGGTCATCAATGCTTGTAAGTCTCCTATAAAAGATACTAAGATGCTGTAGAATATAGCAAGTGCACAGCTTTAAAAAAAAAAAAAGTATTCTATTAGATGGACATTACATATCTAGTTACATGTTTATAAAGAGCTAACACCTTTGTTACATAGGGAGACAGGAGTATTCCAACAATGTCAGAAAACAGATCGTATATTGAAATGGATGCGTATATGTGGGAAACCACAAAGCCACAAAGAATTCTGAAAGTCCATTTCTTATATCATTTACAAAAAAAAATGAGGGCAAACTCACAAATGAAAACCACACCATGAGTTTAAAAATTCAGGGAAAACAAAGAAAAATGCGTGTACATCCCCTTTATTGCATCACACCTCTTTTGCTTTGTTATGAACAACTTCACAGCGAAAAGGACGAGCATAAAAAGATTCCAAGTTATTATTCAGGGGAAAAAGCAAACACCACTGCCAAAAATACAAATTTTGACGATTACTCACTGCATTTTGCAAACACCAGCTGAGTATAAAAATTAGGACACTATAACGGGTTTTCAAGTTTTGATTTTTATAAAGTTCTAAAGACAAAAATGCCTTTGGAAACTTGTAATTGCTTTAACAATTGTATACTTTAATTATGTATTCTATAATTTAATATATGAAGAAAGGTAAAAAAACAGTTAATTTTCATGTATTTATCATTGCCAAAGTAACTTGTTTTGGGTGTTTGACTTGCAATTTTTTTCCTTTTTCATTTTTTCTTCTTTAAAAAAATCCCATAATGTTTCTTAACATTAACAAATTCTTTTTTTTTTTTCATTTTCCCATAGCATATTGCTGTCGAGAAGCAGAATGACCTTGTGTTTTACCAGAGTCCAGTTTGCTACTCAGAAAATTGTTATTACATTGTTTATATCCTGCTGATAATCTATTATACTTGTCCTGAAAAAAGGAGGAATATAAGCACTGAGCATTAAGTAGCTAAGATGGACTGTTTTGACTTATCTATTGATAAATAGTATTGATGAAATAGTGTTAGATTATTGTCATCTTACATATAGTAAATTACTTAAAAGATTATTTAATTAATTATTATTTAAAAATAGTTTTAAATAGACAAACTGTCAAATAATCCCTTTGCTTTCCTTTTCAAATGCACACACATAATTGCTCAAGTGAAGTTAGCAAAGCTGAAGTTGAAATTAGCAGTAGCCTAAGGACATTACTGTAATTACTAGGCCATTTAAAATATATCAGTATCATGTCTAATATTATAAAAGTAGAGTCATAGTTGTAGCACAATTAAGAACAAGAGACTATGCAAAAGGTTGTCAGATTCTGTTAGCTGAAATCAGAGCTAAAATAAATACATTGTCTGTGTGATTATGACCACAGCTTTTTACCAGAAAATCATCTGCAAAAAGAGGTCCTTTGATAGTTCTGACTCTATTGCTTTTTGCTTTTTTGCTTTTGTTTTGTTTTGTTTTTTTTTTCCTGAAGAGGTGAATTTACTGAAATACAGCTGTATAACTTCCTTTTTAAAAAAAACATCACAAGTAACAGGGAAGTAAGGAAAATATCAAGATGTTAGATTGCATAGAAATAAAAGTTTTTATCTGTTAAACTACATTATAGAAATGGGCCTAATAATTCATATTAGAATTATTAAAATTTTTCAAATGAAAAGAAGGGATTTGATCTTTCACTGCATTAATAATAACTGCTGACAAAAAAAAAAAATTAGCCAGACTTTAAAATGGAATAAATAATCAGTGAGTGCCTCAAGGTTTTGACACTTAAGGTCCTTCTAAGATTGTGAATTAATTTCCAAGCTCTCAACTCTTTTTAAGGATAGATAAATGGACATGGAAAGTCTGCCACTGTGGCCAACTCCATTCAGGGTTCTTTACACAAGGTGAGACCTATACTGATGATGAAAACCAAGGCTGGGACAGCAAAAATGCCTGTCTTAAGGGTACAGAGGGAGCAGGGATACACAAAAGCTTTTAAGTGAAGCATCATCCTGTCAAAAATCCAAAGTAACAAACGAATTTGCCTCTTAACTAGGAACACTGTTACTCAGTCTTACAATCCAATCCCTGGTATTCTGGACAGCTGAATATAGCCAGGTGGCTGTTTTGAGGCTTTGGTTGCTTGAGAGCATGTCTGACAGCATTGATGAGCCTCTTTTAAGTTATGTCTGGTTTGGTCTTCTGAGGTTGAAATGCCCCAAACCATAGAATATTTTAAGTTCTTATCTTGATATTTTAATGGCTTGGAAGATTCTGTCTTTGGTTTTGTTTTGATTTTTAATTTTTAATATGGGAAAACATTTTTGTACCTAAATAAAGCTGCCTTTGCAACAAGCATATAAAGAGCATCAACACTGAAGCAAAACATTTTCTTCCACTCAATTATTGCACAGGGGACGCATTTAGTTCAAAATGTTCAACAACAGCAAAGAGAAAAGACATATGGGTTCAATTCACAGAAGCCTAAGGCAACCAAGAATCCTTCTAAAACCATGTAGAAGCAGGAGGAGGTGATTATTCCTAAGACAACAAAGGAAGCTTATCCATTATGCAGACACTTAACAAGAAGATACAGCTGTATACGAAATTGAAGTAATTAAAGAATATTCAAGGCAGGGAAACAGGGTAAAAAGAAAGACTCGGGTAGGTTGCTTTTGTGAGAGTGTTGTGGATGTTTCTGGTCCTCTTTATTGTGTTTAGAGAGAGACAGATATATTATAGTGAGGATTAGCCTTATGAAAATTCCTGGAAATTGCAAAATTTTTCAACTAGGTTACATTCTTATACCTTATCAACTATCCAGACAGATGACTTGGGTATTTCTGGAACACCTTGACTCTGAAGACACATCCATTAGTCTAGTGTTCTCTTTCTACTACTCACTTCTGTGAAAACACTTTTATATTTCCGGCAATTCAATGGCATGATGAGGGATGATGTTCCTTTGACCTCAGTGATCAACATTTTTGTGGTATCAGTAGAAAAAAATCTCTTTCATTGTGTCTTCTTTCATGTAACTGCAGCTTGCTTTCTTGATTGCTATAAACCCCAACTTTTTTTAAAAAAGGTTTATATAGAGGCATTTGGTTAAGTAGTACCCTGTGGCATATTTTCAGAAGGTTAATTTCACTGCATAACAGTTCTTTTCCTTTCTCCTGTGAAAGTTTTTAGTATTTCACAGTAATTTTTTTTATGACAAGGGATTTAAAAGAGCAAAAGCCACATCTTCTGTATACCAGTGATTACCACTTTTCCCTATTTTATTCATTCATTCATCTGGTTTCAAACCAAATACCATTTTTTAATTTTATTTGGTTTTGTTTTGTTTTATTTTTTGTGGGTTTTTTTGGGGTTTTTGTTGTTGTTGTTGTTTTGGTTTTGGTTTTGGTTAGTGTGTTTTTTGTGCTTTTTGGTTATAATTTCTCCTTCCACGCCATCTTACTTTTGGGGGGAAAAAACCCCAACATTTTCTAAAAGAGTACAATCTGCTATTTTTCTGTTCAGACTTATAGAAGACTTTTTGTAATTTGCTAAGATAGTTTTTCTTCCAAAGGGTAACATTTACTGAAATACAGATTGTTAAAAAGAAAAGCTGGGCAAAAACCACCTCCTCACCTTCTTCATAAAATATCCCCATGTGTTCAAGGAATACAGAACAGTAGGGTGTATTTCAGAGACTCATTACACATTAAACATCTTGATGGAAGGCATAAAGGAAAGCAGAATAGAAAAATGAAGTGAAAAATGAAGAAAAGAAATGAGTTAGAACTTGCATCTAGTTATTTCGCACTGGAGCGAAATACCTGAAGATTAGGAAGTTGTAATTTGCAGTTATTCTTTGTCTTTGATCTACTGTGTCCAAGTCAAGTGAAGAATGTGCCAACTTAATATTTCTAAGCCATTGTTAGGTACTAAAATTGAATTAACTAATAAAAACCAGGTATTTTATTTCCTTAAGTACTTACTATTTACTTTCATGAAGAGTAAAAATGCCAGCAAAAACCCCTTAAACCTAAGATAACAGGAAGAGAAAGCATTCAGAAAAAATATATTGTAACTAAACAGAACTGAGTAAAGAAGAATGCGAAGCATTAAAAGGTCCAGCTAATAAAAATACTAAAAAGTATTGATTAATATTTAACAAAGTACGATACCTGTTAGCTATTTATTGTTTTATTTATGAAAAATATAAGCCTATGAGGCACATTGAAATAGTTCTCTCACTGGGAATGTAATATGCAGAAGATAATGTGAGATTACAGTCAAACTTAAAACATCTAAAGACATAGTTCTAAGCCCCAGCTCCCTAAAATTTAAACTTTTAAATTAGGGTTCTGGATTGATAATGCAATTTATAAAGAAATTTAGGCTCTGCAAAATGAGTTCTTAAAAAAAGTTCTGAATTAAGGAAGCTTCAGTTTAGAATGCTTTTGATGTCTGCTTATGATACTGAGGACTGAGGACTGCTGAATGTCCACTTGAAAACCATAGCACAGGAACTTGGTTTTGCTCATTCACCTAAGGAATATACAAATCTCATAGGAAATTGCTAAGGACAACTGAATCTGGAAGCCTGAAAGACAGTAGATTTTTCCCTGCTGGTTCCCTAGAAGCAATGCTACTGCTTTTCTCTGTCCTTGGGTCCAGCCAGTAGCACAGCAGAGCATGTATTCCCAATAGACACTTGGACACAAACACAGTACAAACACTCATATGCAACTAGTTTACATGCAAACTGGACCTCTTCTCTCTATTTTTCCATGCTTACTCCCCTCTGATCCACTGTGATCCCTCTCTTTCTCTGCCTTTATCCCCTATCAAATGAACAAATACCTCTACTTTTTTTCTCAATTCGTCTTGGGGAAACCATTACTGTTTCCCAGGATATCCCGACTTTCCCCAAAAGGTCCCAATTCTCCCCTTGAAGATCAGCTATCTCCTTTGTGCTTCCACCTGGACCACCTATGGTTCAGGAATGCCTCACAGTACTATTTGAAATTTCTGTCAGTTGCTTGTGCTGTTATTTTCCATGTTCAGTCTTTTGTCATGTGACACCCACAAATTTCTTATCAACTCTTCAGTTAAGTACACTCCACAGGACCATGCTTAGACATCTGCCTGCAACCTTAGCAAAAATAATGTTTAAATACTTTGGAAAAACCACTACCTCAATGGATCATTGGATGGATCAATGGTTTGCATTGCTCCTCTGACCCAGAAAATTAGACATAAGCTGAATTCCCAATGAAAATATAAGGGGACAGAAACTGAAATCTCCTGCTTTTCAGGAGACCACCTTAACTGAGAGGCTGTTCTGGCTGCAAGGTGTTCCTTTTTGGAAGTTTTTATGCTCTCTAGCAAATTGCTTGATGTTTGCTTGTTTGATTGATGGACAGACAGGGGACAAGGAAGGATATTAGTCTAACTTATGGGGTTGAGAAGTCTCAGTCTTTGATTTATCAATAATTTGATATTTTAGGAGCTAAAATACAGAACTAGAAAGCAAAAAACAGATAATCTCTTCCCACCACTGCCCCCCTCCCAGCCTGGTGTGTGTATATCTGAAAACCAAAGATTGTGTTTCCCAGATAATTTAGTAGCCACTTATATTCTCTTACAAAGCTTTTGTCATTCTAAAACCTTGAACTCTTTACTGCACAGTAAAGAAATTTTCACTGCACAATGAAGCAACTCCAGAGGAGTAGGCAGCCCCTTTCTTTACACTGATACACAGCTTAACTCTGATTTAGTTGCCAAAGCATTTATTGGAAATTAGAATTTAGAAGACTTAAATCCCTTCAGTCATAACAAACAATGATTTCCCTGGCAAATATTTCATCCACTAGGAAGTAATACAAAGAGAGACTAAGCCCAGCTGTCTCTGAAAGAAACCAACCACACTGTATTTTGGTGGAGTACAGTTGTTTAGGCAAATATCAGGAATGCTTTGACAATTGTTACAGCAGTGGGTTTCTTGAGTGGTATAATAAGGTTGCAGAGCCCACTTAGGTTTATGATGACTATACATGTAGCTCCATCAAGATTGAGAACATTACTTCTGATTAGTGCTAGGAATGCTTAAAAATTGTTACGTTAATAAAACTTGTTGAAATGAGCAGGAGCTGAATCAGGGATTCAGATCACAATGTTAGACATGGCTGTTTCTAGTTATGCCTTACTTCAAACCTCCTTGTTTGGAGCTTGGCACTTCTTAATCTTCAACTTTTCCTCTTTGAAATGAACCACTGAATTTACTAAGATATAAGTTCAAGATATAAAACTCAGAACTAAATTATTCTACAAAATAAATTTTGCAGATACTTTTTTTTTTTTTTTCATTTGTAGCAAAAGTAGTAACAAAGTTTAATAAAGACATTGTATAATATAAACTTTTCTGTGCCTGGAAGAATAGAAACAATAACAAAGGAGTTAAAAAGCCAGTGGCAAGTAATATTTGACAAGTCCCTTCAAATTTTAAATTTAAAATACCAGAACTGCAGCAATGAAACACATCTGCCCTCCTACTTTTTAGATGGAATTGGAAATAAAGGAATTCTGGCATTAATAAAAAAGGAAAATAAATAAAAATGTGACACTAATAATGAAGCCAGCTACTTAAATCTCACAGAAATGTATTTTCAAAACTGTATGATATGTTCTAAAATATTTTATGAAAATTCTGTCTTCGAAACCCACAGAGAAAAGGAATGAAAAGCTGGAATGGAAATCTTATCAATTGGCACTGGAAATAGTTAATTTCAGTAAATATTATCCTGTATTTTTTATGGTTCATTACTCATTAGTTTAAATGTGGAGGTTTTAAAATTCCTTTTCCCAAATGGAGATTAGATTCTATTCATAGGAATGTAACTGTCTAAGAGTTGTCTTTTGTGACTTCTATTTGATACTGTTACATGTAAATCTCAACTTCAGTTTTTAACTTTTTAACTTTTTAACACCAATCACTTTTTCAGCTAATTTTATCTACCTTTAGTTGATACAAAGATGAAACCAATAAATTAATAAAAGATTTTTTTGTTCCAACTAAATAGTTTTCTGAACCAATGTATGAACTACTAAGAGAGAAAGCTGAGTGGAGTATAGGCCGAGGCACAGAGAAATGTGCTCTAAGGTTGCATTGACACCAAATACTTTATCAAGTCAATACATGTAGTAAGGCTTTCATTTAGGTTTTCATTTAGGTTTCCTTTATAGTGGATAGATAGAACTAAATTTAGTTTGAAAGTTTGATTCAGATACAAAAACAAGGACTTATCATAGCTGTTCAGTAGAGATATGTGATCATATTTCAGGTATTTTAACTGGAGCTTTTGAGCATAGGGACTGCTGTTCTAAAAATACCTAACTCCTTAGAAAGAGAGGTGAGAAGCAGAAAAGGAACATGCAGAGCTGAGAATGAAGAACTGTTCTGAAACACAGTGATCATTTTCCTATGTACTACTTTCCTAGGACCAGGTCTTTTTAAAATAATGTTGTATACAATATTAGCAGGAAAATACTGTAGTTTTGACCAAAGTCTGAGAAAAATGTTTTAAGCTTACTCATCAAAAAACATTGTCAAGTCATCCTTTTCTATCATGCTATCCCAAATAATATTACATTAATAAAAACAGTATAGTAATATATACTAATGTCATTCAGAACACTAATTCTAATGTCTAAAACATTTTATCTACAATATGTGGTACAACTTCTAGTCTTAATTGTACAATAACCACTCAGGAAAATTGGTTGCAAGTTTTTTATTCCATTGTAAAATTGAGTTGTATCTTTGCTTTCATATTTTAGAATGCTTTCTACTGCATAGCATATTTGACTTATATGAAGAGCTTGATGACCTTTATATTATGGATATTAGGTGTTTAAGACACTATTACACTAGAGCCACTAGGATGGTTCAGGGCTATAACACTTGTCCTTTGAGGAAAGACTCAGGCACCAAGGATTTTTTCATCTTGGAGAAGAGAAAACGAAGCCTACAACTGCCTCAAGGTGGGGCAGTGGAGGAGGAGGTGCTGATCTCTCTCTGGTTATCGGTGATAGGACACAAAGAAATCAAATGAAGCTGTATCAGGGAAAATTCAGATTGATCATTAGGAAAAGATTCTTCATCAAAAGGGTCATTGGTCACTGAAACAGGCTTCCCAGAGAAGCACCAAGGACTTAAAGGAGCGTCTGAACTCTTACTCATATCATTTAGTTTTGGGTAGTTCTATGAGGATTGCGGAGTTGGACTCCAAGATCTTTATGGGTGCCTTCCAACTTGTGATATTCTGTGAAATGGACAGATCTCTTTTTCAGAATCATATCTATCCTTATACTGCATGTTTGCCTTTTCCAGATTAAATGATGTATGAACTATGTCTTTATGTATTTTTACAGATTACAAAAGGTCTTGGGTCTTGATTCTCTGGATGAAGTGTTAGACACAAAACTTGTGAATTCAAAGCATATAGTCCAAAATGCATACAATGTCAATAAGCAAGGCATTGTCACTTTAGAAGACAAATCAAGTGAGTATTTTAGAAGAAGACTTTTTTATATTGTAATTTTACTAGTATATAAAAAAAGTACTTGTTCTAGTCTACACTAACATATAGCATCTTTACACTTTCATGACCACATTTGTACTAGGGTTTTTACAAAGTATGTCACTGTTGTCCTCTGACATCCATCAGAGGGTATCATGCCCTTACTTCAAGCTGATGACTTCTCCACGTTTTATTTTATTTATTTATTAAATGTCTTCCATAGCAATTAGTTTCTCTAACAATTTCTTATTGCTGGCATGAAACATCTTTAGATTTCTCCCTGGAGGGCCATCCCTCCTGCCTCCATAACCAATTTCTGGAAATCCGGTGGTTCCATAATTAATATAAGAGATATTTTCTGTAAGAGATATATGACATTTAGAGTTACAGTAACAGTGCCTGTGGTTATGTTATGGCTTTGTTTTAATCTTTAATACAGAACTTTACTTAAATCTAAGAAGAATTATGCAAAGTGACTGTTAAATATCCTTTATTTTCCTCTATCTTGAAAAGATTTGTTGACGCTCCCAACTGTGGTACCAGCAAATCTTTACAAATTTGCTAGAAAGGTTATTTTTCTGGGGTCCTCCCCCATTAACCAATATACTGATCCTTTTCCTTTTCTGTTTTAGTAACTCAACAATTAAGTAATTTCCTGCTATATTTTGAAGTTACATCTTCCTAGGAGTAGTAGGGAAACGTATTAAATCCCATCTTTGGCTGAATGCATCTCAAGCTTTCTATCTACCCCATTCATTTCTCATTTCAAAACCAGACTTCCTTCTCATGACCCTCAAAGCAAATAAAGCCTCTTGTTCCCCCAGCCAGATTCAATACTGTTGGAGATTTTTGGATGGCAGTGTGAAAATTGGATGCTCCTCTGTGCTTTAGTTTCTCATCTCTATAATGGGACT
>JAOXNG010000001.1:165164236-165179402 GCA_028566535.1 Scolopax minor | reverse complement strand
GGGGAATACCCCCTGGAGTGTCTGTCAGGTGTTTCTCTGTGCACTGCTTCTACCCTGGGAGCTGCTGGCACTTCACCGTAAGACTTTCACTGTAGTGAATGGTCATCAGCTTCTAGGAAGAATCCAGTGTTTTACACTTCACAGATCTGCCTTCTTGTCTACAGGTTCTTAGGTATATATTTTTTGTAGTGCTTTCTTTTATTTAGTAATCATTTAGTTTCACTAACAAAACTTTATTTACCAGAATGGTTCCTGAATACTATGCACAAAACGCTGCTCTGCGCTGTGGGGAAGGTAATTTTTCAAACTCATGGGATTTCTAATCTTTACTCTTAAATCTGCATTTATGAAAAATACTGGGTTACTGGAAAGAAAGATTATTATGGTTCTAGCTGCAGTTAATTGAGTCAATTAATATTTTGATGTTAGGGGCAGAAGGTGGCTTTAAATTTGTCAAACCATACATGAACTAGCTAGCTTACTTAAAAAACGGAACAAGAAATTATAGTATTTCAGTGAAGCATGGCGCCAGTTCTCAAGTTGTTTAACTTTAATCATGCATCCTCAGTAAACATTGCTATGTTGTGAGACTTTACAGATTATTTTTAAATGCCTTGTGAACTGAAAAATATGTGCAGTCAGATGTGGGGGTGCCAAAGCAGCTCTTTAAGAGGTCCATATAGGAAAGGAGCTTTTTAATTCTCAGACTGAGTATTAGTACACTTTGAGTGTACTAACCTCTCAGTTCTTGTACAATATCATAATACTTACTTCAAATGGAGAAATAACCCTTAGAAACAAGAGAAAACATAATTGTTATTTGAACTTCAATTTTATCATGTTTGCCTATAAAACACAAAGCAATTTAATGTTTTTGGAAAGTGGACAGAAATAAAAGGTACCTTGTAAGCACCAGGTTATTTGCAGTTTCCATAAGAATTCTGACAGCACAGTTAGTGTTGAACAATTGCTGTAAATTTGTAGCATGGGTAGGTTACCTGCAGAACTGTGCCAACTTCAGTGACCAACTGAGCCAACTTCCCCAGAGTACTTCTGGGGAAAAAGAGAAAATACTTTTGAGAGATCCGCCTTATTTATACTTACATGCTGAAAATGTAAATGTTTAGATCTGAGCCAATCATATTTTTCGTATATAAAGTGAAAGATCTGTTCTGCCCTAGAATTTTTCAATTAGATGAACTGCTGACCCATTTTTGTGACCAGGAAGGAATGCAGTAGCAGATACATATGAAGTTCTGGTAAATTACTTTACCTTAGAGAATATTTTGTTACTTATATCAGTATCTGTGAACACAGAAATATACTTTTGTATTACACATCCATTTTTGTAATGAGAGCAGGCTTCAAATTTTAAGACTACACAAATTTAAAATGCAGGGAATGAGCTTAAGGTATAAATTATTTAACAATCAGTCAATCTGCATTTATTTTAGTGCATACATTTATTGTAGTGTATGCATTTTAGAATATTTTGCATTTATGTATTACTCATTTTATTACATTTAGTAATTATTAGTCCATTCCATATAAACATGTCAAGCACTCCAATAATGTGGAATCTCACATTATTAATCTGTTTTGTATATCAAGTCATTTAAATCCTTCAAAATTACTGAACTCAAGCTGACATCTTCCTTCTTTTACTTGATAGTTACAATCTAAATATCTTAATTACAAGGTATGACATTTGAAGGCACAAATAATGTATATATAACAGGTTAAAGGACTTTCAATTTGTCTCTATTTTACTTCTGTTTATCAGACTGATGCTTGTTCTGGCAGCTGAAGTCTTTATATTAATTTCAGTGGAGCATGCCACTAAAAGTTCATAGTTTCATATGTGCCTTAACCATCAATGCACTTTCTGTTACAATCCAGAATGGATGATGAAAAAAAATGCTTTTGTATATGCTAAATCTATTTTACTTTTTATATATACATGTATACATATACATATAAAAGTTATTAATGAGCTTTTCTTTAAAAAAGCAAGATAATTTTAAAATTAGAATAAAGATACCTGGGCAGTAAATTTCCACATTAATTTCTATTTAAGTAATTCAGATGGAGGCAAGTCACCTGAGAGAACACATATGCCATTATTTAATGATACTTATTTCTTTGTTGTTAATTTACATGTGTAGATGTAACTGGAAGTTGTTTAATTCTAAAAGTAACTGATGCAATATATAACACTATCCTCGGGGCAAAATAGAACGTACCACTCCTATCCACCATGAAAGCTCTGATGTTAATGGGGTTTAAGTGCTTCCATAGGTCTTGTCTTGAGGGGAAAGAGAGAGAAAGTTGATAGGGGAGACTATTATTACCAAATGGATCTAATTCCTCATTTTCCTCGGTTACTTGAAAAGATTTCTGTGACAATTTTAATGGATTAAGTACATTTTAAATCCCAAGCTTTTGCTGAATATTCTGAATGTACTCTTACTAAATACATCAAATTTTAGTGGACCATTTTATTATAAACATTAAAATATTATAGGATTAAGACTAGTTAATTCTTAATCCTACTGCAGTGTGGGAGCATACCATTGATTGTGCTGAAAAGGTTATGCATGTTTACCATATTTAATATCAATAATTATTTCAAAGTATTTCAGGCATGATATTCTAGCCATGCTAGTATAAAATAGATAAAGAAATAATACCACATTTTGAGAAAAACTTGAGAGAAAGAAAGCAAACAGATCCTTATTTGGTAAAGCCTGTGATGTTTAATAAAATTCTATGGACTTCATTAGCACACAAGCACACAGTGCAATTAAACTCTTAATTTTGTTACTGAAATTGGACAACAAATGATATATAGTGCATACCTAATAAAGAAAGGGTAGCATCAGTGTAAGTGAGCATATTACATATTCACTTAGATGAGACAATGATTATGCCTTTGGAGGGACAAGATATAGAGGCAATAACCATTGAACAAAACTGGGATTAGGACTTCAAGAAAACTCTTCACTATGATAAGATTGTTTCAATTATGCCTGAATTATACATCCGAGACATATTAAATTACAATATTCATACTATTCTCTGTGATAGTATGAATCTTACATTCTTCCTCAGTATAGTTCATTAAAAACTTAATTTCAGATGAACTTTTCCTTTAATATCAAATAAATGCTTCCTAATGCATACTCTAAACAATATTTTTTTCTTTTGTTCTTACTAACAAAAGAATGTATTGCCATCTTCATAGTTCTCTTTTATGTATTTTTGGCAAGATTGCATGTCTTCTTTCCTCAGAATTAGCAGAGTAATAACCATTATTCCTAGGGTATAACTTTCTTAGTTTTCTTTGAGCTTTTTTATACGTTTTCTTATTTTCTTTTCTTAACTCCTTGCAGGTATTCTTTCTTTGTTTCTTTTTTTTTTTTCTTTTCCTTTCTTTCGGATGTGTGTCACGGTATTTTCCCCAGTTGTTTTATTCCTCACTGCAATGTCTTTCCAACTGTTTCATTGCCTATGTAATATACATCTCTCTTTGATTTTCCTTTAATTCCTTCATAAATTAGAAGAGAATGACCTTATGTCATGATTAGCTGTGGCAGTATCCAAATCAAGTGGACAGTGCAGTAAAGACTCAAACCAGTTACCACACTTTTCCTACTGTCATATCTTCTTCATGATAAATACTCTTTCCCAACCCTCTCTCTTCCTTGTGGCAGCTTTTCCTTGTCCACCCACTTGCACACATTGTGAGCATTTAACTATTTGTGAGGTACACGTTACAGACCCTTGGGCAGGCTAAGAAGTACTTCTGCCCCTTAGTTATTAATAAGCAGGTGAAATAATTTGCTTGGCTGGTAGCTTATGCTCTTTGGGCATATGCTGCATGAGATTTTCTGAGTTAACTTGTCTACCTGGACATGCACAAGAAGGTCAGTTCATCATATTGAAGGTGCAATTTGAAGTATTGAAACAAAGTTAAATATGAAAGTGGGTACACTCATTTCAAAGTGAATTAAATAGAACAATTTTTAATGTTATTTTAATTCAAGAAAATAATCCATATAATGATCCAGTTTAATTAATCCATTTCAAGAGATAAACTATACAAATTTTCCCTTTGTAGGTAATCTCTCTTTACAAAGGTGGCAGTATAATGCTCAGAATCAATAGAGTAATTTTGTTTCACTGGGCTTTAATTTGCTTGCAATTCATGGAGAAAACAATAATAAAGAAGCAGATGGCTACAGATTAATTAAGTCCTATGCCTGCTTTAATAGCAACAGTCAATTAATGGGTTTTTCATGCTGTTTCTTGTATATTTCCCTTTGAAAGCTTTGTTCTTTTGACTCTTTATTGAGGACTTCTAAATGAGGCACTCTCAGAACTCAGCATGAGCAGCTCTAGCACATTCTTTGAAACACGGAAGGATATCTGCTTACAAACACATGGAAAGAACTAAGGATATTCAATGTACTATAAAAGTGAAGTCAAAGAAACATGTGGCTTAAACTAGCGGTGCTGATAAAAAGCTGGGTTTCAGACTTCTAATACTATCTGAATTCCTTCTACTTTATTGATTTATTACAATGTAGATAATAACAGAGGTATTTCGGATGGGTATTACATAGGTTTTCAGGTTAATATTCAGCTTTCTGAACACTTATTTTACTCACAGGTTTCATCTCACTAGCCATCCAAACCTTAGTCAAAAGAGCATCTCCACTTATATACACCTAAAAGTCTAAAAGATCAACTTGTAGCAATTCCTAGTTTTCTCCACTGAATACAGAAGAGGTCTAAAATAGTTAGAACACCATGAAAACCCCTCATGAATCACTGGAAGCTATGATTTTTAAGAGAAATGATGGAATTGTTTATTCTAAAGACAAAT
Source organism: Scolopax minor (assembly GCA_028566535.1). Classification (NCBI taxonomy): domain Eukaryota; kingdom Metazoa; phylum Chordata; class Aves; order Charadriiformes; family Scolopacidae; genus Scolopax; species Scolopax minor. The sequence continues at coordinate 165,174,514 of JAOXNG010000001.1, read as the reverse complement.
ACCTTTCCTAGACTTTGTCTGACCTTAGAAGAGAGTGATATCTGCACATTATCTAAACCTAAAAAGTGAACAAGTAAGTAAGTCATGCTCCTCTGGAATACTAAAATTCCTTCCAGAATCTTTTTTTTTATATTTGTGCATAAAATAATTAAAGACAATTAATTGTGCATAATATAAGACAAAAATATTTGTGTAAGAGGTATGAAAAACAGGTGGAAACAAACCTGAAAAAAAATTTCATCTATATTAGCCTTTTGGGAAGTCATTGTATAGTAATCTGCTCCAAAAACCATGTCTGGGCTTGATTTGGGAAGGAGCTACAGTGGAGCAGAAAAGAGTTCACGAGAGACAAGAGATCAGGGATTTGTTTTGGGGTTTTTTTTGTGATTTTATTTTTGTTTAGTAAGACTAACAAACTTTATATAGGTATTAGATATAAATTTAGATATACATAGATAATTAAATGGAGATTATATGCTAAAATTTATACAATTTCTAAGAAAATGAAGCAGGAATGTATAACCCCTTCAGAGCCTCCTAGAGATATTTTACCACTTGGAGAAAATGATCTCATGATATACTTACTGAGACCTTAAACAGAATTATCTGAAATTTTCAGCTAACTTTGCCAACAGCCTCTTGAAAAAGTCTGTTACTGAATGGGTCAAGGTAAACAAAAAAAAAAATTTAATTTGTTGGGGAAGACAGATGAAAATTAAGATTCAAACACAACTCAAGGAAATCATGAGGCAGCAGAATTCTTGCCAGGAAAGTAAATGTTGTATCTCAAAAGTTTAGCCTATGTTTAGGGCAAAAGAAAATAAACAGAGAAGAACTGAGAATAAACTAACCTTTTGAGGTAAACTATCACAGAATGATATTTTTTCATTCAATTGGATTCTAATGAAAATTTCTTATTTACAAATTCTGGTAAATGCAGAGGATATATTATAGTCTAGCACAAATCTGTGTTAGTTTGGTAGAGATTAAAAGACCTGTTAACTTCTGACAAAGAAAGATACTAGATTTCTGGTCTGTAACAGCTCTTAAATTTTTGCCAGATCAGAAATGCCTTGTCAAGGACAAATCAAAAATTACCAGTATATACATTTTTGCCATCTCTCATCTCTAGTCTAATATATTTCCAAATGTGTGTATATGAAAAGTATTAATCTATGAGACAACCTAGAGGGGAGAAAGTGTGGATTAATTTTGATTTGTTCATTTCACTCATTTATTCAGTTCAGTGCAATGATACTAAAATTTAGAATATGCATTTAGAATAGGAAAAAAATATTCAAACACTGTCTAAGTGTTTAATATAAATTATTTCACAGGAAGTAGAATTGTTTGAGAATCTTCTTCCAGCAATATCCATTCTTTTATTTTTATATCTTAGTACTCAGTTTAATCAGGGCAAATGTTTTGCAAATTGTAAAAATGTCTTTGCCAGTGCCTGGACACTTGAATGAGAAGACAATGAATTATGGCAGCACCTCATAGCTATCTATACACCGAGAACTCTGAAATCTACCTAATTGTGATAGAGCTAGATTAGATCTTGGATCAGCTTCAAAGATTTTGTGATGAAAGTATGTTCCCTTTATTATAGAGTAATAATAAAAAGAACTATAGCTTTTCTTTTTCTGTCGTCAATATTATTGTCTAGCTGAATGCTATTGAATTGTCTGAAAGACCACTGAGATAGATTGTTTCTCTATATTATCATCAAACAATGAGTAAATTAACTCAGTACAACAGAACAGAATGTGGTGAAATATGCTGACACTGATGCAGTTCTCCATTGTAGTGTTAATGAATTCTAAACAGAAGTTTTTACAAGACACTAATATGAGATATTCAGCTTATGGGCATCTTGTTTGTTACCAACATTGGTATTTATAAGGGTTTTCCCACAGGTACTTAACACGAATGGTAAATTTCTGGTTTTTCTGGACATTCTGGACAAGATTCATAATTTTTCATGCATTTGTTAGCAACAAAACTTTGTACTAATTTTTCCTCTTCTTTCAGTTCTTAATCTACAAAGTTTTTTAAGAATCAGAATAGTTTGGGTTGGAAGGAACCTTTAAAGGTCATCTAGTCCAAGCACTGGCAATGAGCAGAGACATCTTTAACTAGATCAGGTTGCTCAGAGCCCTGTCCAAGCTAACCTCAAATGTTTCCAAGCATGGGGCATCTACCACTTCTCTGGGTAAGATGTTCCAGTGTTTCACCACCCTCATTGTAAAAAACTTTTTTCTTCTATCTAGTCTGAATCTAACCTGTTTCAGTTTAAAGATGTTACCCCTTGTCCTATCGCAACAGGCCCTACTAAAAAGTTTATCCCTATCTTTCTCCTAATCCCCTTTAAGTACTGAAAGGCTTCTATAAGGACCCCACGGAGCCGCCTTCTCTCCAGTCTTAACAACCCCAACTCCCTCAGACCTTCTTCACAGGAAAGGTGCTCCAGCCCTCTGATAATCTGCTCCTCTTCTGTACTTGTTCCAACAGGTCCTTGTCCTTCTTAAGTTAGGGGCTCCAGAGCTGGACATAGGACCCCAGGTGGGGCCTGATGAGAACAGAGTAGAGGGGCAGAATCACCTCCATTAACCTGCTGGACATGCTTCTTTCAATGCAGCCCAGGATGTGGCTGACTTTCTATTAGAATTCTATTAGAATTAGACAGTTAAAGCAGACTATCTAACAGCATAAACTAGCATATTTCTAAATACTAAAATACTAAATATTAAAATTATTTTCCTTTCCTTTTAATCAAACAATATAATGGTGTAAAAGTTACACCATCATTAGGAATAAAAAAATGTTGGAAGAGGGAAAAATAGTTATAGAATATAAAAATTCCTGCATAGAATTTTTTAACTGTCCTTTTTGTATTGCTGGTACATAACTTACAAGGAAAGGAATAGTTAATGGAAAGCAAAGCTTAAACTTGGCAAGTGGAACTGCTATGAATAACTGTACTGTTAAAGTCACTTAATGAACTTGTCGGCTGATTTTCCAGGCATCTGAAGAGACTGTATAATAAAATAGATGAAGATAAAAAAGTAGGAGCAGAGATTTGTGATAGTGAATGCAAGTTTAGATTAAATGCCTAGTTTTGAAAAAGTCTGGGACAAAAGAGATCTTGAAAGCTGGCTCACAGGAAAGAATCAATCATGTATAGAGATGAGAAATGAGGAGTTACTGCAGTCCAAGCAACAAAAAGAAAGTTCATATAAATAATCAAACTGGCAGAGAAATAATGGGTATTGGCAGGATGAGGAGACATAACTAGAGAGAAGACAAGAAGAGATTAGTTTTTCTGTGGAAGAAGATTGTGCAAATTGGAATGAGGAAGAGATTAAAAAGTAAAAGACAGCAGCAGGGCAGATTGGGGCTGGATTTGCAGGAAAACTTGGAAAACTAGGAAAGCTGAATAGTCATGACTGGATCCGAGATAAGAAATTACCTTAATCTAATGTAATTTTAGCAGTCTGTAATGGAGGCATTAACAGTTGAGCTACATGCACTACATTTCCCTTACAGACAAAGGAAAATAAATTTCTTCCCTAGAATTGGGTAGCTAACTATTGCAGTCAAGACTGGCAAATTATCACCTGAAGTAGTCAGGATAGGAAAAAACCCCGCAACCTAAACCAACCAACCAAAACAACCTTGAAGCTAACTGCAAGGTTTTTGTTTAAAAATAGAAAGAGCCTAAGTCTATGGAAAACACTGCTTATTAAATTGTTGAAGGAAATCTAGAACTTAAAGTACTATTCCTCAGCTTACAGCCTCCAAAGTCTTTTCTCTGTGGGAAAAAAAAAAAAAAAAAGTGTGTCCTTTTTTCTGTGTCTTTGTTCCCCTCTCCTACCAGACATAAATCTTAGTCACCACATAGCAATGGGATGATCAGTAGAGCACACAGGAGAATTGTGCAGAAAGAGGGGGAAGAATTAATTGGTCTTTTTTTTTCAGTCTTAAGCAGTTTATATTCATTCACACACACAAGAAAAACATCACAGTGCAATAACATTATTATTGTAAATTCAAGAAATCTTTAGTTTAGAAATACCCAAGGAAAGATTTCCTTTCTAACCACGATTAATTAATTCCCTTATACTTAGACATTCTCAAATAGTTTCTAATTATATTGCTGAAAATTATGGAAAATAGTATAGTAGTTGCCTTATGTTTTGAGGAATTTTGGGGGGAGATAGGGGATGTTTTCTTTTTGGTTTGGTGGGTTTTTTTCTCTCCTTTGGAATAAACAACCAAAATCTAATTGAGGTAGAACTCAGAACTGACTTCCAGAGGGTAAGTGATGACATGAAGTAGTGGTTAAGTAGCAATGATTGTGACAGTATGTTTTTTTACATAGTAGCTTAATGGATATATGTGATGTCCAAGTTGGGAAGAGTGAGGTAAAACCCACACATGCACACACACAAACATATATATCTATAAATGTGCTTTGTAAGCTGAAAAGTGTTTGAATAATTTCTAAATTCATAGAGCTACTTGATTTGGCAAACTCACCTCAAACATTTACTCAAATATTGTAAATATTTACAATGGAGAGTTATGTTACTGTACAGTATAAACAATTTTGTTTATACTGTAAAATGGCTTGACATAAATTAAATATTTGACTTTGTGTAAGGGAACCATATTTAATTAATAACTTGTAAAGTCACATGAAATTAGGTTGTAGTACTGTAACATGTCTCTGAGACATGAGAAAGAGTGGAAAAAACTGTGGTTGGCAAAAGCAGATGAGAATATGGATTCTAATTTTAAAAGTGACAAAAGGAGCAAGATAGAATTAGAAATTTTCCTACTGGAGAATATTATAGGCAGATTTTTAATTCCTTTGTATTTGAAACTCCAAATAGAATTTGAGAGCTAAACTTTGGTCACAAGGTAATCAAACATATGTTTTTTTCAAACATTAAAAAACAGGAATTACAGTACTGTAAACAGTAAAGTCGAGGAAGTTTCATTTCACGTGGTATGTGTTCACTGGGAGCCTTAGATTTTTCAAATAAGCAATTGTTTTCAAATAAGCAATTCTATAATAACTGACCTAGTCTTTCTATTTTCTTCTTTATAACAGTGTGATACTTTTAGTCTACATTTTTTTTAATGTAATATTAAGGATTATGACAGGACATAAGATGGGTAGAGTTTTTGATAGGTCTCCCTGAACCTTGTCCCTAAATTGAGCTTCCCAAAGAAATCAAAAAGGGTCCTCTGAACTAAAAAACACATATCTTATTAGAAAATGTACTAGAATAATGTATATATTTTGAAACAAAGTTGACTCAAAGTGATTAAGGAAAACAGAATAGAGATAAAAGAGACATATAAGGAAATATGTCCATGTACACTGTGTCCTTCCAGAATGGGACTTGCATTCCCATAGACTTTTTATCAAGTCAGTAGCTCCCCAGGATCCTATAGACTTTGCCATTACAAACATTGTTTGTGCTGTAAGGACCCATATACCTGCTATATGTTCACTCTCTGCTTCCTCTTCTTCTTGACCTTCCCTAAAATCTGGAAACTCTTTTTCTTGAGATTGCTCATTCACAGACACAAGCTCATGTTTTCTCTACAACATTCCATCATCACATTTTTAAGTAAAGATAGCGTATAAAATGGCAGTAAACAGATAAACCACATTATATTAATCATAGAGTCTAAAACTTGCATTTTTACAAAAGACAATGCTGAACAGAGAGGTTTATATCATGACTCTAGGCAGCTCAAAGGAAAACAATGAAGAAATGAAACCTATGACAAAAACCTTAGAGTGTACACTTCAGAAAATCAGAGAACTTTAAACTGGAAAGAAGCTCAGGAGATTGTGAATAAGTACATTGAGCTCAAGACCCTGAAGGGCTTTGACCTTTAATATTTTTCAAGGTTGAAAATTTTACTACCACTCTGGGCAACTTTTTCTTCTCCTTATAATTAATCAGAATTTCTTCTGCATTCATTGTTTCTTGCCCTTTTGTGAGCATCTGTGAGAAAAGGCTGGGTCCATCTTTCTTTTAACATCCCTTCATGTTCTGGAAGCCTGTGTCATCGTCCAGGATAAACAAGCCTGTTCTCCCTCAAACTCTCCTTGTGTGTTTTGTGTGCCAGGCCCTCTAACTATTACTCTTACAGACTTTTTCCAGTTGGCACTGAGCTGGTCTAGGGATTTCAAATCTGGGCATATGTGGCCACTGAATCCTCCCAGGGAGGATAATCACTCTCCTCAGCCTGCTTTTGCTGAGGCCACCTTTTATGTCTGGAGGCACACTCCTATCATATTCAGTTTGTGGTTCAAACACTGCCACTATCCCCAGGTCCTTTCCTGTAGACTTACCCTGCAGCTAAAACTAAGCCTCTGTAGATATGTAGCTTGCTTATGACCAGATTACCTGGTCTACTTAGATTTATGATTTTTCCCCCTACTCTGGGTAAGCATGAAGTAAATCAGTAGAGTAAGTTTATTAAATCTTACTAGGAAACCTGGATGAATAGCTTCCACAAATGAAAAGGAGCAACATCTGCCTCTAGCTCAGATATAAATCTGATATAAAAATATAAACACTTTTCTTAACAGAGCTACAATCAAAGTGCTGAAAATGAACTCCCTATAAATTTATTTTCGAAAATCTCTTAAATACAGATGAGTAAGCATGTATTTAATGATTCTCTATTTAGTGCCTAATCACAGTGGGCATTGGATCTGATTGATCCCATTCTTTTCTCCCAATGACTTAGGTTAAGAAGGCAAAAAAATTTTTTTAGTTTCCTAACCTCAGATGAAATTAAGCTGTGACAGAATTTCTATTAATGTGAATGACATTTGTACAGACAATTCAGAAAATTTGCATTCAGGTGCATAGTATATAAGAAGTTTTGAGGAACGTTTACTGAAATTTTACCTTTCAGATAAATGACTAAGACATGAGAATTGGGTATGTTTTAACACATGTTCTGTGGTAGAATTTTTCTTTCTTTTTATAAAGGAACACAATAAAATAAAAAAGGTCCTCAATCAAAATAGTATTTATGAAGTGTGGGTAATGCTGAAACTACTAAGAAAGTTCTCAGTTACATTATATAATGGCTGTAAAAAAGTCTATATATTGGTTGCATGAATGCTGTCAACTGGTCAGCAAAGCTGAGAAATTCTATTATCAGCTTCTGTTGGAAAGGTTTTCCTATGAAAGATTATACTCCTAAAGCAGCAGATGAAGACCCTCTTATCTTTTAAAGAAGGCTAATTATTTCTTTATATACCCACTTTGGAAATGATTCAGTTGTTTTGTACTAACTACCATGTGCTACAGAACTAGTACCGTTGAAATAAATGAATTTACTTTCAGAGAAAGTCATAAGTGAAAGGACTGATGTACACTAGTTTTTCTGCCTGCTAGACTTATATAACCTCCCTACTGTGAAGTCAGACACTAAAAGCTTAATGAGAGCTTTCCTTCTCCCCTTCTTTAACCTAAAGACAGTTTAGCACCTTGACTTCCTCATTGGCTTTTGACTTGGAGCTATGAAGTCATTCCATATTTCTCAGGTCAAATGTTCCTCAGCTTAACTTTGTACAGAAACAATACTTAAATGTGTTGACTGCATGTTTGGGGTTTTTTTCCACATAACTATCAAGTTCTTAGGGAAAGGAAATCTGTTAACAGATAGTCTATCAATATTCTCCAACAGATAAATATAGAGGCATACTTGGGAAAAAAAAAATAATAAAAAAGTTACACTATTTCTTGTACAGACTTTTTAAATAAATCCCATGTATATGACTCATTATTGCTATAAGTTTACCTTCCAGGGAGCGTGTGTTACAACAGTTTTCTGCTATTTTAATATTTTTTACTTTTACAGTTATGGCTGGAAATATTGTTAAATAGCCATTAGTCTCAAAAAGCTACATATTTTTAATGTAAAAAAAAAAAAAAAGTATGGGCATAAATGTTTTTCTTTTTAAGTTTTCTTCATAAAGTGTTCAAAAGGCTCAAAAGTGTACTTAATCCTCTTAGAAGTTATGGTATTTCTTAGAAATATGCATATGTTTAGTGTCTGATTCCTTTGTTTGTTTCTTTCTCTGCCTCTTGGCATAATTTGTGTGGAAATAGCCTTTCTAAAATCTAGACTATATCTCTATATCCACTGTTGCATGAAACAAGAAAGCAAATACAACTGTAAATTGATTAACACTTAAAAATGTAAGAAGAAAATGTCTATAGAACACCCTGAGTATTCAAAGTGATATAGGATTAGACTTTATATCCTTTTGTAGAGAAAACAAATTAAAAATATTTTAAAACAACAGGCTGCTGAAGTTATATGGAGATAAGTTTTTCCTTTCTGTATTGCAGAATGAGCATAGTGTAACAAGGGCGAACACCCCACCACAGCTGTGCAAGCAAAGAGATTTCGGTTGGTGGCTCAATGGTGCTACAACCACGTGAGTGGGGAGGAGAACAATGTGTATGTCAGATATGGCTGGCATGACAAAAGCACAGCGCTCTGCACACAGTTTGTAACCAGATTTTTCCTGTCATGTTGGAAATCAGTAATGTGAGCAAGATTGCTATTAATGTTCTTTGGCATGCTTACAGGTGACAGATGTATTCTATTCCATTCCCAGGAAATATGCATTTACTTATTTTTCAACAAAAAAAAAAAAAAAAAAGAAGAAAGAGCAGGGAAATGTATATTAGGCTGAGCACTTGGGCTGCTATTAAGTAAGATTTCTTATTGTTAATAAATTGAATTCTAATCATAAAATTAAGCATAAAATAATAAATAGAATAAAATAAGGAATAAATAGAATAATAATAGGAATAAAATAAATAATAAATAGAATAAAAAAGAATAAAATAAGGAATGTGAAGGTAGAAACCCTTTTTTTTTCACATTGCACAACTAGACAGGTTTCTTTGTCAGCACAAGCAGTTCTAAATTGTAACTTATTCTGAGAGATCTTCCATAATAAACAAGATTACAGATCAACAAACAAAAGAGTCATATATTTTGTCAGTTCGAATATATTTTTTGATGAATTATGCATGGATGCCAATCTCTTTTAGACACTCTTTTACACTTCATAATACAGTATATATTCATGCCAAATTTCAGGACAGAGTGATTTATGATGTCCTTTTCAGTTTTGTATTTGTGGAACGCCTTTATGAGATCGATGCATCTATTGAGGAAAGTGTGAATGAAATCATCATCCTTCAGTTTTTTGAAGTTTGTCTTAAAATGAAAAAAAAACCAATACATACATATCTTCACAGATCTTGAAAACAATAGATTAACTAATAATGCATGTGTAGTTGACAGATCTTTTACTATATTAATATCTTGTTTAACAGCAAGAAATAAGTTGGATACTAAAGAATTATTCTTTTTTTCTGAAGCAATCAACATTTACAAAGCATTCATAATTCCAATATTAGATCAAATCTAAAGAACTTTTTATCCTCCTGATTTTTTTTGTGTTTCTGTGAGCAACCTGCATCTGCAGTGGAACGAATCCTTGAACAGTCCTACATGATTTTAATTAGTTTTATATAGAAGAGGAGTGTGTTTTTTTTCATGATACTTCTGCTAATATATAAAAATGTATGTATATGTGCATGGGAGGGGAAGAAGTGACAGTGAAAATAGTAACACAGAACATTTGAGAAAAAACAACTTTTTAGCTTTTTCCTTATTTTTAAAAAAATATATTATTCACAGAATTTGCGGTTCTTTAGAGTTTAAACAATAATATTTGTGCTCTTGCCTGTGCGAATAAAAAAAAATCACCCATTTTCCAATTTTAATTTAGTTTTTTGGTTCCTGTGTATTAGCATTGCTTAATAGTATTTACCAACTTTTAGTAACTTTAAAAGTAAGAGAAAGGCTAGTACAAAATAAGTGCTTGAGAAAAACACATCATGTTATGCACAGGCTATTCTTAATACAAAGTTTTTTGAAATGCAAAATAAAATATAGAATTAATTCTTGGATTGGATCCAGAGGAGGGCCACAAAGATGCTTAGAGGGCTGGAGTACCTCTCCTATGAAGATAGGCTGAGATCATTGAGGTTGTTCAGCCTGGAAAAGAAAAGGTTCCAGGGAAACCTTAGGGCAGCTTTCCAGTACCTAAAGGGGACCTAGAGGGATAAATGGGGAGGCACTCTTTATCAAGAAGTGTAGCGATAGGACGAGAGGTAATGGTTTTAAACTGAAAGTGGGGAGATTTAG
>JAOXNG010000001.1:165125141-165135373 GCA_028566535.1 Scolopax minor | reverse complement strand
TCTGGCTATGCTGACCCTGATGCAGTCCTTGGCTTGGATACAAACAGTATATGGATTTTGAAATATATCCAAATTTAATAATGTCATAATTTATGTATTGAGCTGTAAATTTAAAAAAAAAAAAAAAGTCTATTATAACACTTGCATTTCTAACAGTAGTTTCAGGTTCTGGATAATGAACAAATGCAACCAGCACAAGTAAATACATATACTGGGAGAGTTGGGGAGGAAGCAAAAAGAAAAAATAATCCCACAACACCCTAAAAATATTTACTAAACTAATCAAATTTCATGAACAGGTCACCTGAAGATTATAGAGAGTTCACATTTCCCCTTTACGTACAGATACATACTTTTAAAATGTCTAAATTTCCAGACTGACTTTAAGAGTAAGTAGAGAACTAAGAAGTTAGAAGATAGTAGGCATTTTTAAGGTCTTTGACGTACAAAATATTCCAAGGTGTTAGATAAATCCCAAAGGAACTCTGAAGTAATGAAATCAGATATCTATGGTCATGAGAAAATACACATAATATGACCTTTGCTTTGTCTGCTTTGTTCTCTTCTTCACTTTCTAGTTCCCATAAGAAGCACAACAGTTTTCCTCAGTTGTATTAGCAGAAGACAATTACTTTTCATCTCAGTGTCACTTTCTTGCCTGTTGCCAACAAATTATAAGATTTGAACTATTTGGGGGATTGCTCTTTTAATTATTTTGTACCTTCCAACTAAACTTAACTGTGGTCTCATGGAGACCCAGGTGTCAAATTTTGTATGGTAGGGACATGGCTAATATGATTTTGAGGGCAATAGTGTATCTACAAGCCAGTCTGAGTCATTTGACCTGTGGCTAGCAGTCTGTAATCCTATTTTATATAGCTAAATAGGGTCTTTGTGCTTAATAGTCTGTGATTTCTTTTCATTCCATTTGTTTTTCCTTTTCCATTTGCTTCCATTCAAGTTTCTCTTGAATCTCCAGTGGCACTGCAAGGTTCTCTAACTAGAAACTCCACAGTTAAATTACAGGTTGTATGAAGGTCACCCTTTCCTTCCTTCCTGAAATCTACACTTTCAAGGCTTATAGTAACGCAAATGATCTATCAAATATTCAGATTTAATCTAAATGGTACCATATTAATAAAAAAGGAACTGTGCAGTATCACTAGTTTTAAGTATAGTTCTACCATCAGATCACTAATACATTTTGTCTGTTTATACACATGAAGACAAGCAGAAGCTATAAATCTGAACAATTTTCATTGATTGAGAAGTATAATGTTAGAAGTTTAATGCCTTTAACTTGTTAGCCGGGAAAGAATTTTCTGCATTCCTGTTTGAAATGTCACCACCTAACTGTGGTTGCAATCCTCTGTTGTATATAAAATTCAGTAAGTTCAGTGTATGATACAAATTGGGCCTTCTTTTAGCAGATTTTATTAACTCATTCTTTTCAAATTGGTTGACATATTTTTCTTCTTGTTCCCCCCAAAACACCCTGTAAATTGCTGTCTTTCCTTTCACCATTCAATTTTTTTTTTTCCTCTGGAATGGTTTGCTTTATCAGAGATTTGGTATATAGACTCCTTCAAAAATTTATCCCAAAAATATAATATTTAAGATGAAATAAAATTAATCATCTCAAGCTTTTTCATCAGCAAATGGCTTATGTAGTAATTCATGTTCGTCTCTGAAATGATCCAGGTCCTCAGCTGATATAATTTATAGTTACACTTTGAGGCATATCAATTAACACCTGGTTTGTTGTTTCTAATGTAGGACTGAACAAAGTGTACATGAAATATCTGAAAGCTTTTAAATGTCAAAGGGAGTACACACAACTTGCATTTCCTTGAGAAGTAGTTATTATGGGAGCACTCCAACATCATCAACGTTGGTCTTGTTATTTGACAAGACACAGGATTCAATGCAAGTAAACTTTAAATAAAATCTTTTCTGAACAAGTGAAAATTCTTTTTTTAATTTTCCCTTGTCAGCACTTTCAGAAAAAGTATGAATAAATCAATAGTTAAAGCTGATTTCATAAGATGATGCAGTACGTATGAAATACTAATGTATTAGAAATATAATTTCTAAGCAGATTTTTTTTTACTTTTCTGGCCTATGGATAACTATTTTTTTTTCCTTTTCTGCTAATGTAATAAATAAGCAACACAAGCTTGAGTGCAACTAACATGGAATATGTTTCTATAACATATGTTCTATAACAGCTATGCTCATAAGGTATAGGGCCTTACTGTTAAAATCTGAAAAAAAATCTAGTGGGAGGTGACCCTGCCCATGGCAGGGAGGTAGTAACTCAATGATCTTTAAGGTCCCTTCCAACTTAAATGATTCTATGATTCTATTAAAAATGCTGGAAACTTTAATGTCTGCTGTATCATGTTTATGATGCAGCTGTATTTAGCATAAACTTCAGTATCTGTGAGCTTCTGTATTCTGATGAGAACTGCAGCTCTGGTTCATTAAAGTCTTTTAAGTGCTGTATATTTTTTAAAATCTTCATTAATAAATGAACTCCATGGCTGCTAAAATGAAATACTGCTAAATAACACCTTCTGTGCTCCATCCTTCCTTGCAAAGTGTAAGATCCTCACATGTGATATATCTTAGTCTTCTGGGAAAAGGCAAAATAGACGACACAGCAGGGTGTGCTGATGACCTAATTCAACATCGCTTTCAAGGAATTATTTGTTCAGTACCATTGTTAAAGAATTTTTCTAAAAGTGGTATTCCTTCCAGAATTATCTTTTGAACAGAATAAGAACCACTCACCTTTCTGGCACTGATATTCATAACATACTGAATTATATCTGTGAAGACAATTCTCAACCATGCATTATATTAAATTTGAATGTGTTCATTCATACTGAATGATCTGCTGAGGCTTTTTTTTTTTTTTGCTCTATATTCAGGCAATAGACCAGGAACTTTCATGTGTTTCTGTAGTCAGTCTTAGGTGATAATAACAGTTCTTGAAAAAATAATAATATATACATAACAGAATAACAGAATAATATAGCAGAAATTAAGACATATTTCTTTCTCTTACTTTCAATAAAACTGATTTTTATGCAAAACCAGTAAGTATTTAATAAGACTTTTTGCATTCTTTGGTTAATCCCTACTTTTATTTTATATGCTTAAAACAACAGTTAATTTTATAAAAAAAACCTTTCTTATAGTTAAGTTTTGAGTGATAATTAGGAACAAGGGGGGAAAAAAGTTGTAAAAAAATATTACCTGTACATTTTATTATATTCTTACAATTCTTACAGGTAAGTAAGTGTACTGAGTACTGCCATGAAGAATTAAAAGTGCTGGGCTTTCCAAGGTAAGCTAAAGTGAATATTTAAATGTGGAGAGAAAGTATAGAAACAAATGGATGCTCACCTCCTCAGCAATTGACAAGTAGACTGACAATGAAGTATTTTGTATTCTGAAGTTTGATGTAATTAAAATAAATCTTATCCTTAAGAATATATATATTTCCATCTGCTTTATTATTAGATGTGCAATAAATAATTTTTACAAGCCTGCACTCTGGTATAACAATAGTACAAGTATGTAGAGTAAAAAGGATTTCCACAGTATTTGCCAAATAAGAATGTCCAGCATAATTCTGATGATTTCTGAGGGTGACCAAAGGGAAATTACCAAGTAAAGGATAAACAGTTGAAGGAGCTGAACATAATAACTGAAACTGAGTGTGAATAATGCTAAGGAACAGAAAACAGAAATTTGGTAGTAATTAATGACTTCTGAAAGTATTTAGAATAATTAGAATTTTTATTATATTGCTTTTAGAGGCCCAAACTGAAAGTCTAGACTGAACAGGAGCAATTGGAGCAGGTTTTCAGTAATCCAGGACTACATCCTACAGTCAAATGTCCTTGAATTTCAGAAAAAATTAAGTAAAGGTATGAATTATCTGCTGCAAGGCACTTAAGTACCTGTGTCTCCCTACAGCCTACCCCCAAGCATAATTGATTCTTTTGGTCTCTTCTCTAGCATCCAGACAAGTTATTTGATTCTCCACAGTCATTTGAACTCAACTAACACAAAACTGAGTTTCCCTGTACTACAAAACTTGTCAGTTTTCCCTGTGGATCTCTGAGAATTTTTCTAGAGTTCTTGGGCCAGTTCTTCACCAATGTTCATCTAACTTATGTGTCAGTCAGAAGTTTCCTGAATATCCATTTCAGTGTAAGTGAAAGAAGGAATATTTTATGTGCCATGTTAACTGGGACATCAAATGGAATGTAAGAAGGTCAGATACTTTTTTTTTTCATTTGTTTTGAACAACATTGAGTTGCTAATGACTGATTATCAGAAAGAAGAAAGGAAACCTAATTCTTGGTGTGCTTTATTCAACTTCTTTACCTCAAAAAAATTCCAGAAGTTAATTTCACTGAAGTATTTTTTCACAGAGCAAGTATTGTTAGCTAAACTTGCAAAGGTCCATTTCAAGAAGTTTAGATTATGGTGCTTAAACTTTATTTTTGAAATAAAGAATTCATATAAAAATCAGGAAAAAAAGTCTTGTCCTGGAAATCAGCTGTCAGGTTTCAAGTCTTTTACAAAACTTTATTTAGCCTTGGTTATCTAGCATAATGCAGTTCAAGATGGTAATCTGATCCCCTACCTTTCCTTTGGGATACAGCTACTTTCTAAACTGGAAATTACAGATCACATTGGCAGCTTTGTTGGATCTGATACTTTTCTACATTATTGGAGAGGATAAAGAAAGTAGGCCATCCGTAATAATTTGCAGTAATAAAGCACAGGAAAGAAAGCATTAATTGTCCAGGTGTCTCAGCAACACTTCATCCAGTTGCCCTGCAGAAGGGCCAGGTTTGAGCATTCTGTCTATTGGCTGACAAACAGAACTACATTATTGTCATATTCAGATGTCAACTGCTCCATTCACTTTAAAGGATAAATGCAAGCTGGGAAGAAAACACAAAAGCAAAACATGATTTTCCAAGTAAAAAAACAATTTTCTCCTGCATTATAGAGGAAGAAGAAGCAGCTGTAATCTTTCTAAAATTGGGTATATTTTAATGCCACATTTTGTATAATATATACGATAATTTTTTGAAACCAGACACTTTTCATGATTCAAAACACATGACAATATCTTTTCAAAGTCATGGTGTATTTAAATATATTATGCATTTAACACAGCGTTAAACATATTTCTATTGTAGCATGGAATGCAACATGAAAGAAAGTTGAGAACAGATGGAAATGTAACATCACACTCTCAATCTGTAATACATAAGAAATTGATAGCACTTTAGCTGACAAACACATTTTGCTTTACAAACAGAATTTTGAAGGATAGTGAAGATTTAGCCTGCCATTTAGACACAGCCCAAAGGAAGAAGTGTTGCAGAACTTCACTGGCATGGGTCAGTATACTGCAGATTTCTGCCTGCAAGGGAGAATTGTTTTCCAGAGTCCTAGTTCCAGTCCAGCTGGTTAGTAATCATAGTTGTCATTTTCTTTCTTTATATGTTTATTTGCATTCAGGAGTAGGGTGTATAGTATAAGGTGATAAATAGCTACTTGGAGCTGAATTCAGCTACCTAAATATAGGCATCTGTAAACATTTGAGATGCTCTTGGGTATTCTACATGACTCACAGCTGCTTCTTCAAAATGACATGGGATCCCTCTAAGTTTTGTATCTAATTTCATATCTGGATATCTCATATGTGTCAGACATTTCAGTCATAATAATACCTATATTCAGGCTACTGAATGTAACCCTAAGTGTCTTAAGAGATCTCTGTATGGCTCTCTAGGCTCCTTAAACTATATTTAAACTGTAGGCTCTTTGCCACTGGATATACTGGATATATGAGTAATTGACACCTCATTGATATCGCCAAGGAGATCAGCTGCAGTGGAGGTCAGTGACACCTGCAGGAAGGGATTGTGGCAAAAAAAACCCTAAAAGGACCAGCAAGGAGTTCTTTTTGAGGGCTTTGGAAGTCAGTAGCAGCAATTGGTCCCTGCCGGAAGCAGGCTGCTTGTGGGTGGGCTGTGGAGGCAGCGTGGGCAGAACCACTCCCCCCCCGCCAACACACACCCGGCTAAAAGAGGCCACTCAGAAGGGCAACTGCTGTGCACTGTGAAAGCAAGCAAGGCACCAGGAGTGGCAAGGAGCACAAGGAAGGAACATGAAGCTCTATCAGCTACACAGGTAAAGTCCTCCTACCTATCCTCACCCCCTTGGTAGGAGTTCAGCTGTGGGAACCCAGACAGAGCCCCCACAGAAACATGTAGCTGTCCAGGTCGACAGGCTGCAGGGAGTGCTAGGACCTATTACTGGTAACAGAGGATAGCTGTGAGACCTGTTGTATCAGATATGAACAGATCGCTGATCTGCTCAGCATGCGGGCAGAACTGAAAGAAGAATTTGAGAGACTGAGGAATAATATGGAGAAAGGCAGCAAGGATCCAGGAAACCCTGTAGGCACCCCTGGTCAGCCTGAAGGCAAAAGCATAAATGAAAAGAGTGAGTGGAGGCAGGTTTGTGGTTGGGTCACCAGACAACCTCCCAGCTTACCTATCTTGTCATGTCAAGTACCTCTGAGGAACAAATCTGAGGTTCTGCTTCAGAATGACTACTTGAGCAAGGCAATAGGTAAGGAGCACCCTGTAACACAGATGCCTCCTAGGCCAAAAAAGCACATACCCTGGATCACCACCACACAGTCTAAGAAAATGCGAAGGGTTATAGTTGTTGGGGACTCCTTCCTGAGGGGAACAGAGGGCCCAATATGCTGGGTGGACCCTCCTCAAAGGGAAGTCTGATGCCTTCCTGGAGTCTGGATGAAGGACGTCACCAAGAAGCTTCGTGGTTTTGTACGGTCCTCAGATTTTTACCCTCTACTGATATTCCATGTATGAACAGAGGAGATAGCAAATCAAAGCTCAAAAGCTATAAAGAGAGACTTCAGGGGGGTGGGAAGTAAAGGAATCTGGGATGCAGGTGATTTTCTTTGTCACTACTTCCCGTGGCAGGCAATGATGCTGAGAGGATCAAATCAATCAATACATGGCTCTGTGGCTGGTGTTACCACCATAACTTTAGGTACTTTGATAGTGGGTTGCTCCATCTTGTACCAGGCTTGTTAAAAGGAAATGGAAGATGCCTCTCTCAGAAGATGAAGACTGTTCTGGTCCAAGAGATGGCGAGGTTGATAGACAGGCCTTTAAACTAGATGTGAAGGGGAAGGGGAGTGGTAACATCAGACCTGTCCTTAAGGCTCCTGAGGCAAAGGGAATACAGGAATCGCATGCAAAACACCACAAAGGAAGGCCACCTGAAGAGCAACACAAAGGAAAGGGAGCCATTCGAGTCAGTAAGTCAGCCTCATCAGGTGCTCAGCTGAATTGCATTTACACAAATGGACGCAGCATGGGGAACAAGCAAGAGGAGCCAGAGATGTGCTCACACCTCCAGGCCTACAAACTTATTTGCATTACTGAGATGTAGTGGGATGGCTTTTATGACTGGAGTATTAGAATGGAGGGTCACAGACTCTTCAAGAAAGACAGGATGGGAAGACAGGGAAGGGGTGTTGCCCTCTATGTAAACGACCAGCTGAAGTGTGTGGAGCTCCACCTGGGGAGGGATGAAGACATGACAGAGACCCTATGGGGCAGGTTTAAAAGGGCCACAGAGGGAAGTGATGTTACAGTTGGGGTGTACAGATCAGGATGACAGGGAGGATGAGGCCCTCTATAGACAGATAGGGGCAGCATTGCGCTCACACCCCCTTGTCCTCATGGGGGACTTCAATCACCCCAATATCTGTTGGAAGGACAACACAGCAGGGCACAAGAAATATGGAAAGTTCTTGCATTGATGATAACTTTCTTCTTCAAATGATCAAGGAGCCAATAAGGAAAGAGGCCATACTGGACCTTGTCCTTACTAACAAGGAGGGAATGGTAGGGAATGTCAAGTTCAGGGATAGCTTTAGCTGCAGTGATCATGAAATGGTGGAGTTCAAGATTCATAGGGCAGCAAGAAGGGTGTGCAGCAAACTCACTATCCTGGACTTCAGAAGAGCAGACTTTGGTCTCCTGAGAGATCTGACTGGGAGAATAGCGTGGGAAAACAAATTGGAGGGGAGAGGGGCCAAGCAGGCTGGTTGGTTTTCAAGGATCACCTCCTCCAAGCTCAGGAGAGTTGCATCCCAAAAAAGAAGAAGTCAGGCAAAATAGCCAGCAGGCCTGTGTGGATGAATAAGGAACTGCTGGACAAGCTCAGGACCAAAAAGGAGGTCTCTAGAGAGTGGAAGCAGGGACACCAGGAAGCTGGCAGGCGCCGTACTGGGACCAGCAGTGCTGGCAGTGAGAAAAAGGGGGGATTGCAGCACAAGGTGAAAACTTTTGAAGACAGAGGCATAGGTGTTTTAATTGGAAGCCAGTGCTTGATTAGTTTTTAGGATGGAATTGAGTCTCTTTGTTTGCCCACAGGAGGGGTCTAGCTGTGCAGGGTCTGATGAAGAGACTCCTGTTCCAGAACCATAGAAGTGTGTGGAAAGGCTCCAGAGAGAAATACACCATCACTGTGGAAAACCAGGTAACATTAGGATTTCTTTGTAAAAAAGCAACAAACTGCTTTTCCTTCAAGGAACAGAAACAATGATGAAGAAAATGCCATCTGTGCATCAGCTCCCCTCTGACTGTAAGGGTGTCTTAAGTCAGGAGAAAAGGAACTGCAAACTAGTTTGCTGATAAGCATGAGCAATTAATTTAGCTGTGACATACGGTAGGTAAGTCTTATATCAGTGTGAGTTGTGTGCAGCTAAATCTGGCTCATAAAACAAACATAATTTTGGGCAGCTACTCAGCAAAGTCCTATCCTGCTTCATTCCATGCATAGTCATGGCGCTGATATTTGTCCATATGTCTGAACTAGAAAGACAAAGAGATACCCTGGAATATGGTTAATATTGCTGTCAATGTCCTTAGTACACCCAGTGGTGTGTTTACCTATTATAGCACATTTCAAAAGATCCCTTTCTCACTAGCCTGAGGAGCTGCAGAAAGCTGTTGGTGCGAGAGGCCATGACAGGTCACTTTCTTCACTTCCTTCCTTACCCTCTTGCATAAAGCTGTGGTCACTGGCATAGAAGAGAAAAAGAACGCATATGTTTTTTGTCCTTCTTTTTAAAGGCTTCATCAGGCTTCTTCCTTGGCACAACAGAATTAGGTGTCACTTCTGCTGGAGAGACCCTCACGGTTGCTTGGACACTGTAGAGCTGCAGAAGATGGTGCAAAGTGCTGCGCCTCAGGAGGGGAGGTATAGCCGGTCCCAAACTCTCACAGTTTGCTTTGGGGTGGAGCTTAGAACGGCAGATTTCAGTAGTGGTGTAAAAAAAGTATCCCATCAGCTTACAGGAATTTCCTGCAACTTCAAAAGTGGCTGTTCTCTAATAAAAGGTGTCTCACAAACGAGGGGTTTGAGCCATGCAGGAAATTTAGACGTCAAAGGGCTGAGCACTGCATTGTCGGTAGGCGTGTGGGATTTAAAACCTCCAAGATAAGAGCTTTGTTCCTCTACAAAATACATGGGGGAGAAAGAAACATCTGAGTGAACAAATGGGGCAATTTAAGAATTGTTACTTTTCCAGATTTTACACAAACAGAACTACACACTTTTTTTCCCCCCCTACAGTGTATTTGAGAAATAAATTATTTCAGTTTTGTTTAAAAATCAGCTTGGTATTCCTGGTCAGGAAAATGCCTTGTTGCTAAAATTCTAGACCTTGCACAGAGATACTGGGGTAATTTATGGATGGAAGGCACTGATCCTTAAAAACTCATCCTTTAGAATATGTCAAGGTTACAAACCCAAACCTAGCTTAGAGAAGTATGCTCTAATCTGCCTTTTCCTTCAATAGTGTGGGAAATAAAAAGAGTAGATTTTTGACTTTTAAACTATTTGATTGTCTTCTTAGATAACACCCAGTGGACTCTGTCTGAATATCTGAGTGAGGGAAGTTTATTGCATCACTTGGCCAGTCCTGATGGCATTTTCCCATTTGTATCTCACATCGGTTCATACGTGCTCCTGAAAGAGTGCACATGGTCCTGGCCAGACGATGCTCCACTGAGCAGACAGACACAAAGCTAGTCAGGACATTTGCAGACCCGTCTCTTAGTGTGCATCTTGAGAATGCATCTCGC
>JAOXNG010000001.1:165027711-165044304 GCA_028566535.1 Scolopax minor | reverse complement strand
CATTTCCCTGTTAATTTACTAAATCAGAGCTGTTTATTTCATCCTTGTATGGGTACCATACCATACCCTGAAAGGTTATTTATGCCTTTTTTATGGTAGCCACGGGTCGCAGCTGTTAAGGCATACAGTGTCAAGATTATTAAATACACAGGTTGGAAAATACCAAGGATCCTACAGCCTCCTCTTTATCTTTTATGTAGAAGAGGTTCTGCAGGGTAGGAAGAAACTGAAGAAATTAAGTGAGGTCGGACATACCACAGTTTGTAAAATCACTTGAGATGGTACCCGTTTCTGTCCTGTTGGGTTTTTTTTCCCCCCATTCTCATGTCATGTAGTGGTTTCTAGATAGATTCAAGGTTTTGTCTGTGTTAACTATCCTTCCCCTCTTCTTAGCTTCACCTTTACTTAAAAAAATGTATAATTAAAGATAAGAATTAAAATTCTCCTTTATTTTGTGTTATGTTACTCCTGCACTTTTTCCCCCCTATTGTTACTCCATCTTTCATTCTCCCTTTCTGAACAGAAAAAAAAAATAACTTCGTAACTTGTTCTTCACATTTGCAGTTCTTAGTTCTTCGACCACAGCTCTCCAGCTGCCTGTTGCTTGAGCTGGAAGAGATCCTAGTGCTTACACCTCTGGCAGGAATTCCCATCCCATCCATTATCAAAACAAGGACGGGACAATTAGCCCCATTCACTACAAAACTTTGAGCTCTGCCCTTCTATCAGTTCTTCACCCAGCACACTAAGAACCTTTCTCATTAGAAATTGGTCTCAGGGAACCACAGTTCATATAAATCATTTATTGTAACATAGAAAATGACAGGGAAAATTCTAATACTTTCAGCATTCTAAGAGTTAAAATCAGTTAAAGATGAAACTGAATTCTTCAAGCTATGAAAAGACAGATGTTAACCTCTCCTGAGTCCTCTTGTAGCCACCTGCCAGTCTTAGTACAAAAACCAACACAAAATGTAACACACTTTCATATCCGTAGAAAGGCTTTATAAAGATTAAAGCTTTGCATTATCTTTTCTTCATGAAAAAAAAATCTTTTCACTCAGTAAGATCTCCTTTTACAACAGATTTCTATTGTGTGTTAGATTTCTTTTTTAATGGCACTGATTCAGCTTGTGGTTTCTTCCAACAGTTCCCTCCCAAATAAGAAGCAAAACTTGTTAAAATTAAATAGAGGTGACCACAAGCTGACATCTGTGTCAATGTGAAGAACAAGGACAAACTTTCCATGGTTCTCTTTTAAGAACACAAGGGCCTTTTTTATGTGGAATTCTGAAAGCACTCTAAAGGATTATACATGTAGCAATTCTTTATAAATGAAAGATGAAAGTGCTGCAGCAAAAAGAATCAATGTCCTGTAAAAGAATAAATAAATAAATAAGTTCTTATTTGGTAAAAGATTAATGAAAAAAGATAGAGCTATATACATACCCTTTAAGATGCAATGTTCTATAGTATATTTCATATTTGTATTTTTATATGTTTTGTTCACTTTTAAGTAGACAATTTTTCAGAAATTAAATACCCTTGTGCATAGGTGCTGAGAGCATAAATGACACCTAAAAATATAAACTATTCTTATCTTTGTCATCTGAATAGATAACTGAAGATTGGATGCAAGCTGACAAGTGTAACCTTCTGTATGAGTAACCCTTGTGTATGATCAAATGCCATTTTTCACAAGCACTATGCAAATTGCAAGACGTGAATTCTGACTACAAAAAGCTATTTTTCAGTAACATCACATTACAGACATTTATAAGACAAAAGTTTTTTTTTAACTGTAGAATATTAGAAAATAATATTTTAGATAAGCTGTATTTTGTTGTATTTGAATTTGTAATAAGGATAATTCAATCTGAAGCCATGAGTCACATCCGCTGTGAGACAGAATATAGAATATAGCATGTTTCAAATCTTAGGTCTTTTCTTTAGTGAAAACTATGTATCTGCAATGGGTTTTTTTATATCATCTTTCATTCAAAAGTGAATCTTTAAGTATATGAAAATGAATCCCAGGATCATTCCAAACACATTGAAGATGAAAGACAGCTGCTGACAGTATGTAATATCAGCACATCATCATTTCTACCAGGTATGACAGAAGATTATTGGAAGAACTATTTGTCAAACAGCATTTTAGAAATATGCTAAATTCAGTTGAAGGAAATTTTCAGTTTCCTTCAATTGAAAAATTCTTGAGAAAATATTACTTTTCTATATAAATTCTTTTCTTTTTAATTAAAATTAAAGCCAAAAATTAACCATTAGCTTTTCTCATTAGGCCATGTTGACTTGTGTTCCTTAAATCTTCTTTAGCATAGATTCCCTTTGAGACAGCTTTGGCCATTACAGTGAATCTATTTTGAACTCATATTTGACACCTCAAAGTTCAACACTAAATCTAGTCAAGTAATCTCTGGCTTTCTTTACATGCATTTAAGTCAGAGGGCAGTAATTTTGGTAATACTACACACTTTTTTTTTTTCAGGACTAGAAGAGTTACCATCCAAATGCGCCCTTCTTTTTTTTCATTGCCTGCAAAGGAAGCCTCTGGGAATCAACTTAGAATCAGGTATTCAGCCTTCAGTTTTCTAAAATTAGGGTAAATGAAATTTGCCCTAAGAACCTTTCTGAACTCACCCTACTGAATAGATTTAGTCCTGCCTGGCTTAGAAAGTCAGATGGCATCACACCCTCAAGAGTTTAGATTCTTACACAGCACATCAAATGTAATTTCTGGATTTTACAGAATTTTTGTATTTACTTTAGATACACTATTATTTTTTAATTCAAGTTTTTACTTTGTGCGTTTAATTAGAAAAAATAATTGGACAGCCAGTGAACAGTAGTATTTTCTGTTTTTTGATAAAATGACATTTATGGTACTGAAGTAAAAAAAAAAAACTCTTTACCAAAAGCAATTATGATTATCTGACATCGTTTTAGACTATGTCTGATTAGATAGGATATTTTATCACTTTCAAGACTTGTTCAATTGAGAAGGTGAGATGTTTCTTTTAAAATGTTTCTAGACAAGTATCTTTTAAGACAGATTTTTTAAAAAATAAGTATATATTGTTAATAATAATCTCAAAGCAGCATTTTATGTAAGTAAGTGGAAATTTGTATGTATTGCAAGGTATCTGGGTGAATTGGTATCTAACAATGGTAATTATTAACATATTTTCCCTTATCATTCCAGTACATGGGCATCATGCCAGTTATCTTTATGTACTATAAGGCCTTCTTTCTGCAAATTAAAAAGCACTCTAAAAAAGCACTTATTCATGTCTGTAATTTCACTATCCTCAGTCAGTCACTACCAGATACAGTAGACTTGACATAAATCACATGTAAAAACTCAAAAACCACTAACAGCTTCAAAATATACCCCTCAAGAAAAGAATATGTGCCATAAACAGTTTAAAATTCCTTGTTTTACTCAGTTGCATTAACAAGCCACTCTTTCTTATATACATTCTTGGAGGGAATAAACTGGATACTGGATAAACTGGATAAAATAAACTATTTTAATGTGATTGTAGCAGAATACAAATAGAAACAGAAGCCTGTTCTAGAGAAAAGTAAAGACATTGTAATATTTCCCACTCAAGCTCAAATCCAGTCTCTTTCAATAATAATGAAAATGTTATCCAAACTAGACAGTAGGAACAGCATAGACAAAATGTAACCTATCTGTAACTTCATAGATTATACAGGTTAAAGCACCTCATGCAAAAGAAGGACTTATTGCATCAAAATATGTGCTCTGACCATTAAGCTAGAAAGTATTGTACAAGAAGGCTAAGTATATTGCAACTTGTGAGAGACTTTTGTGCGTGCTAAAGGTCCTTAATGTCAGGAAATGGATCATGAATCCTAAATGGAGAGAGAAGCTTTTTTTCAGACCAGGATAAAGTGCCTCTCTTTAAGAAATGAGGCATAAGAACTGCAGCTCTCCTCAGCATTTTCTGCTAGCAAATTTACTCGGGTTCAGCAGCCTGGCCTCATGGACTACTTTAGGTCTGTAACTCTCCTCAAGCACTATGAAAGGTGTTTGGGCACTGAACACAGAGTATATATTCTACAACAAGGCAAAATATATGAAAGAACAAGAGACCGCCACATCAGGAATTTCAAAACTTACCTCCAATCTCAAATCTTTTATTATTGGGTGGAAAATGGATGATGATCTGGAGTCTTGATTCAAGAGTTTCATAACAATTCTGTGTAAAGTACTTGTTACCAAACTAGAAAAAAATCCTTCTCTGCCTGGCTCTTCTGCTTCCTAGTATTTTAAATATACATCTAGATGATGAAAAAAATATTTATTTATTTTTCTTAGAAAGAAAACAAGAACTTAGAAAGCTAATATTAATGCAAAACTGCATAATCAATGGTATTATTTTCCTGTCATGGTGCAATGGTGCATTCTGGACTGGTGAATTATCATGGAATGAAATAAAAGTGAATTCAGATTCTTAATGTGGTAAAGCTGGCATTACCTGTGTTTTAAACATCAATACCTTCATTTGGAATAGATATTCCAGAAAGGTTGTTCTCATTCTGATGTATATCCCTATAAAACCATTGTGTGATTTTATTTTTGTCTATTTTTAAAATGAAAGTGTTGTATCTACACTCCTGGAAAATGAGTTTCTTCACTCAACAAGTAAACATACAGAAGTCATGTGGATATATCAGTGGATTGTCCTCAATTGCTTCAGATTGAAACCAGTACTTGTGTAACACATAGTTATGTCTTTGTTTTTTTAGGTTTTAGCTGTGCTCTGTGTGGTGAGTTGACCTTGGTGGGCTCCCTGACCTCCACCCAGTCGCTCTCCCACTTGCCTCCTCAACAGGACAGGGGGAGAAAATAAGATGAAAAAGCTCGTGGGAGCATGGGCATTGTAGGGGGATGGGATGGAAGTTGTAGTCAGTCCATAACAGTTATTCTCTGCTGCTCCTTCCTCTTCCTGAAGTTGGGATTTTCAGTAACAGCATCAAAGCTATAATATATTATTTTTCATTAATAAATGTAATACTGTGGCCTTGGCCCAAAATGTGGTTTTTTTCTGTCTCCATATAGTTATGTTAAATCTATCTCATTTTATGAGAATTTAATATCCATCTGGAAAAGAAAGTGTTACCAGCTTGGATCTTCAGTCTTTGTTTTCAGTGAATACTCTGTGGGTACACAATAATGACTGTCATTTTTCCATCACATCACTGCAATTTTCTTTAAAAGAATTTATGAAATTAGCTATGAAAAACAGATTAGGTAATATCTTGATAAGGTTTGTATGTAGTTGTTAATCTGTACAGTATTCAGGACTTCTAAACCAGCTTTTTCTAGGTATCTGACTTGCTTATATTAATTTAATTTAATCACCTGTATTAATGACTTCTTATAAAACCATCTGTAACAAAAGTTTTCAGCTCTTTTAATTAATGTAACAAATAAGAATTTGTTGAGCAAAATACGCTTATCTTGAAAACACAAAACAGCTATATTCCTCGATCAAATTGTATTTTGCTGTACTTTTCAAGCTTTAACCTCTCAGGGCATGAGAGCATGGTAGAACTGTCAGGGCAAGACTGTCAATGTCAATTAAACATTTCTCAGGTAAAGAACAGATCTGGTTAGCTTTAACGTGTTCACCGTCTGATTTATTTTGTCAAATACATCAGAGACAATTCAAGAAGGATTTGCACCTAACTTAAAGTAGGAGCACTTAATTTTAAGGATTTTCATTATTAGATCTGATATACTCCTTTTGCTGAATCCTTCACATTTTACATTGCATTTCTACATAAAATTTTCTTATTTTTACTTTTTAGCCAACATTTTCTTATTAAGCAAATTATTTTTGTGCAGAACAAGACATTTTATGTATATGTTGATAATAATAGTATTTATTTTTTTGCATCAGTTATTCTCTTGCCTGTATTTTGTTGTTTCTCTTACTGCTATCAGCAGTAAGTTTCTGCACATACAGTGTGTCTAGTCAAAGGAATAGTTGTCTTTTGAAACAGATAGATCCTTCACTGGCACTGATCACATCGAGATAAAATCATAACAGCTCAACCAAAGCCAAATGCAGTCCATTGTTTAGACATATCTTGACTTCAGCAGGCTTTGGATCAGGCTCAAATGCCAGTATTTTTCCATCTCCATTTTCCTCAGGCAAGCAAGTCCTCACTTGCAGGAAACTCACCTGGTTATATGGTGTAGGAGCTGGCTGTAGGAAGGTAGAATATGAAGGAGCCTAGGCCGGTGCAGAATTGTCTTCTGAGCCCCAGAAAGCCCTGGGGGTTCAACTCTGCACAGTTCTACCATGCTCTCATGCGAAAAAGTTAAAGCAGCTCAAGGCTGAAGATGAGCAGTCTTTAGAAAGAAGTACGATTGCATTTTCCAAGATTCTTACGAATCAGAAAAAGAGATTTTCATTTAAAATATGTGTAGAAGTATGTGTTGAATGCTATTGTAATGTATTGAATGTTGAATGCTATTGTAATGTTTCAGTAATGCAAACACTGAAACTGTGTTTGCACATTTTGCAGGTACATCTAAAGCGCTTTTTCTTTTTAAATGTGGACCTCTAACTGATAGACTACCATTTTGTGCTATTATTAGAGAGTTTATCAGTAACTAATGTATGATTACAACAGCAACCTCACTGCAGATATTTTTTTGCTGTAGTCACTAAATGCACCACTAAATTGTCAAAAAAAAAAAAAAATCATACAGAACTTGCTGTTTCTGGGTCTCATTAATACCTCAAATACAGTTAAATCAAAGGTCTCTAAAGCTTTGAAGAGAACTTTTGCACTGTTTTAGGGAAAGATTCGTATTTTATACATGCATTTTGAAATCATAGAAAATAGAGAATATACCAATTCACTAAAAATATATATAATTAATAAAGATATACATAATAAAGATAAAGATAAAAATTAATTACTACATCAAAAACTAAAAGACATAAAAGAGTCAGAAACATTTCATGCAGGAAGATCTTTCAGATAGTCACCAGTGAGATAGGATTATGGTATTTATGAACAAGGTTAATATTGCTCATGGTAGCATTTAGGTATAAAACAGATCTGTGATCATATGTCCCTTTAAAAAATTTTGTACAAAATCATACAGCCCAAAAGGTATAAAAGAATGTAATTATCAGGAAGAGGAAAGAGGAGAAGGAGCCAGAAAGGGGGAGTATAAGGGGAAGGAAAGGAAACTTAAGGGTCTAGTAATATCCTTATTTACCAAATAGGAATTCAAAGTGTAATATTAAGCAATTTGATCAAGGTCACACATATGTGGGAAGGTACTTTAAATCTCCTAAGTACTAGGTTCATGAATTATCTAGAACTGATCTTCATATGTATTGGAACACTTCACATTAAATTGTCACCCTTGATTTTCTTTTTTCACAGTAGCTCTTCTCTCTCTTTTACGTGTTGACTTTCAGGAAAACTGTTTACTTATTTCCTGTCTGTATATTACAGATTGAGAGGAACAACCAGTAGATCTTCTGTGACTCTCTCCCAAGACAGTTACAATTGTAACTCTTCAAACCAAGAATTTGAAGGCTCATTGACTGCAACAAGTGGTGACACAGTTCAGCTACTTTTATCCACCTGTCCCTGGAGCATAATCTTTCCTTTTCCTTAAGTTCTGTCTGGCTTTTGAATGGCTTCCCAAAACATGCCTATCCAAAAAGTACAAAAAGTAATCATAGTATCATCAAATTGTTTTGGTTGGAAAAGACCTTTAAGATCATCAAGTCCAACCATTAACCTAACACTGCCTTGTCCATTACTAAATCGTGTCCCTAAGCACAATGTCTACATATCTTTTAAATACCTCCAGGGATGGTAACTCCACCACTTCCTTGGGCAGTCTGTTCTAATTCTTGGCAACCCTTTCAATGAAGAAAATTTTCGTACTATCCAATCTAAACCTCCCCATGTATAACACAAGGCCATTTCCTCTTGTCCTGTTGTTTGTTGTTTGGGAAAAGAGTCTGACCCCCACTCTGCTACAACCTCCTTTCACATAGTTGTAGAGAGCAATAAGGCCTCCCCGGGTCCTTCTTTTCTCCAGGATAAACAACCCGAGTTCCTTCAGCTGCTGCTCGTAAGACTGCTGCTCTATACACTTCACCAGGTTTGTGCCCTTCAACCTTTGTTGTAATTAACCTTTTGAAAAAATCACACGCTATCAAAACCAAAGATCTTGGTGAAGTGATAAAATTACGTAGCCTTATAAAACCACAGGTTCTCTTTACTCTTGTGGATAGGTCTCCCTTTCTTCGGAAATGGAAGAAAAGCCATATGATAACAATGATTTAAACAGAAAGCAGGTATCTAAATTTAAAATTGTAATGCCTACTCATTGTCACTGAAGTGAAAGGGGATTATACTAAATCAGGCCCTTCAGTTACCATTACTAAATTTTTCCAAGTTAGAAATCCTGAACAATGTAGCTTCTGCCCAATTCATACTGAAAAACCTAATTTACGAAATACTATAACACACAAAATGTAGCTGGGGCAGCTGTATACTTCTAAAATGCCTTTGATGAAAGATTGTGCCTTTAAACAAACCTGACAGGTTGAAGTATCTCTTTGTACAATGAAAACCTGAACTTCAGTTTCCCTCCATGAATGAGGGATTGCAAATGTATGTTTCTAATCCTCATGACAGTCACTTAAGCACTAAACTGGAGACTGTCAGTTGGATAGAAAAAGGGGTAGCAACACTTTCCTCCTCTTTAAAGAACGTGTTGTACAAGCAGAATATGTCAAGATTTACTGAACCAGGAAAGGAAAGGAAATGTAAATGTGTCTTTTTAGCTTAGAGTTTTGACATTTCAGCAGAGATGAAAAACCTTCATTTCCCATACCTATTCCAATAATTTATTGTATTAGTTTTATTTTATATTGAATTTTAAAATAAGCAACTGTCAATAAGACTGTGAGCAAAGAAATAAAACCCAACCATCTCCTTCAGTCCCCTCTCTCTAAACACCCTTTTGGGTTTTGAATCTTCTCTTCTTAATCAGATAATTTAAAATTATTTACTTCCAAAAGCCCATCTTAAGCAGGAGGAGAGTAAAGTGTGCCAGACTTAAAAAACTTTCTAAATTTGTAGCAATGACACAAAGATAGTAAATGTGTATGTGAATTCCCATAGCAAGTAAGATAAATTCAGCATTGATTTTCTGTGACACAGATGAGACCAGAGTATCAGATGAGACTAAAACTGTTTTTAAAAAGTACCAATATTTTTTGGAAAGGTGTTTTCACTTGTCTATTTTCACTCTAGAATTAGCAGTCTCCAATGTGGCATTAGATATAAGAGGAGACATCCTGCTGCTCAGCACTTGACCACTGACTACATCA
Organism: Scolopax minor; assembly: GCA_028566535.1. Taxonomy (NCBI): domain Eukaryota; kingdom Metazoa; phylum Chordata; class Aves; order Charadriiformes; family Scolopacidae; genus Scolopax; species Scolopax minor. The sequence goes on along the minus strand of JAOXNG010000001.1, from coordinate 165,034,873 downwards.
AGGAACTGGTAACCTTAGATCTCTTCATTTCCATATGTGCTTTGTAGAGAACCTTGCTTCCTAACACAGGGTCTTCAATACCATTCCAAGGATACTCCCAAGCAGAGAGGCACTAATATTCTTTTTAAAACTAACTCATAGTTTTATATGTACTACACAAATACATATGCATATGCTAGAGAGAGTTGGATACAGCTGGGTGGGGGATAAAAAAAAAAAAATGTTCATTTTGTTATGTATTAGCCTTCAAAATCCAGGAATAATATGTAGATGTAATTCATTCCACTGTTAAAGAACATCCTAGACGGCTAAACAGTCTCCACTGACTTTGGAAAATATCCAGGAATATTTGTGTAGATTAAACAGCTAACTTTTAGAGAGCTAATCCCTTTCAAATTATGAGTCCAGGCCCATAAGATGGTTAAGACTTTCAAGTGAAATATGTCAATGCTGCAAAGAAAGTACTCAATCTTCTCATGACTTGGCTTTTTTACATCTTACAGCTGAGTCCTGAGCAGAAATTTTCTGAATACATTAATTAAAATTCTAATATGCAATTTCAATTCATAATTAGACTTTTTTTCTATTTTATTCAATCATCCAATGATTGTTAAAGAAGTCTGGCCCCTGGCTTTTTGAGAGCCCTTAGGCAAATCACATCATGTACTTACAAAATAAAAGGAGTATAGTCATACCTACCACTAAAAAGATATTTGTTATAATGTGTTATGCATTTTGTTCAAGTGCGCTAGTGAGAGGTACAACATGAAAGCTTCGAAATTATTAGAACAAGACACTTGTAGGGGAATCTTGCTACATAACGCAGACAACAAAATGATACAATCTTGCAGTAAAAATTAAATGCATATAACGATCATCATTTTAGTAATCAAAAACAATCCATATATACATTACCTTTATTAAACCGTGAATGCTAAATGAGGTTATTGTGCAGATTCAGAATATTAGTTTTAACTTATATGCTTTTTTTTAATTTGAAATATGTGGTACTTAAGTGCAGCCAGTGTGAAAAACTCACAAAAAAGTGTACTTTCTCATGTAATTTAATTTTTCTCTACTCCATTATTGATTTTAGTTTTAACACCAATTAAAAGGAATTTTTTGATAGTAACTTCGCTGTGTATTCCAAAACTTCAAATATGGTTATTTTTGGAGCTTATAACATTTTAAAGATGCATTTATATCAAGTGGAACACATCTTAATTCAATATTATGTTATACATAGTATGTAAAAGCTAGATGTATAAATTCACTGTATTTGTTAAAGTTTCTGATGTCTGCAGCAAAACTACTGTAAATATCATTATTGTGTCAGTAATGAATAAATTCTTGTCAGGACTATTTATTTATTTCTAAACAGTATTTATTTCTAAACATGAACAACCATTGCAGTAGTTCTCAGAAGTAAAAAAATACATCACTCTCCATATATTAATACCATGAGAAATTTTATTAAGTTTTTTAATACACTCTGCAGAATAAGAAAGACGTTTATTTCTTAATATGGACATTTATGTCTTAACACAGATAACTTTGTTGATGTTGACAGTTGTTCTGTAGGTTCAGAAAATCTTGGGCATACATTTGACAACAAACACATGCAAAATGGTGTAAATGAGATGAGATCAAATTAAGTAGTACTAATTCTTCTGAAATAATATAATAACTGTTTCTAAATTACATTTCTAAATTACATAGTTCAAGAGATGGATTGTGTCTGTACAGCACAAAAATAGCGATGTGCAGGGCAAGTGAGAAATCATAATATGCCGATGACAAACAGGTAAGATTATAGTATGTATTCTCATATTCTTTGGAAAAGTATTTGTTCTGACTGCACTAGGGACAATATTGACTAGAATATCCCATTACAGTAGTTATGAACATCAAATGTGAAACACACAGATGAAGAGAAAATGGTAAATGTAGTTTATATTTTATACTCATTTTTGTTAGTTTTAAAATTTTAATAACACTATAACATTGTTTTAAGAACTTATGAGGTCCAGACACAGTAGTCATCAAAGTTCTTTTGTGAAAAGTTTCCCATAAGACTACACTATATCTGGTTTGTTTTTTTCCCTTTTCAGTAGGGAATTCAGCTCCAGATAAATGTAACCAGTAACTACTTGTCACTGCAATATCCTTTAAGTATTATTAACATATTTCCTCTTCAGTGTTCTCTTCTTCAGTCTGAGCAAGCCCAAATGATTGCATCTTTCCTTGTGGACATCTTCTCTAGGGTCTCTGTAATTATTCCTCATCTTTTCTGAAGAACAGTGTAAATGTTGTGAATTTTGTTATGAATACTTCATAACACAGTGAGCTTCTTCACAATTGCTGCTAAAGTTGTTCTATGGGGAGAAGTTGAAATTCATTGTACCAGAGAAAGAGGGGGTCTGTGAAGTGAAGATGTTCAGCTCTGAGAGCTGTGTAGGCTTACTTTACACTTAGGGGAGTGTCAGCCAATTGAAGAAGTTGAGGATAAGGAGATATGCCACGTTAAAATAGTTACCTACATTTGGTCAACAGATTAGTCTCTGGGCCTCCCTCTTTGTTACCTAGATGTTCATTGAACTTGAGGAGTGATTAGACAGAAAACTGCATTTAGACATTTAAATTTCTGTTTCTCTAGTGTAAAGTTGAATTAATTTTCAGAGATTATTAAACCTAATAGTAACAAAATTTCTGATTCATAGGGAACAAGTGGAAAAGAGACAAAGGAGCTAAATTATTTTTTTTTTAGAATACACTATGGCCACAATCCCAGTAAGAGTTCTCTGTATTTCTGTAGTCTTTACATTATAGAAAATTGAAGTATAAAACATTCATGTGATTACTGAAGATTCAATATATGTACAATTGCAGGGATTAATGTCAATATTTCCTTTGTTCATAGCATTAGCCCCAAGTGAATACACCATAAATACCATTCCATATGAGTGACCCTGTGTGTATGCCCAGTGTGATCATGTGTCCATAGACTGGAATGTTTTACATGCTGGTAGTAGGCTAATTATTTGGTGGGACTTTAAATATGATTACTGTAAAATTTTGTATATTCTTTTTCTTATTACATGCTTTCTTTCAAAGACCAGGAAAATAATTGTAAGTTAGCTCCACTGTCATTATGCTGCAACCTATTCAGAAATAGGTTTATTTGGAAATTATCTTTAGTTTATTTGGAAATTATCTCCTCCAGATAAGGAATTCACCATTTTCATCAATTGACACACTTGCACAGAATGATTGCGGAAATAAGATTTTAATCACTGGGGCGGTTTGGGGTGGTTTTTTTTGGTCAGATTTCCATGTTGTCAGTAATAGATTTTTCTAGTATATGCCTATAGAGGTTTTTTTTACATTTATTATCTGCACATATTATTGTTCATAAGTATTCTCCCTTGTTCTGACTTTCAAGTCATCTGATCTGTATGTAAAGATAAAAAATATACCTTAATATGATTTATTAATTTGTGTAAAAAAAAATTATGTTATTGCTATAAGGCATAAGTTCTGCATCTGGTAGGGTCTGGAGGAAGAAGCCTGAAATGTTGATATGTATGAAAGAAGAAAAAACAATAAAAGATTTGATGGGTGAAAACCTCTAGATTAAATAGAATTGTATAACACTATAAAATATCTGAAATTGCTTTTCGAAGTTACACATGCCATGCGTATTGAAACACCAGGAGGTGCAGAGTGCATGTTCCCATATCGTGCCCTGCAGCCCACATTCAGCCACCGAAGCATTAGTAACTTTGCTGTTCTTGGCTCACAGCCCCTAGTCTTTCCTCAGTGTTTTTACTTAGGGGAGAACAGATAATTTACTAGAAATGTATAAAGCTTCAAGTGTCAGTTACTATGTAACAATTCGCCTATGCATTAGTCACAACTTTGAGAACAGGTACATATGTCATGTGGTATAGTTTCCTTCCAGCTTGGTCTGTCTCACTTCTCCTCACTTGCCCTTAGCCAGGGAACTGTTCTGAAGAGTACAAAATATGGTCCTACATGAAGACAGAAAATCAGATTCTTTATACACTTTTCCATCATTTTTGTCCTCACCTTATATATACAGTATACGGTTTTCCTTTTTGATCTTGCCTGCATTAGTCAAAGTGGTTACAACATCATAAATACAAATGCATTATTTGCCCTGTTATGCAAATATGATAGATTACATTCCCTGCATAGTATTTGAGATAATAATAGGCCAGAAGGAGAAAGTCGTACACCATTTCTAGTAAAGACATATATTCCAATAATTTGCTTTTTGTATGCTCTTGGTATGGATAATTCATTTAAATGTACAGTTCTAGTTTCCATGCTCTTTTTAGTAGCATTGCTATTTTTATCCTCACAGGGTTTTTTTATTGCCATTAATATATTAATTTTTTTAATAGAAAGGTTTGTGTTTTCTATTTTCCATTTTTTGTTATGCTTAAACTAGAATCAAATCTTATCTATTATATGCAATACAACAGCTACATAAAATGTAGTTGTCCTGGTTTGGGGTGGAATGGAACCACCTTTCTATTCAATGAGAGAGGCTCTTGCTTATACTTGTTGCTGTGGCAGTTGGGGCCAGCTGACTCAGTTGTTTGGACACATGAAGGTATTCCATCCCTTCTGCCATGCTCATTATAAAAGCTGAGGGATCAAAGGGGTCAGGTTGGTTAATTTTCAAGTGTGCTTCTTTGATAGGTTCTTCTTAAATGGCTTACTTTCTGTGATGTCTGATGAAGACCCTGTCGCTTTTACTACCTTTGATCCCCATAAATGTGTTCTGGAATCCAGTTTCTATTCATTACTGAGACTGGTCTGGAACTTTTCCAGTGCACAGTGGTGACATCTCCCTGGAATGTTGATATCATTTTGTATATATTTATGCATATTGTATCTGTTTCTTTTTATCTCTCTTTTTTTTTTTTTTTTTTTTTAATTTTGTTATTGGTACTTCAATGAAGTTGTTTACTTTTTCCCTAAACTGCTAAATCTCTTTATATTTCTTCTTCCTCTCTTTGGAGCAAGAGGTGGGGGAGAGCATCTGTTAACTTGTCATTGGTCAACTTGGCCCAAATCACAACAGTAGTGATGTAGCTTATGGAGAGACAGAAGAAAAAATTGGAGGTGTCTATATATTTGTATCTATAAAAGCTTGGAGTTATATATATATGCATATTTACATACATTAATTCTCTCTAAAGGTGTAGTCAGTTTGGGATATTAAGACAATTAAAGCTTTAATATAAAGTACTTGGTTTTATGATTCTTAAGAGTCTCATGGCTTAAGACAAACCCAATAATTTAGCTGACCTTTATACTCTTAACTGAGCTAAACAGTTTAGGCTGGGCCAATAGGCAGCCTTAACTGTTTAACTCGGATCATAATTATGAAGTAATATATGCCATAGTGTATCCATTAAAGGTATTTTCACTGAATTTATTTTACAAAAGTTGTAAAATATTATATTCAATATATAATTTGTTTAGTGACCAAGAAAGCAAAACAAACTCCCTGTAACATAAAAAAAGTCTTCAAAATGTGTTTTATTTGGGAAAGGAATATAATAAACATCACAGTCCTGATTCTGTTTTCTAGGTCATTGTGCAGTTATGGTGCAATTGGATGATAGATATTTGTTTATAATTTTGTGCTCTGTGTACATAGACAAAAATAATTACACTTGATAAAAAGCTCTACAGAATTAAGCCAAAGAAACAGTTGGATTTTGATAAATAACTTATTTTCCTCAATCTGCACTAACATGATGACAGACAAATGCAGATATTACCATTCAGTATTTTATAATTATAGTTTAGAACCATGCTAAATTGAAATGGTTTGAACAACTAGCAAATTTAGTAGATTCTTAGTATAGAAAGGAAAATTTGTGATCGTAAATAAGGAGAGGAAAGCCTAGAAACTCTGATTCATTACTAGGAAACAAAAAAAAAAATGTCAAAATAAGTTTGAATTTTAATTCATGGATATCTTTAAGGCCATTGCTTTCTCCTTACTTTTCCTTTAAATATAAATAGCAATAAAATTAACTTGATCAATTAATCAGGAAACTAATGACTTAATGGCTAATCAGAGGTATGAATGATTACATGAAGTAAATGAATAAATATTAGTGACCATAAAACCATCAAAATACTTTTTATTTTCCAGCAATACACCTTTAGTCTTTCCCCTCCAAATTCTATAAATTCTGTATTATAGTCTATAATGACAATTCTTTTAGTCAGGAATGAGTAAAAGATGAGACCTGAGACACCTGCACTTAACTCCCTTTGCAAGTCATCTTCTGTGAACTTGGAAAAGTCCTAACAGCTCTCTGGGAGGTTTCCCTCCCATACAGCTTTAGGCAGCTATAAAAAAAGCATCTATATCACCTGGTGACCCATTATAATGTATAGAGAAAAATATTTTCATAGAGCAGATTATTCTGGTTTACTTTAAATGTCAACATTGTGAAAAGACAATGTGTCTCTCACAACCACAAAAAGAGCCTGGGGTGAATACCAATTCACATCTCTTTCTTTTGCCAATTGTGAAATGAGGGATGTAGTCCTGCCTTTCTCCTTAGAAGCACTGTGAATTGCACAGGTATTATAGATAAATATTAACCTCTAGACACATAATTTATAGATCCAATTATCAACAAATAATTCTGATATAACAACCCACTAATGAATTACATAAAGTCAAGGGGAACAGCTCTCCAAAACAGCTTTGGAACTGAGGGCATTCACTGCACAGAGCTATGAGACAAACTATGGGATGTAGAAGGAGAGCATTTTGGTATTGTACAAGACTTGCTATGGGATATTTAGAGGAAGAGCCAAAGGTGGGGAAAGGGGGGTATGCAGATGATTTAAAGTGCCAACCATGAGAGTCAAGGTCTACAAAAGGAGCTTTAATGCTTTCTCATTGACTTTTTATTCTTCACCATTTTCCCAGGCTCCCCCACAAACTACTCCCAAATAAAGGAACAATCTGTTAGTAGAGAAGCAACAGTAAATGAAATAAACTGTGCTGTTCTGCCTGGTTACCTGGATCTCCCAGAAAACTCAGCAGTCGGCAACAGTAACTGGAGCGACCTCAAGCCATCTCCATCTGTGTGTGTAAATC
>JAOXNG010000001.1:165009758-165027611 GCA_028566535.1 Scolopax minor | reverse complement strand
TCATGGTAATCTGTTTCACTTGTTAACAAACCTCATGGTTAGAAGATATTTTGGACCACTCAATATCAATTTGTCTTCCATCAGGAGTTTGCTCTGCTGCCCTTTAGTGTAATTTAAGAAATAAAAACACAGGAAGAGAAAAGGCAGCAAAATGCAGATACAAATGGTAAACTAGGAAGTTTGTAACTTCACTGTAAAATTGATATCCTCAGTCTGAATGCCAACCAGTCCTGTCAGACCTATTTTCTTGTATTTTTGTTTTTCAGTGTGCAGGAAGCTGTGCCATCTGAAGAACTAAATTAGGCATCTGTCTGATGAGTGTTAACAGTGCTATTACAGGTCACTCTAGCCCCACTCTTAAGGCCTGCATTCAGCCTCCCTCCATCCAAGAGCATCATTACAGCTGCAGAAGGCAGTTATGTGCATCACTCATGGAGTGGCAGGAAATTGGTCACAGCATGGTGTATATTTCTCCTCGTTGTTATCATTATTTTCATTCACAGAAACAATTTAATAACCAACAAAGGAAGAAACTGCCATTAGCATTAGGCTGTTTTGTCTAGGATCCTGGCTCCAAGCCTTGAATTTTTGTCACTAGGTGATATGATAACATTAGCAAACAATAATGATAATACTAATAGGATAAACAATATCAGAAGATAAACCGAGCACAATGTCTACTGTAACTGCTCCTTGACTGTTTTTTTGCCTTTTTCTCACTTGTATTACTGCACACCACTGATTATCTGCTTTCCTGTATGAGTCACAAATTATATCAATTATTCTTTCACAAGGTTCAAACGATACCATAAAACATGGAGAGCAAATCTTGCCTTGCACCCTAATGTAATCTGAAGTGCCTGGTTGTAAAATTGTCTGCCTGTTGACTGCTCTGCTTACAGGGCATTTAAAGCAAAGAAAAACAATATGGCTATTTTTTTTTTGCTCCATTTATACTCATCTCATTCTTTCATACTTCTATGCCTGATTCTTTCACTTTCTCTTACCCATCTTTCCATTACCCCCTTGTCCTTCCCTTTCCCGGCTTCTTTCCTTCCTCCTCAGTTTCCAGTGATAAATGAATCTTTTCTTTTTCCTAAGTCTGACACTGAAATTGTGTCCACAAAATCCTTTTAAAATTATTAGGGCTCTTTTAGGTAGGTGGCGTGTTCAGGTTTTAACCAACAACTATAATATCACCAAGCACATGCAAGAACACACTGGACACGGTGTCCAAGAGAGCGTGGAGCCATCCAGCAGATCTAATCAAACATGCAACCAAATTGAACAGAAAGCACAGAAAATGTACAAGAACATATTGAAACATCAGCTCTGCATCACCGTCTTCCCCCTTTCCCTCTCATCTGGTCCACAGATTTTTTTGGTAAAAAAATGTTTGGTAAATGTCATATAACCTTCATCTGAACCTGCTAACTCATCAGCTTTTTATTATATTTGCTTCTTGAATATAATTAATAAATCTTATATTTTTAAGTTGAATGATTTGTAAACATTTAAAATTCAAATGCTTCAGACTACCTCTCTTTTTTTGTAGAAGTTTTGTGTTGCTAAGGCAGAAGATAGATCCATCTTCAGTATATCATCCTGGTATAATAGGATGCATTTGCCCTAAGGAAGCCAGGTCACAGAAAGTTTTTTTTCAGAACTGGACATATACTTTCAATGCATTAGAGTTCCAGGCTGTTAACTAGCTGTTGTGCTGTCTTCTTCAGGAAATTAAGTTTGAAATATAATGCCTATCAAGGTTGTATTTTAGAAACATTTTCCCACAATTTCCTGAATTATAAGAGAAGTGGCCACATTAAAAAGTATTCTTCCCCAGCGCTTCACGTACTGCATGTTATGGCATGACCTCTGCTTTCCCTATCCACTCTTTATTCTGTAAATAATAGATAATTATACGTGATATAGAAGTATAATCATTGTTAATTTGTAATTTTCAAAGAGTTGCCTGCAAAACAGAGCTACCTGTGAAATGCACTTGTTATAATACATCTTCTTTTTAAAAAGACCATCTCTACAATCACCAATATATGGAAATTTTCATTTTTCTATTTCAACACATGCAAAAACACAGGGTTCATTTCCAAGACTAGCAGAGGAGAAACTCCTGTCCTATCCTGTCTTTCATAAATTCACCATAAATAACCTTCTTTAATTCAGTGTTTGTATACTTCCACTACTATTTAACACAGTGATTCCACATGTGACTTTTTTTGTTTTGTCCATGATTCACAAAATGGGCAAAACCACCAGAAATCCTAGGTAGCTATTTAGACCTATTGTCCTTGAGCAGGTTTTCTGCCTCTGTGTAGGGTTTCACATGGCCTAGGAATGATAATAGTGCTGTGGGTTGGGAAACCTTTATCTCCATCCTCACAGCCTCCGTTCTGGGATTGCAACACACAAGTCTTTGAGCTGCGGTTACGTCAGGGACGGCCCAAGGAGTTTTGACCTAATTTAACTGTGATGAGTGGAAGTAACAGAAACGAGAAAACGGGGAAGGACTATGTCTAACGGCCAAAGGATTTGTTGCTCTCAGACCACAAGTGCCTCAAAAAACTCATTTTCAAGTTTGCACTGGGAACGATGCTAGAGGCAGAGGGCTGCAAGCCCTACAAGGCACTGATAGCCAAACATCCCTTACAAGTTTTAACAAGTGATGGAAAGATTAGAAAGTGGGGTCATGGGTTCTTTGGTATTTGAAGGCCTAAGTTATGTTAACAAGAGTGTAGAACATAATCTTTTTTCTTTTAATCAGATTCTACACCAATACTTGCACCATCCCAGCAAAATGTAACTACAGCTCAGTAAACAGAAAATATTAAAATGCTGATATGTAGTACCTCCTAGTGCCTATGAAAAGTCACATAGTGTGCACATGCTGTTGCACGTTACAGACATTTCATACACTATCACTCTCTGGAATAATGGTGGTCTTGATTGTCTTCCCAAAAGTGAAAGGTGTAAATCTAGTGCTTTTTTGTGAACATTTCTGAAATTACAGTCATTGGTTCTAATCGTATCTGGAGGGACAATCTGACTTGCCTGCATTTCCACATATTTATGGTTTACATTCAGCTCTCAAAATGTGGTTCCAAACTACCAAACCCACAACAGCTGTTTTCAGAAAGGAGCATTTCTTATCGTTTGGTATCAAGCATTAGAGCTCATTAGAGTATGGAAGGAATGCCACAAATGAACCAGGTTCCTAGAGTCCTGGGAGATTTGTTTCAATTTCTAATCAAACTGGTTCCCAGACTTAATTCAATCAGCCTTTATTTTTCCTACATCTTGGCAGGAAAAGGACTTTTTTTTTTTCCCAGAAGCAATTACTGTAAATATAAATGGCTAAGCACTCAAGCAGTATATTAACAATTCTAAATCCTTTTCTTCTGCTCTTAATCATAAAAGCTCTTCCTTCCAAGCAACAGTAATGCCCTTCTTTATAGCATAAAAATTACAAAAGACCAACTGGGCTAGCATGCCTGACTTTTTCATACTTATAGAGATTCAAGGTGACTCCTTCCAATGTTTCTGACTCCCTGATCTCTTCAGAAATTACTGGACATTTCTTACAGCATATCTTATGCACAGGATCTTTTAAAGCACATCTGATGTGCTAGATATGATGAAAGAAGAGGAAGGAGGGGGAATTAAATTAATTGTGTTAGTACCCATATTTGTTTCAAGCTCACTTGAAAGAAATTTGTTCAGTCAGAGGATAGTGACTGTCCATATTGCAATCAGCAAGGGAACCAAGTAGGTAAGTAATACTGACTTTCACTGCTAAACTTTAAATGTTAATCACATGGTGACTCAACATGCTTAAGTGTTGAAAAGACAGCATCCCATGATAATGAAAAGTGACACACTGCAAAGAGAACCTATTTGCAGCTGGGAAAAGCATCAGGTTTGTATAATGGGCTTCCCAGATAAAACAGCATAGATAATTGGAGCTGTATAAATAGATATCTATGGACTCAGAAAGAACAGGATAGAAAAATAGACGTATATAGATTAAATTTAATAGACTGCAGAAGTTAGTTTCTAGTTCTTGAACTGAAAACCAACTACACTAAACATATACATAAAATATACTACATGTATATTTATGATCACAGCTAGTACCACAGAATATCTGTTCAGTTCTGGTAACAAACTTACAAGTGGTTTAGTATTTTTATGCTATTTCGATTGCCAGTTTGATATAGGCACAACAGATTTCTTCATCACATTTATGACCAATAAGCAGTATTGCTTCCCTAAGAGGAAGGAGGTATATCTAATGTATTCAAACAACCTACACACAACAAGTCTCCTTCCTGTACCTCAACTGGACCAGATCAAAGGGCTGGGAGTGCCAGCATCCCTGGCAGAGGAAAGGAGGAAGGTTACTAAAAGGTAGTTGCTTTCAGTTTGCAGCACCTCTACAGAGAATCCTTCCCTTTGCTCAACGTAGCATTTTGGAATGTACAGTTCAGTTACATTTCCTTCTCTTGTTATCATTTTCACGGACAGCCTCAGAAGAACAACACACACAACTACCCATGAACAGTGTGAGAGGGCAGGAGAGTCCTCTTGACAGGAAATTCCCTAGTTATCCCAATTTAATAGTGTGTGCTTTAAAATAAGTCAAGGTGACTCCTGCATAATCCACATTAAAAGAATATTGACATTATAATACAAAACCACACAGGCAAAGAAATATAAAGACTACATACGAACAGACAGGCATTATCCCTTCTGGGACATCAGCTGGTGTTAAACACTGAGTGACATGCTCACAGGTATTAGCCAAGATTTGTTTGTACCACATGCAGAGCTACATTGCACATCTTACAGCAGCTTCAGCAAATGTGAAATGGGGCTATTTGCATTTCTGAGTAAGTGGCTGAGATGTTCTTTATATATGAGTTACAAAGCCCACTCTGGCTTCTAATGTCACCCCATGAAACAGAGAAAAAAGGTGATAGACCTGGGTCTCTCTTTCTCGTAATCCAGACTGGTGATCTAACTGGTGGAATATTGGCTATTTCAGAGTTTGTTACTTCTTGTGCTTTGTATAGAGACCCCATGCTTATTTAAACTGGCACACTCTTCTCTTGTATCTCCAGTGCACACGTGTTTCCAAATAAAAAAAAAAACCTGTTCAATCAGAAAATTCTCTAATAACAGGAGTGGGAGAAGTTCTTATGCTCAGAATGCTGTGAATTTGGCACATCCTGATGCTTCCAAGACAGTACTCTCTGGCTTGCACAGCTGTCAAAATGCAAGTCAGAGCTGAGACATGGGAACTCCACTATGTCATCACATCCACACCACTGCTCTTCTCAGATCTGTTTTCTTAAGAGCCTTCAAACACTTTGTACAGTTCATTTGCCAATGGTTTAGCACACAGTGCTTCACCACTTCCCTTAGAAGACTCTTCCACATAAATGTTACTCATAAACCAAAGAGGAATTTATAATTGGATCCAGATCTTTTCCAAAAACTGTCACACACCATATATTAATTTCTGTATGTTGAGCAGTACATTTGAGTGCTTCTGTAATACTCATTCAACGTCCTTTGTTATACATGCTGGGATGAAACACTGCAAACCATTCCTCCTCTTCGTGTCTTTGAAATCTTTTCAGACAGTTGTATTCTTTATAGTCACTATTTTGAATATGAGGCAGATAAACACTGCACTGTAAAAGCCACACAATACTGAAAAAGGAAGTCTTGATTCTATTGTTTGCGTTTATTAGCTTGCAACACAATTTTAGAGAAACATACGTGGTGAAGAATATATCTTGAAGCAGAAAGATGTTTTGTCTTCTTTTGTGGTAAAGCAAAAGAATGAATGATCTTATGTTCTGCAAGATACATGAACACTGGGATTCAGCACAGCATTTTGTCATCTGAGAGTCACATGTAAAGTGTATTTATGATTGCAATTGTTTATTAGGTTGGAACTATACCTACCTTATGTGAAGGGGGGTAAAAAAAGGAACATAATTTAGGAAAAATGACAGACTTGACAATAAGTTCCCTCTTATTTAAGTCTCCTGCACCTGGGATCTCTCCCTTCAAAAGTAAAGCCATAAGTCACTCTGGAGAGAGGCCAACTGTCTGGAATCCTTTGTCCAAAACCAAGAGTAGGCTTCTAACAAGTCAAGACCCTTTCTCTTTTTGCAGTATCTTAAAAACTCCATTTCTTCCTACAGTTTCCCAAAAAACTTAAGAGACAAACTGAATCAATGCAATTGAGAACAGAGAAGTCATGCTCCAGGCATAAATGCTCAACACAGCCTACAGAGCAAACAGCACATGAGCAAACAACTTCTGCCCATCTGAGAGCATGAGAAAGCAGTCACAGGTATTAAAAACTGAACATAGAAAACAGTAGAAAAACTACCTCCAGCTCTTAAATGTATTTCTTACTGTTGATGAGTTTTAATAACATGTACAAAGACTTCATTATGCACCTGAAACTTTTAAAAATGAGGACCATTTCACTATCCATGGACTAAGTTCTTAGTTCATATGCTTAGAGCCTTGAAATCTTGCAGTCCCATGAATACAGGGCTCTCTACTCCCAATAGTTCATATATTATCCATTTTGTCCATAGCAGGCAGAATATCACTGCTTTGAAAATGCTAATCATTCAGAGAAAGAAAGATGTAGCCATGCCCGATGTATCACCAGAAGAGATTACTCCAGGGGAAATCAGACCATATAATTTCATGGGCACAAAAGAAAAAGCCTTGAGAACAGTCTCCCCTGGGTGGGAAAGTAGAACATTGTTGTCTTCCCAGCACTGTGTTCAACACACGCAACTCAGTACACCCTATAGTAAAAAAACAGGCAATGGCTTGAATGTAAGAATCAGTTGTAAGTGATAAAACTGACTTCTTCAGAGTCCAGCCATATCAAACCATTATGGTAAAAGATTATGATTAATTTGGATGAACTTTGCTTTTTTTAAAGCCTGAGGTAAAGACAAATCTGACTCGGTGCTTGTACAAACATCTCAGTACCAAGCTCCTGTCTCCACCTATTCCTAATTCAAGAGGCACAAATGAATGGAAGTGCCAGGAGCCTATTGAGGTGCCTAACTTCACATGGAGTTTTCAAGGCATGTGAAAGCCTATTTTGATTTAGTCTTAGTTTACCCTTCTGTCTCATCCCCCAAGCATTTGCAACCTCCTCGTGGGAGGAAAAACTCATGGATTTTTAGGATTTATTTCGGTCAGCATCTGCTTAATGTAAAACATATGAAGAATTACATTAGTAAGGCCCACAAACCAGGGTACCTCTTTCCGGTGGTGACAGCTCTCACCAGACAACCACAAAGTCTGGATTCTTGCACCATCTTTCTCCCAGTGGCACAGACGATACAGGAAGGAATAAGAAGTTTATATTCACATAGAAGTGTCTCCTCATGGCCATAGTACTGCATTTCTGGTAGATATCAAACACAGACTAGAAGGCCAATAGTCAGGGAGAGGTCTCCAGCATGCCTCTTGCATTTCCTGGGCAAGCTAGTCCTATAAAAGGTAGACTGAACCAAAGTCATCTCTGGTTGTGCTTAAGATACAACAAGCTCTGCTCATCTCTTGGGAGAACTGTTATTAGTCAAATTTAGAATAAGGTCCCAAGCGGATGAAATTATCCACCAGCAGTAAAGAAAGCAAGCATCCCCCAAAATCCAGAGGAGGGCAGCTCATCATTCCCTGTATTGTAGGTCTTGTTCTGAGGTACTGATTATGAAAGGCACAACAGTCAAAGCTTAAGATCACACTTCACACACTTAGAAGTTAAGCAAAATCTAATTCATAATACACATCTTCCTCAATCTAGTGTTTAATTACTTCAATGGGGAAAAATATTGAGCTTCAGCTCTTTAGAAAGAAGAGGTTGCTTTTTGTTTAATATTGACACCACATTTGCACATTACAGGACAAGAAATTTTTGTCAAATGTTTCATTAAATTTTTACTTTGCCATCTATCTTCAGAATATAAAACCATGAAAAACCACTTACATGGTCCTGATCTAGGAGAATTATTGAACCTTGCTAATCTTTCGAACAAGTTTTAGCTTTAGATTTAGCTTGTCCAAGCATTTTAAAGAGGATTTTCCTCTAGGCAAAATGTTAAAAGCTGGTTTTGAAAAGACATATGGCTATACAGTTGCCTACAATTACTGAATATTTTAGTAGCCTGGTTCAATTTAATTTTTGCAAAATATTTTTAGATGCAGAACTTTTAAACCTCAGAAATGAGAGTCAGATAGTGATGTTGCTTATGAATATAAAATGTAATATGCTTCTGTCCCAAAAGACTGTAATTGAAAATCACAGTAATGATTCCAGTCACAAAACAAGTATTTTCCAACAGTACACATTGGTTGCCTGAAACAACATTCCCTTCTCGTGTGCTCAGAATAAGGATTGGATTAAGTCAGAGACCACTGTGGAAGACAATCTTCCAACAGAAATGAGCAGAATGCCTTATGGGATCCCTCTTGCAAGATGGAGTTCCCCGTCACCAACCACATGGTCTTACCCAGAAAGCTCTGAAATTCACGGTGGCCATCTCACCACTTAGGCTAAATATTGGTCTGAAAAGCAGTTCTGAAGAACAGCCCTCTAACTAGTAAGAGGGTCGGCCAGAAAGGGAAAGGCCAGAATGAGGCCATTGGTGGTGTTTGTATTTCGGTGTGGAGTGTGTGTGGTGTTGGCTCTGTGTGTATATGTAGAGATACATATATACACACATGTGTGGCTTTGTTCGTGTGCCTACTAGGAATGCATGCTCAGTCTTACTACTGGTTGACATGGAATCATGGAGCTGTGGAAGCGTCATCTCTGTTGGGTTGCAAAATTCCTGCCCCACTCCTCCAAGCTCCAACACCCCTAATAGCATTTACGTCGGTTTCCACCCATTTCTTCCTCTCCTGCCAGAGAATGATAATAAAGGTAAGATGAGGTTAGGAACTTTTCTTTAAACAATTATATCTAAAATTTGCCTGGGAAATAAAACATAACTGATGGGATATAGACATGTTATTTACATTGTGTACCAATAAAAAGTAACTAGAACTGGTAGATGTGAGCATTGAGTCTCCAATCCCTTCTGTGGTTATGTTTCCTAAATCATGCAGGTGGCTCTTGAGAGTGAGAAAGAAACAGAGAGAGGAAGAGCCTTGCCTGTCCAGTAGTCTCTATGTTAACTGACTTCCTTCAAAGTATAAATGTTTAAACCCACAAAAAATTGGGACGCTTACTCATCAAAATAAAAGTGACAGGCTTAAAATCTTTTTAAGGCATAATGGCAAATGGGCTTTCAGACATGACCTAAAGGAGAACAGAGGTGGGGACTACGGAGGCATAGACATCGTATGTTATAAAAGGCATCAGTGTGTGTGTATGTGTATAGATGTACACATGAATGCTTGTGCATATTTTACATATTTTACACACACAGAAATTTCTTTAAATTTACTGTTGATTCATTTCCATTCAGAAAGTTGTTATAATAGTGCTTGTTTTGAAGGAGAAAGACATGTCCGCTTATTTGATATACCAGATGATTTCTAAGCTAAAGAGGTAACTTGCAGTATTAAATGTTATCTTCTTAACGGTATTGCTGTTCTGCAATCATTAAAAAGAAATTACAGTGTGGAACAATACACAGAGAACATCTGCAAAAAGAAAGATACATTTTAAATGGTTTTGTGAATACATGCCCTGCGGTTAGATTTAACTGTAGAATTGTGTTTGAATGTAACCCGAGGTGACAGTTGAGGGAGCACACTAATTTAATAACAGTTGATGAATTAAAAAACTATTACTTTTAAAAATCACTTAGGAAGTCTCCTCTCAATCCCCTTGGTTGCCTGGTTGATTCTTCTAGACAGAATGTCAAAAAGATTTGGAAACATGCAGTCTGTACAAACCACTGTGTCTGGTTTAGCCTCTTTTTCACTTTCTAAAGAGACTTACATCAAAGCTTTATATTTCCATTCCAATAGATACACTCTGTATGAGAGTTTTCCTTTTGGGGCAAAATAGTGCTGATTATCAAAAAATTTCTTCTAAACTGAATACATAACCTTTAGCATCCAACACTTTTAAATAAGTTTCCTTTCAAAGAAGAATATGTTAATGACACAAAGTCCAAGAGTCCTTATGGTGATAAATCACTCCTTTATATTTATGCATAACAGAAAATGTACTTTTCCAGGAAAAACTCTTCTATGGTGGCCCAAATATCTAATAATTAAAGCTAAGTAGTGCAAACATTATAAACGCAGTGCTGGCAAAATGAGTATGGAAGAACTATTTGAACATGACAGTTGTGGTTTCTAAAATTCAAAGCAATCAGGGAATGACTATGAATGAGGTAAAAAAACCTTAAATACCCAAAAGTTAATTCCCACCACTCACAACAACCTCAAACAAAGTAATTTCGGTTACTTTTTTTTCTGGATTTAGACTCTTGATATTTCCATGTTTAGATTAGATTATTTCAATGAATTCTTCAAGAAGCACAAATTAACATGATGCCTTATCTGGTAAGAAAACAGTGCTTCTCTGAGTAGTGGTACATAAAGGAATGTCATTATATATAAAAAGACAGAACTTCTGAAACAATGTTTTTTTAATTAAAGAAGAGGCAGTAATTATAGTACAAACAAATATGTTTCTCTGCAGCCCAAGTTCTAGCTATGACTTCTCATTTGTCAGGGGACACTCTGAGGTTTAAAAAAACCAGCTAGCGCTGAACACTTTAAACAACACTCTATTTTAACAGCTCCATGAAAACAACATTAAATGAAGCACAATACTCCCACTAATTAATTTTCCTCTTCTTTCAGAAGTGGATCAAAGAGTCAAAGATTTCCTGAGTCATGGATTAAAAGTCTTCTCTCATGAGAAAGACATGAATTCTCTCGTCCTGTAATAACAGTAATAATGTACTATGCGTATGTAGTACGCACCTATGATTCTGTCTTTTCCTGTCCAGACTTTAGAATTTGAATTATATTATATCCATACATTGAGTCACAATTACTATAAGAAAAAAAGGACTTGTATTTTTTTCCCAGCCCTGTGTGTCTTAAAATGCAGAAATTATTATAATTGTTACCTATTAGAAACAAAAATCTCACCACTGATCTTCGAACCCTAGAGCTGAAGTGAAGCCCCTGCTCCAAGGATGCATTAATTGTACTCACAATATTCTTGAAAGAAGCTTGTCCAGCTTTATTTCAAGAACTTCCTAACAGATATTTAACAATATCTCAGACAGCATATTTAAATGTTCTGCCACCTTTATTATAAAGTTCCATGGGATTTTTTTTTAGCTATATCTAGCCTAATTTCCCCCCATAGAATCTTAAGACAGTTATTATTGTTTTTATATCTTAGAAACTATTCCTTTCCTATTTTGAAGTATTGAAAAGAACGTCACCTTTCTCCTTCCATGATGCTTTCTGTCGTTAGGATAAATGGTAGCCTTTTCATAGAAATTGTGAACATTTTCTAGACACTGCTCATCTTTTTTATGTTCCAGCTGTTTTATTTTTCCAGCTGTTCTAAATCATTCTTAAAGCATGGTGCAAAAAAATTGCAATAGGAGTTAAGCTGAGGCCTTTCTTGTTTCAAATAAAGAGGAAGTATTACTATTTGTTACCGTCTGTTTTCTTTGCAAAAGTAGTCTTCTTTAATCATAGTCAATTCATGAATCACTATGAAAAGTCAATTTTTGCAAAATTTCTACCTAACGATTTTGTTCTGCTGGTATTTGGATATCTTAGTATTCTGTCACAATCAAAAAGATCCTAATACTTTACCAAGGGATCCAAGGAATTTTTTTACTTAAAAGTAATATATATGCATGCATCCATGCCTTTGCATATCTATGTACGCATGCATATATATATTTTTAGATAGTGATCTTTGTCCATAAACTTTTATTTCTTTCAAACATCTGTTTGTTTTTCCTTCAAATAAGTAAATAAACAGCAAAAACATGTTCTTCATTGTTGTTACAGAGTAAATGTGATCATGCTCAAACAAATGATTCAGCACTGTATATCTGGTTTGTCCTACCTTAAGCTTTTCTATAACTTAAATGAAAAACACCTATGATTCATTGCTGAAAAATCCAGGTTCTCTCATGGAGCATAAACGTCATTCTCTTTTATATCTACAAAGGGCCAGTTAGACAAATAGAATGTTATATGCTAGGGAAAATGCAAACATATAGATTTTAAGCAATGGAAGAGCGAATTTTGGGTATTACTGAATTTTGGCTGAAATAAATAAGAAATCACATCTTAGATATAAACCATGTAATTTAATCTTTAGTTTGCAAATGACCTTATGATTATTGAAGACCATGAAGTTACAGTTTGTTCATTGATATTGCACAGCTGACACAGCTCTGGGAGAGTGAGTTAAATTGTTATTAGAACTCTGAATTCAAACCATACAATGAGATCTTTTCTGCAAACCAGAAAAAATGTCATTTACCTGTCAGATCCCAGAGTAAGCAAGACTGAGAGTTAAGAAGCCTTGTTTTTCTATTTTCTATGTATTTTCTTTCTTTTCTATTAGCTGTAAGAAAATCTCTCTGGAGACATTTAGAAAAAGGAATGAGCAGTGCTTTTAAAGCTTTGGTCATTTAGCTTGGCTTTATCAAAGAGCCTTGTAAAATAAAGGACCCAATATAAGTTTATTGCCATTTTGTTTTTCTCACTCAGCTCTGTAGGTCAAGAGGAGCAAACACCAAAGACAAATTAATATTTTTTTTTTCTTCTCTCTCCCACATTCATGTGGACACAATCATTATACAGAGGTTAAGGGAGAAAAAAAAAAAAAAAGACTCCTGTTCTTATTTCAGGGACATTTTTTTATTCCATATATATTAAAAAACTGTTAAGAAAAAGCATTTTACATAAAGGCAGTCTTTGATAAGATAATTATTAGAGGGATATGCAGTCTCTACAATGTATTTGCTAGTGTGAATAAATAAGAACATGAATAGTGTTATGGTAAAATATTAATAATCATATAAATTTATTAAATTTTCTACTTAAACTCTCAATTATTGTACTTCAGGAATAGAAAATCTTTAATATTTCCTTTCATATATTAAAATGTCAGACTTTGGTCCTATATTTGCTCAAGTTCTAATCCCTGTGGGTTTTCTGCTCTAATATCTAATATCCAATATCCTATATTAACTACAGAGCATTCATAGGTTTCTCAGTGATTACAGACATTTAAGGGGGTATTGAAGAAGGATTTAATGTCCAAGAAGACAATCACATGGAAGCAAAGTAATAGTATTAAAAAGTCCTATTCATAGAGGATGATATTCAGCTGTTTCTCATTAGTGCTGTCATTTTTTTATTTTTGTTAAAACCTACCCTTGTTTAGGTTTCTAGACCTTCTACTTGTTTAGAAGCTTATATTTCCAGAAAAGAGAGCCCTTAGGTATTTTTTCTTTCTTGTGATTTAACCCTTGCACAGCCTTCTCTTAGAAGGATTACCTTTGTTTCCATTGTACCTCAATATATAAAAGACACTCCACTGTATGTTTGAACAGTAGTAGCTCTTAATTTGAATAACATAAAGCACAATCTCACCATTGTTTGGAAAATTATATTATAGGAGAAAATGTAGATGAATATTATAGGCTATGGGGAAATATAGAGGCTTTTTTTTCTTAAAAATCATCTTGATAACTTAAAAAGCAGTATGTATAAGGGGAAGATGATTCTTGCTCTGGAGAAAACTGGAAACCATGAAACATTAGTTAAAAAAAAAATACCACTGTAGCAAATCCACTTGTGTATTCCAATGCATGTTTACTAGTAATGATTGACAAATACATGTAATAGTAGCTAGAGTAGAAAAACTGATCTATCACTATAACCACAGCTTAAGAAAGACTGATAGGTAAATAAGCAGAGAAACACACATATGTCCACAGGAGAGCGGCTTTTTTATTTCCCCTAATCTTTTTTCCTTTTTTATTGCTGGTAGCAGGAGAAAGGATTATCTTTAGTAAATGCCTCACAGGTAAAGCTGAAGACATGGTCAGAGGACAATGTTCAAATGGAGATGAAGAATTATGCAATATTAATACAAGAAAAAGCTTCCTCCATTATGTTCTACAGCAGTTAGTCTTAAAAAAATAAAAAGATAATCCAAATGTTACTTTCAGTAACTGCTTATTTCAGTGTTTTTGAGCTGTGATTCTCCATTCTCTTTTCTAAATGGTATAGAAAATACTAGTATTCTCTACAAGGGACAAAAAAAAAAGTGTTTCTTCAGGTTATGAAATTATTTCCTCTCAGATCTTTAAAATATCCTCTTGAAAGCCCATTTTTACATGATTTTAAATCCTTTGATAATTGAACTACTGAGAGTATACTGTAACATGGTGCTTCTATTGTAATGAGGTTTCTGTGGTGCAATATGCAAATTGAGCAGAAAAGAACTAAAATCATTGTCTTTGTACAAAAGGTCAATAAAAATTACAGATAAATCACTGAATTGTCATGATGCTTATTCCTTCATATCAAGGAATATTACATAGCTTCTATGATTTAGATACTTATGATAAAGACAAACAACAAAACCAAAACTACAAAAAAATGAAGAAGCTCTTACACAGAAACAGACTTCATATTTTCCTTAAAAAATATAAAAAATATTATACCTTCTCAGTAGTTATCACCTCACTTCTTTTTTTGCCCATGAAATTTTCTCTAAACTAGGTACAAGCAAATTGCAGTAAAAGATTTTTGATCCACTTCTAAAAGCTGTTACAAGCTGTGCGAATCAGCGGTCTAGCTTTTCTGTCTATCTTGTGAACATTAAGGACATGTTGCAAGTCATCTCCTTTAGTAGGTTGGAATAATCACCTGCCCTACTAATCAAAGGGCAGCCACTGCTGAGTCTCGCAGGCCTGTCAGTGGGTTGATATGGGTGATCTTAGTCACATGTACATTTTAAGAGTCTAGCATCCAAACCTATTAATTTTTATTCTTATATTAAGTTCATGAGAACTGATAATACTAGTATAATACTAATGATTTGTTATGTTTCACACATGGTCAAATAGAAAAGCTTGAACTCCAGCTTTCTTTAAACTTATGCCAAAACAGAAAGTAGAATAGCAATATATTTATGAAAAGCTGTTCATAAATATGTTTTAAAAAATAAATAAAAAAGAACATAAGAGAAAGGGAAAGCTTTCCACTTAATTTTGCCTGATCCAATTTTGGCTATTACAGCCATTGAAACTTGTATCAGAACTGCCACTATGTCTGTCATCTTGCAGTCTGTATTTCCCACATTCCTATTATTCTTTGTGGGTAGGTCTTCCAGCAATCAAGCTAGATGGAAAACTATAAATATAAAATGGAAAACATTGCTCAAAGAGTAAATTTTTTAAACAGAAAAACATGAAATAAAATCATAAGCTGAACTCTTAGAATCTCCATAGATTTTGTGAAAGATAAGAGGTGGGTAATGTCAAACCAGAACAGTTTGACAAACTGAAATATTTAATTATTGAAAACTGTGTTCAACTCAAAAAATTAGGTGTTATTTTTGGCAAGAATGTCTTCCTGTGTGAAACACTGTGGCATTTGAAAACACATTTTTTCCATCAAACTGTACTTTGATGGAAAATTCCCAGCCAGTTTGAGCTATAATTCATTTTCTTTTCCCCCTCTTGTATAAATATTGTTTTACTTGTTTGTATTGTGCTGTTTTTACCCCGAAAGAGAGAAGAACACAAGTAATGAGTTACACTCTAGTAAGTCTACTAGGAACTTAGACATCTGTTTTCTTTTAAAAACCCAGGATAGAGACTGTGAAATTGTCCAGTGGTGAACAACAAACACCTAGAAAGATGGTACTTTGTTTATTTGGGCCACAAAATTATGCCGATAGTTAAAAACAAAAATCAAAAGAAGAAAAACAGAAGTCTAAGAGAAATATATAAATATATGACAGGCTACAGAGAGAGTATTAGATCAATAACTGATTTTTTTTTTCTTTCATTAACCTTTTTTATTCCTCTTACTGATTGATTTATTTGTGCGTTGTTTTGTTTTTGTTTTTTATATGGTTGTTTTGATTAAAGCACTGGTAATGTTTTTTCAGTCCTGTCTCAGATCTTCCTATTAAAAGTGAGACCAAGGAGTCAGTGCAATATTAACAGAATACTATGTATACCTGTTCATTAAATTAGTAATTTTCACCTCTTTAGCTATTTTCTGAAAAAACTTTTTATGTGGAAAGAAAATTTTCAAATCTTTGTGGGAGTACATTGTCATACAACATAATTACATATTACTTTGACATTAATATCAATTAATTACATGTGTCTAATTTTTTACTTTTAAATTGTAGGAATAAGGAGCATTTTTGTATCAGTTTCTGAAAAAATTTTGAACTCTTATGCCTATGTTTAAGCTCAAAGTAGCAGATGTTTCATTATTTTTTTATGGGTGATTTTCTGAGATTATTTTAGTAATTTCAATATTTCACTTCCTCCTCAGGTGGCTAAGAAATTGCTCTCGTAGAAACACATCCAGATTTGTACTACTTTTCAGAGGCTTATTTTGCAAAATCATTGTAAAACAAAGCCATCATAAAAATTGAAATTATTAGAAAATTTTATTAAAAAAATACTCTTCAGGAAACAGAGAAACCACTTCTTGTTATATTTATGTCTGTGATAATTGGCTTTCAAAATGATCCTAAACAAATATATATTACGAACTTACTAACACCCATCTTAGGTCAAATAATAGATATGTTTAGTTTCCGGGAATGACTGAAGTACAAACCTAGAAAAGAGTTTAAGAAAAGGGAAAATATCATTGTATGCATTCTTGCTCTGAATCTGTATGGAAGTATCTGGTTTCAAGTAACAAATAACACATTGTATAAGGACAGTGTGAAAGACTGATTACTAATTAACACTTAACAAAATTAGCATGAAGTACTGGATTTAGATCAGAGGTCAGACATTCTTTCTACTGCTCAGCATTAACATTGCCCATATGTTCATTTCCTTAACACCACACCCTACAAAAACCTAGGATTTGAAAGGTGAAAAGTGGCTTGATTGATTTCCTGAAAGAATTCAAAGTCCAATTAAAATGAAAGAGATTTCCATTTGAGAAAATATGCATGGATAAATGAATCTTTCTGAGTAGTCCCATTGAATACTCACATTGTTTATAATATTAATCTATCTTAAAGTATTGTCATTCTTACAAAGAGACACTTACAGCATTATCTGCAGTGATTCATGACCCAAAAGAATATGGTAATACCCAAGAAAATTAACTGATGAGATGATAATCACGGTCCAATAAACTATCAACAAACCCATCCGTGTTAATATGTTTATTGGGAAAAAAAAAGTATGCTTACTTCAATCATCAAAGCTTAGAAATTTCACATTGTTTAAAAACTCCATTGGTAGAGTTGCAAATCTGATCCTAGCTAAGTGGCAAATTAAGTTGAGGAAACAATAAAAGCTAAATGTATATCCAACACCACACAGGGAATAGTGCAAACAAACTCAAAAGATAATCTTTTGGGAACAATTTGTTAGGTATAATAATTCTAAATGCTACTTAAATATACTAAGTACTTTTTTTTTTAAAAAAAAAAGCAGTATCAAAAGTTCTCTATGAGGTTATTGTTGCTAGAAATATCATAAGCAACTAAAAAAATGCCCCCCCCCAAGTCCCTGACTATAATTGGCATATGAATCAAAATCTAATTATATCAAATAGATC
>JAOXNG010000001.1:164979581-164995353 GCA_028566535.1 Scolopax minor | reverse complement strand
TAAAAGCAGTGGAGAAAGCAACTGCTAAGGAGAAATCCAATAAAAGCAGTGCTTAGCCCTTTAATTCAAACTTACACATTTTTTTTTAGTATTCTGGCAGTCCAAAACTTAAGCAAAACATCACAGCTTTAAAAAAAAAAAAGCCACCAGACTTTTTTTTTTTTTGCTTAGGATTTCATGTCCTAGGAGAAGAGTTCCTTTCTTGTTTTGGATCAGTCGTTGTAATGTTTTCCTTTCTTCTCCTGAACATTTTAGCCAGCTGATAACATGCCGGAACCCTCAGGACAGAAAGGTAGATACGTGGGCTCTGTTAATGCTTTCGCTGATTTTCCTTGACAGTATGAGAACATCCCTGTTCATCTCTAGGCCTGTCCTTGATGCCTTTGCTGCTTAACCCAGAGGAGCCTTAAGATCACTTTTAATGTATTGACTTCTTAGACTTGCACAATGATTGCTGTCAGTCCTTTTTAAAACTGCTTATCTTGTTCTTTAGGAAGAAAACTGAGTTGATTGTAATTGTCTGTTTTACAGAAGTTAGCATAGTGTGTTGCTATCTATCCATGTGAGACTGTAGTGTATTTGCATGAAACATTGTTTTGACAAAAAATGGTCTGACAGGGGGGCTTGAGGGAGGTGTACTCTTAAAGGCAAGTGTCATGCTTAAAGTATTCTTTGTGCTCATAAACAGATACAGTAAGGCAATGGGAAAATATTTATTCCATGCAAGGAACATTTCTCTCATCCTTCCTGCATTGCATGGGATGGTTTGATATGCTGCAAATGCTACTTCATGGTTCATACTACTTCCATAGAGTCACAAAACTTTTTGGTGAGCAACAATAGATCTGGTGCTTCAGTCTATTTATGTAGAGCATACCATTTCCCTTTTGTTCGTATGGTGTCTGGAATCACTTTACAGATTGTTTATTACAGCCTCAGTACCGGTCATATTCCAGTAACATCTTTTGTGCTGATAGAAGTCCACGTGGCCTCACCGGCCTTTGAAGAAATACTGTAATGTACTATTCCATGTGATGAAAGCTATCAAGATCTTTTCCTATAGATATATATACACACATATATTCATATATACATGTGCTATATACAAGTATACATACATGTATACATATATACACACGCACATATATTCTTTATATATTGGCATATGTATATATGCTTTGGCTTATTAGGATGAGTTCTTTAGTACTTAATTTTCTATAGACAAAGTATGTCATTTAGAAAAATAATAAAAAGAGATAAAACATTCATAAGAAAGAGCAGCAATTTAATTTCCTTTCATTTTGACACATCACTTACTTGATTGCATGTTGCGACCTTTAAGGATTCTTGCCACTGTCTTGAATTGCACACATTTTACTGTTAAGGCTCAGAGATTCCAGATTTATTTGTCTGTGTCCAGACAAATAAATCATTACATTCTTTACTCAAGTTCAGTTTCTGAATTGGAAGTCAGTGCTCACACTTCGACTTGTGGTTGATTATTTGAGATGGGATATACCTGTATATACAGATACTGATATCAGAAGTGAAAACAAACAGTTCTTTCTTTTTCAGTTAATATCCACAGGACTAAGAACTGATTACAAAAATATTTCCATAAATCACCAACTAAAAACGAGAGTGTTTCCTGACCATACACAATTAAAAAACACCAACAACGTTTATCAATAATGTTTGTCATTCCACAAACTGTATATTTACAGGGTTTATAAAAATATGACTAATGATTGTTTTTCTACCACAATTTTATGAATCATTAGGCAGATTATTATAAAGAATGTGATTCTGCAAGTGTGTCTGCATGGACAGTATTGAACTGACATAGAGTTTTGGTCTTGCATTTTAAACATTCACCTTTATCAGTTTCTCTGACAATTTTAAAATTTCTGAAGCTGTATAAATAAAATCTAAAACTGTCAGGTTTAATTTTTTCCAAAATGGCCTTAAGCTTTTATGTCATTCCTTTTTACCTCTACACAAAGTACATAACTGTACACATATTGTGTATAATTTTCCTGCATCTAGTGAGTTTTCTTTCTTATCAATACATACATGTAGAAATAGAAGTTTCAATGCTATTAAGTATGTAGGCCTTGTGTAAAATCCTTAAAAGGGGAGTACAATGTTTTCTTAAATTCTATGTTATGTTGGTAAAATATGCAGTTTTCTTTAGCTATACACTTTAAAGAAGAAACACCTGAGACAAATTACATAATTTGTAAATTTTGGTATGACTAGAAAATACCCAGGAAGACTCTTCTGGAATCCATTTTTTAGTTCTTAACAATACATTGTCTGTATTCAGGAAAATTTTGAAGACTACAGGGATGCTTGTATGAAGCAAAGGAAATCTTTCTCACACCCTTTCAGTCAGACTGTACTAATACATTTTCTAGATTATTTTGAAGAATTTTTTCTGTACTAAGGATATGAATGTCAAATGTGGAAATTAGTTTTACAATTAACAAGTTAGTCTTCAAAATGTGGTACTTTTCATGGACCTCTACTTATTTATTTGTAAACTTAGTGTTTAAAAATAACAGACGGAATAAGGATCTGCATTTGCTATTTCAGTGGAAGGTAAAGCTCCTCTCCTCCCTCATTTGTCACTTCTCAGTGTGACACATAAGGAGTCATTAATTCCACACAAGATGTATGAGTCAAGTATCCTGCCCTGCCTGCAGCTAGTCTGCATCAGAACCTCTTCCCCTATATTTCTTGCAACACCAACTCTCTGAACTGTGTATAAGTACTGGTCTGAGAGCTTAAGATACTATACTGAAAGAAAGTCTTCTTCTGGAACAAATAAGTAGCATATTAACATTCAAACCTGAGAAAGCAGACTGAGCAACCCTGTTGAAACCCATATACATATTTTTACATGAAAATTCCAAATGGAGAGACAGTCACCAAGGATAAATCTTAACTAAGTAGGATCAGGGAACATAGAACATGCACAGAAAACAAACAAATTAATAAAAGCCCATAGCACAGCATAGATACAATTATGGAAACTACCAGTGCCTACTATAAAACCAATGCAGACCCTTTTTCTCATGTTTCAAAGGAAATTAAGAAAGGTTTTATTGAACTATAAGTTTCACAACCCTCAAGTGAACAGGAAAGAAATAATTAAGTTTGGCATTAGGAAGCAGAGGGTTTTATTTTGTAGCCCTCCATTTATTTACTGCAAGTACAGAACACCTATTTCCCTCACAGAACTATGGCACCTTTATCTTTTTCATTGGGATAGGTCTTAATCAAAACCTTTTTCTGCTTTGAACATAGTGCTTCTATGGCTTTTTTACAGTCATTAACACATTGCAATTATGTAAACAAAGATCAGGATTCCCCTGTAAAAGTGATATGCAAGCCTTATGGCTATTCTAACCATAAATATTTTAATTTTTTAATGATCCATATTAATAGGCAAATATTTGAAAAATATGCTGAAAAAGATCTTCAGTTTATAAGAAAAGAGTCAGGTTAAATTAACAACCTGCTATTATCCTAATTAAGAGTCTAAGTAACTAAATTAATTTAGAACCATACAGGCATATGTAATATAAAAGCATACATGCATATGTAAAGTTGTATGCATTAACCATCATCCTGCAAAAAATTACGTTCCTTGAAGTGTTCCCAAGAAAGTTATATTGAAGTTAATATTCTTTATATTTCATTTTTCAAGATAAATACTCACATGGTCCTTTGAATTTCCTGCTGGTGTGAACTAGAACGACACATTTTATCCTACTATTTTTAGCACTATGATTCCTAACAAAATTGTGTTTCTTAGTCATTTAATAAAATATGATCTAGTGGCTGCAAATTGTCTTTATTTTGGGAACAGATGAAGCCAAGCTGTTTTCTCTTGCATTCTCTTAGTAATCCTGCTTTATTGCAGTATTCAGCTCATTGTAAATATGTAAACATTTCTTATTTGCACTAGTTCCTTCTTCAGTATCTGTGCAATAGATCTTGAAACTTTTCTTTGTTTTCCTTGCTCATTGACAGAGAATTCCCAGTTAGGAAGAATTTAATATCAAAGTTAAAATCTCCTAACCTATTCTGAGATAATCCATCTTGTTCATAAATTTTGGTGTTGGAGTGACAGATGTCCCTTGATCTGTATCAATCTTTTAGAACAGGTAGATTCTCTTCTCCTTTCCTCTCCTCTTTTCTCCTCTTTCCTCTCCTCTTTTCTCCTCTTTCCTCCTGAACTTGGCAATTTTTTGAATGTGAATTCAAAATATGCCTAGAGGTGACTGGTCTATAGAGAACAAAAGTTACCTAAGTACTTGCAGTCTTCAGTTATGATGAATCAGATGCATATTTTTTCCAATGTACTTTTCTTGACAATGACACAAGGAAAAAAAAAAAAAAAGAGTTATAGTTTAGCATTGTACAGCATGCTAGCAACATAGAAACTCCTCTATTAATCTACCTATGCTACATTTTCTTAATAACTTTTGCAACCCAATAAGAATTATTGTCTATTGACTGTAGTGAAACAGTCCTCTCCATGACCACTTAGCCAGCTGAAACTTTTTAGAAAGCAAAACGGAGTACAGCACCTAATACCCATATAGAAGAAAAAATCCAGTGTAAAATCAACAGAATTTCATTTGACTTCTTTGGGCTTTGACTTATTTTCTGATTTCTCTGGATTTACAATCAAAATCCTTTAAGGTATATTTGAATAAAATCTAAATTTAAAAAATCCTTGTTAGTTTATATATGCTAGTTAAGTTCTACTTACTTTTTTTTTTCCTAATATGATACAGTCTACCAATTAGTTACCAACTGAATCTCTAAGTAGTCAGCCTCATACTGTAGTTACAGATATACCAATTGAAGTATAGTCAGATCTTCTGACTTTCATGTCTGACAGTAGTTGAATGCCTAGCTCTCGTAAGACCCTTGAAAGAAAAACAATTCAATGCTTTGGTCTAACCCATAGATACAGCAATTGTGTAAAGCTTTTGAAACAAGTAGTGAAATATTCTGTACTGCATTTTTTTAAAAACAAAATTGCTTGGTCTTCTGTTCCTAAGGTGGAGAGCAAAGAAATACACACATACACATGCTGTATTAGTTTGCAATGTTCTTATGGTGTTCTTTTTCAAATTACAACCTAAAATGTTCACGGTTCCAGATGAACTGCTAACTTCAGATTCATCTGTCAATAGTTTAAAAAGGTTACTTCTTGCACACAGAAGTGCAGATATACTAATATGTTATAAACACTTTAAAGGTAGAGGAAAAAAAAAAAAAAGAAAAGAATAATTGCTAGGTGAGCAGTAATCAATAATCCAAACAAAGGATATGATATGTTTTACATATGTTTACATTCATTATTTCATTATTTATATTACAATGCTTAGTCTTTTTCAATAATTTTGAATAGGAAACCATGAAATATTGAAACTGCTGTGTAAAATGATTTGCTTTCCTTTGGCTATGAATAATGCATTGATATTTAACATTAGTATCCTGTTAAACACAAATGAGTTTCTACATGCTGAGTATGCCTAAGCCTATTTATGATAATGCATGCTTGTGCCTAACCTAATTGTACATTGCATGCTACTGCTGTTCCACAGAGATCTAGGTAACATGGATTATATCACCAACTTGCAAAAACACTTGAAGAGTAAGTGCTGCAATAGTCAATCAAATCACTAGATTGCAAATAGCCATAGCATTCAATTAGTTTCTCTTGAGGACAGTGTATATATACTCAGTAAAATTCATAGACCCAGTAAAAGTCTAATGCACTAATGAATTAATGTTTAAACTCTGTGTTCTGAACACCAGTTTTGGATATGTACTATAGGAACTGCAGCAACTGAGAGCACAGGTCAAAGAATGAACACTCTTTGGATCTGTAAAGTCATGGGTAATAACTTTTAATCTACAACTCAACAGAGTAGTAGATTGCAACAGTTGGAAGCATGTGAGCTAGTTTTCAGTTTAAAAGTTTTTTTCCATTAAGTCCAAGTTCAGAGTTTTCAGAAAATGGTAGAACTGAGAAAAAAAAAATCTCCTTATTTTGGGTCTTTTCTACTTCCGAAAAGTCTATCGGAAGTAAAGTTATCCTTCTTTGGTTCAGTTGCTATATGAAAGAGCAAAGACTGCAAGAGAATTGGGCTGTAATAGGAAGCACACAAGCTATAAAAACAAATCTGAGTATAGTTGATTACAGATACAACTCAGGAAAGGTGTGACAGATTTATGCTTGGTTGTCCACACTGGAATATTTTTATTTGGTTAAAAATGCATTAAAAGGAAAATAATGTATTGAATGGGCCAGAATTATTCAGTTAATCCCTGCATCTAAATCCTCAGACAATCCTACAAGAAGCTACCTCCTTGAATATGATTTCTTAGTTTTGCATTCTGCCACATAGCCATCCTCCTTGTTTTATCCAGGCTATTATCACAGAGCAAATAAAGCCCATTAAAGAAATTAAATCTACCGGATTTAGAACCCATTTCAGCCTTTCTGTGAAAGTGGAAAGAACACAAACTACATCTGCCAATGATTTCATTTTTGGCTTCTGTTCTCAAATAGCCATTTATTTTTAGAAAACAACTTTAAGGATAATGTTAGTCACTATAGAAATAAACACATTAGGTAGAATAAAAATGCAATGGACAGAGTAAAAAATATATAGTCTCCTGAATTAAAAAAATATGTTAAAAGTTTCCAGGGGATTTCTCTCTACTGAAGATATGGCATAACTACATCTAAGCCCATTTTTGCAGAAGGAATGTCAGACTTCTCTTTAAAAAACATATGTCTTGGGTGCATAAAACGTGCTGAAAAGCATTGAAGGGTGTTTTTTGACCAGTTCAGCATGTTATATCAGTAGTTTAGCTGTAATTTTGATGGTGCAAGTTCAGCTCTAATATCAGACTCATTGAGCTATGTTCTATTTTATTTCCAAAATAGGAATAGGCTTATATTTTTTCATATTTTTTTTATTTCAGCAGATGTGGACTCCTGCTTTATTTTTGTGCAGTCAGATGGTGCAGAGAAAATGAACCTTTGAATTCACTTTTGAGGTGAAAGTAAGAATTTTTATTCATATATAACAAACCTCATCTTATCTTAAAATGTCCTTGTGGTTCCGGTCTTGTGAATCTGGGTTTCTTACACAGACTAGGAAGAAATTAGTACAGAAATCAGACATTTTCCCGCTGTAAAAGGGAAGAAAACTCTTTTCAGGATGAAGAAAGCAAAATTCAATTTAGTGTGCTCAGGGGTGAGGGATAAGGACAAGAGTGGGAATATTTCCAGTAAAGTAAAAAGCAGAAAATAGGTCAGGAAGAGTGAACTTTCTGTTCTTTCTGCTATTACAGAAGATGAGAATAGGGTAAAGTAGTGACTTTATTGAGAGAGTCCGTTTCATCAGCTGTGGCGACATTGTTGCACACCCTTAACCTTTCCTCAGTGACACTGGCAGATACAATAGGTAGGAATATATACATTATTTCTGCTTCCAAAAATCTATTGTCCTACACATTACTTGCTACGTGCCTTGCCTATATATAAAGTCTTTTACAAACAATTAACCTTTGCAATTAAATTGATCTCATTTTCACATGAGATTTTATAGACAAAGCAACTTTTTTTAGAACCTTTAGTAAGAGTAGCTTCTTAATTAATTTTCTGACTTTGTTTTTCCTAAATCTTTATCTGACTTAAAGACATAAGTACAACTGACCATCTCCTGGCAACTGTGTGAAGCCATATGGATTTTAATGAGTCACAGACAATGAACAGGTGTGAGCTTTGCTGGAGGACAGCTACTGAGTTAGTATTAGGGCCTAGTATTCTGCATAGGGATAGATTTTTTAATCTAAATCACCTAAAGCATGGTAGTCATCATCTCAGTCCAATTAATAATAAAGAATGTGAGTAGTGAATTAATACAAAGTGCTGTTCAATGTGCAGTGTAATCTGAATGGAAAAAAATATTTCTCCCCCACTTTTTTCAGCTTTTATTTGGTTTGGGTTTATTTTTTTGAAAGAGTGAGATCTCACTGAGACATATTTTCAGTTTAGAGTGCCTTGTCTGCAGTGATCATGAAATGGTGGAGTTCAAGATCCTTAAGGCAATGAGGAGGGTGCACAGTAAGCTTGCTATCTTTGACTTCAGGAGAGCAGAATTTGGCCCTTCAGGGATCTGATTGGTAGCGTACAATGGGAGAAAGACCTGCAGGGAAGAGGGACCCAAGAAAGCTCCTTAATATTGAATGATCACCTCCTCTAAGCTCAGGAGTGATGTATTCCCAACAAAGAGGAAGTCAAGTAAAAATACCAGGAGGCCTACATATATGAACAAAGAGCTCTTTGACAAACTCAAGAGCAAAAAGGAAATCTGCAAAGGGTGGAAACAAGGCCAGGTAGGCTGTGAGGAATACAGAGAAATTGTCTAAACAACCAGAGTCAGGTTAGGAAAACTGAAACCCAGATAGAGTTAAATCTGACTAGAGATGTCAAGGGCAACAAGAAAAGCTTCTACAGGTACATCACTAATAGAAGAAAGACTAGAGAAAATATCTGCCCTCTCCAGAAGGAAATGAGTAACAGTGGGATTGAGAGCACCAATTTTGCCAACAACACCAAGCTGTATGGCACTGTTCACAATCTGGATGGAAGGCATGTCATCCAGAGGGACCTGGACAGGCTGGAGAGGTGAACCCGTGCAAATGTCATAACATTCAACAAGGCCAAGTGCAAGGTCCTACACCTGAGTCATGGCAATCCCAAGCACTAATACAGGCTGGAAAGCAGCTCTGAGAAGGACTTGGGGGTTTTGGTTGATGAGAAACTCAACATGAGCTGGCAATGTGCACTTGGCAGCCCAAAAAGCCAACCACATACTGGGCTGCATCAAAGGAATTGTGGCCAGCAAGGCAAGGGAGGTGAATCTGCCCCTCTACTTCACTCTTGTGGAATTCCACTGCATCTAGTCTTGTAGCCCCCAACACAAGAAGAACATGAACCTCTTGGAGTTGGTCAGAGGAGGGCCACCAAGATGATCAGAGGGTTAGGGCACCTCTCCTATGGAGACAGGTGAGGGAGTTGGGGTTGTTCAGTATGGAGAAGGCTCCAGGGAGACCTGATAGCAACCTTGGAGTACTTAAAGTGGGCCTAGAGGAGATATGAGGAGAGAGACTCTTTATGGGGGAGTGTAGTGATAGGACGAGAGATAATGGTTTTAAACTGGAAGAGTATAGATTTAGATTAGATCCTAGGAAGATATTCTTTACTGTGAGACTGGAACGGGTTGCCCAGTGAACTTGTGGATGCCCATTCCCTGGGGGTATTCAAGGCCAGATTGGATGGGCCTTTGAGTAACTTGGTCTAGTGTGAGGTGTCCCTGTCTGTGGCTGGGGGTTGGAACCAAATTATCTCTAGTTTCCACTCTAGCTCTAACTGTTCTATGCTTCTAGGTTTCTATGAGATTATTTTCATTTTTCTACAGCACAAATCTCATCTTTATACACTGGTAAAGCATACACAACATTTTAAAATCACATGGAAAACAACAAAAAAAATGGCATCTATTAAGAGTTTGTTAAGTTCCTCAGTATATCATTAATATGAATGCAAAATTCATATTGGAATTTTGCACTCTGCACTCTGCAAAGTTTGCACTCTGATCTCCTGTAAACTTTATATCCTGAAAGAGTTATCAAAACAACAAATGTATGAAATATTTTCCAAGCTTATACCTAGATATAATTAATGTGCAGTTCCCTTTCTTCATCTGCTGTCAAAGGACAGACAGATGCAGTACATAGCTCTTGTTTTGAAATTATTGCTATTTTGAAGGGAAACATTATTATTGCCATCTGAATGATGGTGTTTAGGCATCAATCTAATCTCTCTACCTATAAAAGAGCAAAAATAGATCTCAGTTATCTGCATCAGAGAAAATGAAAGGATAGTATGCAAAATTATGGCTGCCCTGTATTAATCACCTTGCAGGTGTTTCATAAAAAATAGTTTCTCTTAAGATCAGGGTAAAGACACAAACTATACACAATAAAGGTATAGCAATTGTGTGGACAGCTGCATGTCTGCTGCTGTGGTCTAAAACTAGTTGTTTTATGAGAAAAGTTCTCTATCAGAGCTACATTAATTTCAAGAGCCACAATTGTCTTCTCGTAGAAAATATTGTCATTTTCACAGCTTTGTGTAGGATAAAGTATCATTTCAGGAGAGAAAACATAAAATTGTCTGGTTCAACTCAGTTATGTGATCAACTTGATCATTATCACTATCTAATCCTGTCACATTTTTCCAGTTTAATTTGCATGATGTTGGAATTCATACCTACAGAGAATATCTCATTATTTGTCATTGCTGAATGCGGTAATGCTGCAGAAAAATCTTTAGTCTATTTCTTCTAAAAATTCTCTGGTTTATGGCTAATTAATAATATAGTATTAAAAGTATTCTTTCTCCTTAAAAAAAAAAAACACAAACAACCTATTTCATCCTGCCAGCCACATCTGCATGAGAAAAAATATTTTACTATTAACACCAAAAACTATTTTAGTTTAAAAAATTTTACTATTACCACTAAAATTAGAGTCAGCTAAGAAAGAAGAAAAGAAACAAATGAACAAAAAAAAGATAATGGCTTGTTAGAACCAAAGTTCTCAGTCTCTCTTCAGTTGATTAGATCAGTTCACAATATACTTTTTGATGATGCAATCACCAAAATGACGGTCACCAAACCATGAAACAGGTTGCCCAGAGAGCTTATATAATCTCCATCCTTAGAGATATACAGAACCTAACTGGGGAAGTTCCTGGGAAAACTGCTGTAGCTGATCCTGCCTGAGCCAGGCAGGGTGGACTAAACAATCTAAAAAGATCCCTTCCAACAATGATTATGTGTCATTCTGTGAAATGCTTTGAAAATCCAGCATCTGATGGGTTCAGAATTTTAAGTCACATAACTTTTAAATAATCCTCAGAACTTAATAATTATCAGGTAGTTAGTCATGTACTGTCATATTGTTTCCCTATCATGGAGAGAAATGGAATTAATACTTATCTGAAAATATATTGCATATCTCTAAAATACCATGATAACATAATATAGTCTTTAGTAAACAAGTCATGTGATGTTAACTTAGTGAAATTCCATTAAATTTAGAAGATCATTAATGCCAACTATGATAACTAAATGTTCATCTAAAAAGTATTTGAGTTTTCAAGCTTACAGGCCTTGTACTCATCTTTGTTTCATTCCTAATATTTATGGATGGTTTAGAGTAACAAAGACAGTGATAGCCTCACAACTGAAAATAGTGACCTAATCTAGTTTTGAAAGATATAATTTTAAGAAAAAATGTATGCCATGAATGCTCTATTACTTGATATTTCATGTTCCAGTCTACAAAACAGATAATCAAAGCTGCTAGTGTATTGGTTCATACTCTAAAAAAAACAGCTTACTCTTCTGTGACATTTAATATATTAAGCTATTTTGAAGAAAAGATTTCTCATATCAATGGGTGCCTGTTTAGAAGCACTTTAAAATGAACTGCTAGCTAAAATATGTACCAAACCATAAATCAATACAGAATCTAACTTTATGATCACAGGTCTTCTGCATAAAATTAATCAAATTGATTCAGTTGATCATTCTAAAGTACTGAAGCAAAATTATATTGCTTAGTGTGTTTAAAACACAAAACAAGCAAGCATTGAAGATCAATGGGCTGATGCCAGTACAATGATTATCAATATACTGATCATCTTTCAAAGCCATTCAGTGTGAACACACATTCCTTATTTAATCACTAATCTCAAATTTAACAGATGTGCTTTCATTTTAATGCATTACACCAACTTATTAAAACACCATAGCTAGAACCACAATCTCAATTGCTTCAGTGGATGAAAACAGGAAAAAATAAGGTTTATTTTTCCATTCTTGCAATGATCCCTCACTTTGTTTTCAAACTTCTACATTAATTGTTTCTATGTTTCCAATTCAGTTAATTTTTTTTTATTCTTTTGGCTCTGTCAAAATTATGCCAATTTTTTTTTCATTTTCTCTAAATATGAATCGCATTTCATAGCTGGTGTTTGACTGTTTGTCTTTCTTTTTAATTATGGAAATATCAACTGTTCAAGAGTTTGAACATTAATGCATTAATTTGGTATTTATATAGATAGTAAATAAATTATAGTAAATAACTGTAATTAGAACTTTATGTAGCAGAGCAAAATAATGCAATGGGGTAATTAAAAATTAAATCTATATATATTACTGTATACACAGTTAAGTCTATATGATTGTAAAGATAAAGAGCGTGTCGGCTATGTGTTATCTTGTCCAGTTGTGTGTAATTTTTTCTCCAGGTGATGTTGACTAAGATTCAGCTGCTGAAAGCTCACTAAGACTAACAATGAAGCAAAGAGGAAAAACACCTATTAATTTCTACCAAAGTTTTTGCAGACCTTATAGACCTATTGGAAATACAGCCATTTATCAGGATATGTTTTTAATAGTTAGCATGATATAAACACTTAATCGAACAATTAGTGTTAGCTACCATTAAGTATGCTCACATCTTTCTCAGTACTAACTTGCAATTTTAATTTCTTTTTATTCTTCAACTCTGTAAAACTTCACCTACCAAGAAATAAAATTTAAAAAATAGTATCATAAAACACTGATACACAATGTTCT
Organism: Scolopax minor; assembly: GCA_028566535.1. Lineage (NCBI taxonomy): Eukaryota > Metazoa > Chordata > Aves > Charadriiformes > Scolopacidae > Scolopax > Scolopax minor. The sequence goes on along the minus strand of JAOXNG010000001.1, from coordinate 164,982,601 downwards.
GAATGATATTGTGATATTCAGAGTATGTAAAACTTGTTTTCTTCATCCAGTGTAATGCATTTCTACTTATTACCCTCCATCATAAAGATAAGATATGGAAGAACAGTTTTTAAGTACAGATCAGTGAGATGCAATATGAATGCTGCAAAAATCTGTTTATTCACTAGTAAAGACCACACTTATAAATCTGTTTAAGGCCCCTGGGAGATCTTCGGCATGAAGTTCCTGGGGCAAAACTGCAGTACAATTGACTTGAGAGTCAGTGGTGGCCCAGAGGGAAGAAGTTTTTTTGGCTGTGGCCATGATCTCATATTACAGACTACTGTTTTACCAAGTAAAGATATGGGGCTGATAAGAAATACAGTAATAATACTGCTTTCCTATTTCCTAGTTTATATTACTAGGAAGATATTACAATTAATTTTCCATTGTATTTTACACATGACCATAGTAAATGTTATCATGTGTCCCTCATAATCTGTAGTTCAGTTCCTTCGTAACTGAGTAAGAATTTACATCAGGAAAATGATTCAATAGGATAAGAATAAAGATTATAATAAGAATAAATATTATAACTTTAATGCCTTTTTAAACTGTGGTACTAATGATATGTCCTCTTGTTTAATGTACATATATGTTGATAAAATTTTTATGACTTATTTAGAAATGTTTATGTTTGGGGTTGTAAGGGTGGGAATTCAACAGAGATACTTTTCATTTTTATTAATTCTAAAAATTTACATATATTTGTAGAATATATATGAAAATCTTACAGAGCCTATGTTTTCTTTGTTATTGTTAAATGAAAATAACAATGTTATTGTTAAAGTGAAACATTTTGTAATCTTGTACATTACATTTTGTAATCTTTGTACATAAATTCAAGGGAAGACTGAACTTACAGTAAAGGCAGATGAGATTTATTTAGATTTATAGTTCAATATCACCCTCTCCTGGCAGTATGCCTGAACTAAAATATCATCAATGACAATTCTGAAAATTTTACAAGACTTTTTGCATTTTTTTGAGAATATGAACATCCCTTTTTATTAATTCAAACCATATGCTTAACTTACTGGAGAAAAAGAAAATTAAAATAATCTTTGTTTTTTTCTTGTGGCAACTATAATCCTACTACTATATATTCAACATGTATTTAAACCATTCTATTTTAGATTAATTTTAAAGTCTGTACAAGTTTGACCAGCCTTCAGACAGTCCCCAATGAATGTTTAGTTAACATTGTTAGATTTTAGCCACGTAAAAAAAAAAAAAACAAAACACACACACACAAAAAATGGAGGGTTTTTTTTTTTCCTCTATTGATTAATCCAGGATACTAAAATATTAGGGAAAAGTAACACCAAAGAAAATTTTTTCACTTCAAATATAATGTGCAAAAGTGAAGAAAATACCACTGGAAAGGCTGGCGACAGCAATAAGTAAAGCATTTATCTTCCCAACTTGATTTATATATTGCTGAGGAATAGCAGCTTTTCCTTCTCTCTGTTTACCTTGTAAGCTCTTTGGAAATGCTTTTTATGTGATGTTTCCTATCACAATCGGTTTCCATTACTGACTTTGGCAAAATTTCAATAGCTATTTGAAGAAATATACTGCTGCCATAAAAGCAGGAAAATCTATGCAGCCATGACAAGCCTAAGAGAGGAGATGTGATAAAGGTCATCTGGAATCAATTCTTGTTAACATCTTAATTTTTAGTGATTCCAAAAATAATAAGCATGTGAATGTTAAAAAATGAAAATAGATGACCCCTGTCATGAACAGCAAGGCTAAATTTGCTTTCAGGGCTCAACATCTTTCTCACAGTATCTGAATGACAAGCCTTTGACTGAATTGGAGCTTGATATTAACATCAGAAATTACTGTCAGTCTCTACAATTTTAAGTAATAAATTTTGTAAAGTAAGTAATAAATTGTGTAAATCACAATTTTAAGTATTTCATGAAATAAATTCTGTGGTGAAATATATACACATATCTGTATGGAACTAGCACAGTCTAGCACAGTTTAGAATATTTTCACATTTTGGTCCTATAGAAATAATTGGAAATTTTGTCATTCACTTCATTGAATCATCAGTTTCATTGGCATAAATTTACAGACTTCTGCTTATATTATATATCTGAGTTTTGCTCATAATATTTTGATTTTTTTTTTAATAATTACAGTAATGTAGTGATAATCTGACAATGTTTGCTAGAAATACTCCACCCAGTTACTAGGTATTCATATACAGTTTTATTTTTAATTTTATTTTTTGACTTGCATTCCTGCACATTAAATAAGGAAACCAAAATATTAAAAACCACCCACCTAGGAATGAGCATGACAATGACAAAAATTAGATTGATTACAATTAAAGCAATCTGTGATTATTCTCTGATTTATTTTTACATGAAGCAGTAAAAGTATGGAAGTTTATGTTTTGTGTGCCAATAGTGGAGTGGGGAAAATGAGCTCAAATTCTACTGATAGATATTATACCTGTAGTTGCAAAAGATGACCACACAAAGAGAGAAATGATCATATATAAAAAACAAGATTGTTTAACTGACTTAAAAAGAAAAAAAAAAAAAAAAGGCAAACAACCAAAAAACAAAAACAGAAATAAAACAAGTCCATGAATGTCTTTTCTGCACTCCCTGTAACCTTCCACCCAAATTTTGTTAAACTATCAGTTTACAGTTTTCATGATCAGGAACAGAAAGTTCTTTCCTTGCTTCTATTTGGCTTGTTATTAGAGGTTATTAAGGAGTATGATTGTCTACAAGGTGGTAGTTTCTGTAGTAAAAAGTTTCACAGAATAACAGAATGTTAGCAGTTGGAAGGATCCTTTGAGATCATTGAGTCCAACCACATGAAAAAAACCAAACCAAAACAACAACAAATAAACAAAAACTCAAAAAAAAAAAAACCCAACCCAAACCCAGAAAACCCAGAAAAACCACACACAAAAAAAGCACCCACCAACTAAACCCCACAACCCCACATCAACA
>JAOXNG010000001.1:164950481-164961011 GCA_028566535.1 Scolopax minor | reverse complement strand
CATCCTATTTAAATTAGATAGGCAGAAAGTAATTAATTAGAAATAAAGTTTCTTATTAAAGCAAACACCTGATTAGGAAGTTCATTGGTAGTCCATTTGTAAAAGCTCCATCCCTATAAAGTCCAGAATTGCCCTTTCTTTGTTCAGCTCTGGTCTAGGAAGGTAGATTGACATGTGCTACTACAAGGACCTTGGGAAAACAAATGAAAAATTCAGCACATTCCTCATTCCCATCACTTGGATGCTGCTTTCACAAAGAGTTGTTCTCAGAACACATCTTAGCTGCTGAATCTTTGTAGGACTTCTCTCTTAACTGTGACATTAAACCTCATATTTCAGCACATAGCTGTTGCCGCATATCTTCATCCAAAACTCTTCTCATCTTTGCTTTCTCTGGAAAGAAGAATCTGATTTCAGCCCTTTTAAGTCTCAGGGTAACCCGTATTTCCTTTTTATTTCACAAGACAGCAGCAAAACCTGATTGTCACCTTAGAGGAAAGAAGACCTAGGAGTTTGGCTTCAGACTGAACCTTTGGACCTGACCCTATTAGCAGTCTCCCTCTGCTCTTCCCTCTTATTGACAAGCCCCTGCCATACAATCCAGCCTGTCTTCCCACGATTGCATAAAATACTCAGTATTAGATAGCTGGTGAAATACCAGCCCAGCTTTGTCACCAGCATAAGTATCACTGCCTCTCTCTGCACTGCAGACTGAGCCATTTTCTGGTGATGGTCTTTTTGTGCATGAATCAGGGGTACTCTGCCAACTGTGTCAAAGTTGAAATACAGAAAGTAATAGGACTTTGTCATACCCTTCTTTTCCCTCCCTATTTTTCATCTTGGAGGTATGACCATATGCATAGAGTAGGAACAACCAATGCAGGGGTATTTTTTGAGAAGCAGCTTTTTGAAAGTGATTGTCTCACTTTTACCTTTAACAAAAATGAAAAGAACAGGTGAATTTAAGATATAGAAATATGCTAAGATAGCCAGTAGCTTTCAAGAAAGAGGAAGTTTAAAGCATTAGAGTTTATAGAAAATAGAATTCTATGTTTGTTTGGGATGCAAAAAGCACACATGCTTAGCCTCCCGTCTGTCCCAGAAGCAAGCAACATGTACCTTACGTTAATTTTATTTACTTTGAAAAGAAGCAAAAAATGTATTTATTCAGATCAATAAATTTTGTGATAATGTTTTCTGAGATTGTGTTCTTATCAGTGAGGACAGCTATAAGAACATATATGTGTACTAAATATCACAAACAGAGAGATTAAAAGGTTGTGGGGTGTTTTTTTTTAATGTAGGAGGATAATCAAAATCTAAATTATAATTTCATCCAGAGTAGGTACATATTTCAGAAGTCATAAACATTAACTGTGCCTCAGTCCCAGTCAGTGTTTTTATTTTTTTGGTCAGGAAAGTGAGCGTATAAGAGTGTATGTGCACAGAATTAGTATGCAATGTAGATTTTGAAACAATCTTGTAGTATGATAGTAGAGTAACTTCTTTAAAGAAAGGTTAGCAAAATGTACAACTTAGTGATTATTGTTATTATATTAATTGGGCCTTAGGTCTTTTTAATATATAAGGTACAATAAAAAATGCACTACACTATTTTCAACAGATCAACACTAGTACACTAGAAAGTCAGGTTGCTTTTCAGGACATTTTTACAGTAACATGTCATATAAATAATTTGTGATAATAAGTATAAAGCCTAATCTTACTCATATGTAAATTATTGCAAACTTCAGAGAACTACATAATAAATTGCAAGCAGGGGAAAGAATAAACCTAATATTTTCTGGTTTTTCTAGGATCCATGCTATTGAACTGTGACTACCCAGATACAGGCACGTAGAATTGTATGGTAGATAGGAAAAAAGTAATAGCTTCTACCTTGAATACCAATCTGGAACATGATACTTTAGTGGGAGGCTTATTCAAAACAAATTAAAGTACTTTATCATTTTATTAATCATTATTATTGTGATACAAACAAGTAGGTCTGTGGAAAGAATACTGTAAATGCAAGAAAATTGCATAGGTCTGAAAAGAAATTTGAAAGACAAGAAACTTGGAAGCCTTTGGAAGCAAGATCAATTTCTGGCTAACAAACGGACAAAAGCATGCTCAGAAAATCTCTGCTGAAAATAGTAAGAAGCTGAGAAATTATTAGTGCAAGTACCCTATATATTTGTCTTGTGTTTATTCTTCAGTGTCTTTTTGCAATCACAGTTGAAGGCGCTGCTGAACTAGATGGTCTGAAGCATTATGAATTTTCATATCTTCGTAAATCTTTCTTTTTTAAAAATATTTTTTGTGAAGTACATATTCTAGATTTTTTTTTCAGTTAAAGCATATCGCTAAACACCCATACAGAAATATTTAGCACAAATAAAGATCCTAATTGTATAAATATCTTTTAGCTTTCATCTTTTCTGCAGATGAATTAAAATTTTACTGTTTCTTTTTTGTTTGGGTGGTTTTTGACTGTTTTGGGGGGAGTGGGTGGTTTTGTTTTCATTTGATAAAATAAATACACAATGAAATACAAACTGAGAACCAGATATTTCAGATTCAAATAAACACTTGATAAGGTTGATGATATAGTATCCTTTCTGTTGAACTCCTAAGTCTTCAGTATGGTTAGAATAATACAATAGAATCATAGAATCATTGAGTTAGAAGGGACCTTAAAGATCGTCAAGTTCAAACCCCCCTAAATTTATTAAGCACAATTTGCCCTTGGTGAAGCCACATTGGCTGCCTCCAATCACATCCTTATTTTCTGCAAAGATTTCAGGAGGATCTGCTCCATGATCTTGCGAGGTGCAGAGGTGAGACTGACTGGCCTGTAGTTCCCTGTCTCTTCTTTGTTTCCTTGTTTGAATATTGGGGTTATGTTCCCCTTTTTCAAGTCTGTGGGAACTTGGCCAGATTGCCACGATTTCTCAAATATGATGGAAAGGGGCTTAGCAACTTCATCCGCCAGCTCCCTCAGGACCTGTGGATGAATTTCATCAGGTCCCATGGACTTATGCACCTTCAGGTTCCTTAAGAAGATTCAAACCTCGTCTTCTCGTACTGTAGGTGGTTCTTCATTCTCAGAGCCCCTAGAGTTGGTAAAACAGAAAATAGTGTATTTGTATCCTGTGAAATGTGAATTGTTGAATTATAGCCTTGTTTTCTCAGCATTTCCATTGAAGTAGACCAATAAAGAAGAGAGAGAGGGGAAGTAAGCTCACACAGAGTGCCTTCAAGCAGCAGCATAAATCTAGTTTAAACTTTCTCAACAACTTATAACTACTGAAATCTCCAATTATCTTAATCAGCTCTTCAGAAACAGTTCAAAAGCATCTTGTCATGGCTTCAGTAAAAAGCCATGAATCACACAAAATATTTGCCAGCCTGTCAACAGGGAAAAGATTAACTTTTTGTCCTAAATAGCTTTCAAGGTAAGGTCAAACCTGTGGGTTTGGAAACGTAGGTGGAGAATGGGATGGACTATGTTGTTCTTGCTTTTTTACTGTTTGATGGTGTTTTCTTCACTTTGCCTTTGCACACTTGATTGAGGAATATGAATCAATAGATGACTGTTACAGTAATTTGTGAAGAAATTGCAGTACTTACTAATATAACAAAAGAGCATCTGCAGACAACAAGATAGGAGTGAATTGTAGTTGTTATTTAGTACCCATTGCAGGTGCACTTGACACCTCTGACTTACTCCCTTTGGCAGAATGATGTTCTTATACTCAAATGGGTCTTGCGAAAGCTTGTTTTTCTACGAAGAATAGAAAAAAATAGTGGGTGATAAATACTAGGACTAGCATACTCCACTTGCTTTAGTGCTTCAATAAGGAGACGAACTATAACAATAGTGACTAAAACTAAAATTTGTAATGGAAGTAGTGGTAAATTATAGCTTCACTTACAGAGCTTGGATGACTACTAAACCCCCATATGGCTATTCTGTCAATATCCTAAATAAATATCTGAGAAAAACTTCAGAACACACCAGATCTCTCATCTTATTTTATAGAAAAGGATTTCAGGAATGAAGTGAGTCAGGAGTCCTCAGTGGTAAGACTAAGTACTCAGTCTGGAAATTTGGAGGATCAGGCTTCTAGGACATACAATGTTACAGTAGGTAAGTGCAACCTGGACAGAAAAAAAAAAAGGACATACATAGGTATGTATACTTTGGCCATATACTATTAGGTAGATATATTCCTGGATCATGCAGGTCATTATTACCCTGAGTACCTATGGCAAGGCTCTTTAGCTGCCAAAAAAACCTATTACATTGTTCTGTTATTGAATGTACTCTTACTCAATGTGTGGAAAGGTATTATACTATTTAAACCATCTCAATGCCTGAAACAGCTAAGCATTCACAAGCTATGCTTTCCTCCATCTGACTCTACTGTGCAGCCTGATCTGTAAGGCATGCATGTAGAATATCTAACGTATGCTGATGGTGAATGCAAAACAGAAAAATCAGGGCAAAGAAGAGGTATCATTTCCCTGCTTATATGATAGGGTCATGATTAGACATATCGCTGTAAGTTCTGGATTTAATTATTTAGCCCTTGGTGGTTGAAAAACACTTCTCCAATTTTCTAGAAGAGTGGTCACTCTAAAAGGATTTGCAAGCAAAGATTGAGATATTTTGTCATCTTTTCTAATTTTACAAGTGTACCCTATAAACTGAATGGTTACTGGATCAAGACAAATACTAACTCTGTAAGGTAATGAAGAAGGTTCTAGTAGAAGCAAAAAGTTGGTTTCCATTTTATATTCCCTACATGATATCAGTAGTTTATTCAATGGCTCTTTAAGACAAGATCCTAATTCATTTTGGACAGAGACCAGGCCCTCAAGTTTTTATTTTCCTTATTTTTTGTTCGCTAGTTCTTTATAATTTTCTGAGTCTGGGTTTCCTTTCTGCAAAACTGATACAGTTTCAACTGAGATTCTTGGTAATCATTATATAACCGCTTCTTCATCCAAAGAATTTATGTCTCAGTTAAGTTGCCCTGCTTGCAGAACAGAGGGTTTGAACTTATACTCTGAAAATTAGGAAGACACGTAATACAGATTTTCTAAATTATGTCCAAATACTTACAGGTTCAATTTTTCCAACAATGATATTAAATGAAAATGGTTGTTACTGCTGTGTTTTATGCTGAATGTGATGCTGTCAGTTTGTGTTAAGTGAATTAGCTGTAAGCATGCTGGCTTGATTGAGCCCCTTTGGAAACAAACGCTGAATTTCAAATTACATGAGGCAAAGGATACGTTGTTAGATGCTCATCTTTGCCCACATAGTGGTGCCTCAGCACAGAGGCATTGTGCACTGACTTTAGCATTATGGTTCAGATAAGAACGTTTTTCTAATTTATTCATTATTTGAGTAAATTGCTCGATTGTCCTTCACTTACTGTGCTAAGGTGCTTGCCATAGAGTGATCTCTGGGTGTAGACAATGGACCTCTTTCAGATTTACTTTACCACAAAGTGACACTAACAGCTTAGGCATTTCAACCACTGATGGACTTTAAGTACACAGAATCAGGCTACAACAAAGTCAGAGTAAAACATTGCAAAATGCATGTGATGTGGATGCCAGGTCCTCTGCACTAGTTGTTTTGCTGTGCTCTTTGATGGGTCACATTTACAACTAATATAGATACAGCCTTACAGTTGCAGAACTTTTGGAGTGCAGGAAACTCACCAATTCAGATAGTTATCTGGGGAATTTCTGTTGCCTAATCCAGTGACAGGTGGTTTTTGTTTTGTTTTTTGTTTTACCTTGTGTTTGTTTTGGGTTATTTTTAGTGATTATACATAAATTTAGGTCCCTAAATTCTATTTTGTAGATATTTAGATGTTTATAAGAATGTTTATGCCTAAAAAGAGATGATTCATCTAATGAGATTATGCTTAAATTGTCACTTTCAAGAGAGATAGCCTAAAGTCTTATTTCTGAAATGGGGTTTAGCTTTCCTTGAAATTAACAGATGCATTGAGGAAGAATTAGGGAAGACTCCAGTCTGTCAGTTGTTAAGAATCCTCCAGTAGATGGAGATAGAGAATAGGACTTTTTAGATGATGTATCAAAATATTTTTTCTCAATAGTAGTGTTCGTACATTTACTGTCAATCTTCCTAGGATGTTTATCATAACTATTAATAAATTGCACTCTGACAATGTGCTCGAGAGCACAGGCAACAGCACCCAGTTAAGAATTTAAACAATCTCCATACATAAAATCTGAGTGGAACTAGTTAGCAAAAGCATTAAAAATAAATATCCTGCTTTCCTATCTTATTTCAGTATCCACCTTAAAAGGAAGCATAGTCTTATTGGGTGTTTCCTGTATAGAGAGGTAATTGTAAATTTCTAATCTCAGATTAGTAGATGGATTATGTTGTTCTTATTTTAAAACAGTCTATGTTAACATTGAAACTTTCATCTGTATGGACTGAATCTTTACAGTACCAGTGGGGATTTTTTTTTTTATATATATGCTTTTTATTATACCAGACAGCTAATTACTGTCATAATTTCCTTTATTTTTTTAATACTTTTATGAAAAAATGGGAGTTGGTTGCTTTACTGGCAGGCTACTTTTCTCTTGTGATCTCTACAGAAGCAAGAACTTGAATATAGTAAATTTAGAGAGAAGACTATGGGAATAGAAGAGTGAAGAAAAAAAAAATCCATGTAGTCATAACAGGAGGATCCTCCTGGTGGAACACAAAATACAAGGTATCCTTAATCACATATTTTGTTCAGATATGCAACCACTTGAAAATATCAGTGGCTGGCTTCCCAAGAAAAGATATATTTTCTCTGGTTGGCTCCCTTAGAACATTCACTGAAGACAGAGACTTAGCCTTGCCATAAAGTATTGACTCTATTGTTATACAGTGGAAATAGGTACTAACTCTCTTTGGAAATAAGCTTGCTTCTGCAATAAGGAGTCACTTACATGACAACATCTTAATTTTCTTTTTTCCATACATTTATCTACTATAGATATTTACGGGTTTGTTGTTTGGTTTTTTATTTGCTTTTCTTTTTTTTTTAGCACTGGCACATAGATACTCTGCTTAATTCAAAAGGATAGCTGCTTGGTGTCCTTCTCCTGGGCAACTTGCAATGTATGTTGATTTATTGTTTAAAAATTCATGAAAACCTTCATAATATTGTAACATTCTTGGAAAGTGGTGAGGATGAGTTGTGATTGCCACGGAAGTCAATTCACCTCCCATGGGTCATTATCTGAGGAAATTTCTGTAAAAACTTAATCCTTTTTCTTGTGAGTGGTTCTTCAGTGGTGAAGTGACTGTAGTCACATGTGAAAAAAAAAAAAGTGTCTACATTAACTTGATGAAAAAGAGAAAAACAAACATGAGACTTCTTTTAGGGAAACTTATAAATATTCTTGTTTTATCAGGCATTATATTAATACCATGTATTTTTCCCAAAAGCCAGCTTTATGCAGGAATTGATATTTTCTCATTAAGAGCTTGATCACATTTCTGAGAAGCCTATTTGGGGAAGACATTAATTTTTCTCTCACTGTGTGAGACCAAAGATTCAGTTCTCTCCCCCACCCTTTTTTTTTTTTTTTTTTTTTTTTTCCAAGTAATAGGAAACAATCTTGAGATTTCTGAGGATTTATGGAAAGAACTGGTAGAACTGAAAAAATAGTTAGACCCAAAGGACAGATTGCCTTGAAATCATTCTGAAGAGCAGGGCAAAGATGTGGTGGAGGTCTGCAACCTCTTGATCAATAAGGTAGTGTTCTCAGGAGCTCTATAGTGTTGGGTGGATGAGGTCTCTTTCATTTAGAAAGAAATATGGAAAGACTGACCTTGCTTCTTAAGAAAAAAGTGCTAGAAGAAAATTTCCTTGGAACACCACAGAAGAATGTTTTATCTGCTTTGTCTCAAAAAGCAGGATTCTCTGACTGAAGGATGTTGCAGCATTTTTTTTTTCCTTCTTTGTCCAAACACTATCCTGCTACAATTTCTTCACAGCAAGTTTGCAGACAGGTATCTTCTCCTTTTAAAAATCTCCTTGCATAATAAAGTAATGCTTTCTATCAGTAATAAATGAAGAATGACATAAGTCATCAGATAATTTAGTACATACATATGTACACACATGAAGATAAAGTGTGTTTTAAGTTATATCTCTTGCCCTCTACTTTTTTTTTTCAGAAAACATAATAGCCTTGTCTTCTGTCAGTTACTGAGACGTTAACTATTTTGACAACAATAAGAATTGTCATGAATTCATGCATTCTCATGTTAGCAAGAGTTCACTTAACCAGAACATTAGGGATTTGAAATACCAAGGACAGCAAATACAGAGCCTTTGTTTTTCCTTGTGTCTTGCTGCTCTAAAGGTCAATCAACCTCCCTCGTCTACCAACCTATACTGGAAATCTGGCACAGTATTACAAGCATAACAAGTGATCTGAATTTGTTGTTCTCCTTTGTGCTAGAAGCCCCTGAAGTCATCGATCAGAGAAACATTTGTAGCTTTATTTATGAAGGGAGCATTCAAAATGATTTTAGATACTTTCTGTTGTTTTCTGTTCCCTTTGTTGTTTCAAGCATAGCGGCAGTGTCTGATTTTTTTACCAACTTTCCAGAGCCAAGACAAAAGTGTATTCCTGACATAAGGTCTTTTTGATGACAGCAGGAGTTGCAGGAGAGATTTATCAGTGCAACAGAGGTCTTCTATGGTCTGAATGGTTTCTGTTTTCCTTATCTCATCTGTGGAACTTTGATAAATAATGACTTCTTCCTTCAGAATTAAGAAGCCCAGATTAAATATAAAGCAAAATAAGTGGTGTGGAGGGGGTAGAAATTAAAATAATTTGTACACTTTGAAATCATACTTTTAGCAATCCTCATGGCTAAAATCTAACTTTTTCCAGGACCATATGTGCTAGTTGCATTTAGTTAAACTGCTCAACCCATTTCAAAGTAAGGTACTTCGGGTTTTACCAGTTACATAGTGAAAGAATTGGCATTTCCTTTGAACTCAAAGTTCATCCTTACAATGTAAGGATGCTGTTCTGTACTGCAGATGACAGCATTTTCTGTTTCCACCTTCCACCTTTCCAGACTGTCTTAATTTTGTGGCAAATTGTCAGGTTGGAAGTACTTTTAGTGCCAGCAAAATTGGCTTTAACACAAAGAACTTATAATTGTGAAGTTATTTAAAAGGGGCAACTATGTTGTTTGCCTGGGAGAGCAGAGTACTCTCTCCAGATTTTACGATGTCTCAAGTAATAGTATAATCCTCTCACCTTGTTCTAAGTAGATCTGCTGTTTCTATCTTGTTCTACAGTATCTGATCACCTTTGCCAGTGAGTTTCTCCCATGTCCGAAAAAATGTTACTGATTCTTACCCTCTTCCTCTTCCTTTCTAAACACTGTTGCCCCAATCATACAATTCTGTGATTATCTTTTCAGAGGCTGCTTTGTTCTATTTTTCTTCAAAGTAAATGGAACTAGTAAAATTCATTAATATAAATCTCCTGTTCTACAATTGTCTACACACAGCCAACCAGAAAAGAGAGGAACATTTACTTGTATCCTGCTGGATATTTATCCTTGGTGTGTTTGGGTTTTTTTTTTGTGTTTGATTTTTGGGTTTTTATTTAAGAATTTATTTAAGACTAAAACAGTTTTCATTTCATTGCTGTATCTGTGTGCCATGACAAACACTTATAGTTTTAAAAGAAATAAAAGATTTTATGGAGGCTTTTGTAAGATTTCTATCAGAATGTCATTCTCACTTACAGTAGCATAAAACAAAATACCTTTTTTAGACCTTTCCTTTTGTTCTGGTTCTACAGGATTTTTATTCAGCTCCTTTACACTTTTTTTGATTGACTATAAATGCTTCTTCGAGTGTTTCTGTATGCCATAGCAACTTCATGAGCAGCAATAAAATGTACCTTGGAGGTATTATGCTCACTTATAAAATAATTTAACTAATACTTTTGTCTTTATAACTTCACTAAAGCAGAGTAGAAAATATCAGAGGGACATGTCAGCTGTGTATTTCAACCAGTTTTGTCCTTTCTTCTATGCATCTTGAAATCTTTAGTTCAATACTACTGAATTTTGTGAACTACAGAGAGGAACACACACATTCATTATTTGCTTCTCACTCTACTTTTCTATCTTTTGCTTTTTTTTTTTTGCAGTAAATGCTAAGGACCATAGCCTGATCTCTACAAGGTACTATCTCTAAGTCCTATCAAAATTTAAAAAAAAATCAACATATTATTACAAGAATGCAATACTATGTACACTGTTTTTGTCTAAACAGGGATCTAGAAAAGAAAACTGTTCTCATGCCATGGTTTTAATCTCTATGTAACAAAACAGCACATTTGATTTTCCCACATTTTATGTTGTATTTGTTAGTGTTCTGGGATAGGATATATCACAGAATCACAGAATCTTAGTGGTTGGAAGGGACCTTCGAGATC
>JAOXNG010000001.1:164844160-164855328 GCA_028566535.1 Scolopax minor | reverse complement strand
CATCTCGGGGTGAGTGAGGTGTGCCGTGGGGGACGGAGATGGGGAATAACATCTCTAATGAGGAGGAATCAGTCCTCCAATTAATGGAAGGATTATTGTGGAAGCATAAAGTAGCTATAAATCCTCAAACCTTGAAGAAAAGTTTAAAATGGGTATCCGTGAGCTGTGAAGGAGTGAACGCTACAGCCATGTTTATGAAAGAGAGATGGGATGCAGCTGGTGTGAAACTCTGGGACAGAGCCACGCGTTAAGATAAGTTAGCGGCAAGCTGCAGTAATGCCACCCCTCCTCCTGTTGCCCTTCCATGTCAAGACCCAGATGATCAATCTGAGCATCCTTTTGATCCAGGGGGATTGACCTTGACAAACAACTAAATTTATTTCTCCCTGAAACCTCTGACCACTGGGAAAAGATTCAACAGGAGGCATTAGCGGGCCAGGACTTAAGCATAACAAAGCTTTTTGTGCCAGTAATTTCTGAGCCCCGTCAACAGCCTAAGTGGGAAGGACTGACTTTTGCTATCATCAAAGAACTCCGAAGGGGAGTGCTCGACTATGGACTTTCTTCATTGTGTTCAATGAACATGTTGGGCTCAGAGCATGGGTCGGACAGGCAGGCAGGCAGGCAGCAAGACAATCTGTGGCCATGGAGTGGAAACAGATACAGCAAGTGCGGAGACAGGGAGGGGAGAGAAAAGTGCAGTGGAGCCAGCGTTCCGGTCCTGCAGTGGCAGTGGCAGCAGGAGGAGGAGAACGGGGTCAAGGCATCCCTTCGCTCTGCCAGGCCAGGTGGATGCACAGCACGGCAGCAAGGACTGTGTGCTGGGAAGAAGGAGCAACCATGGTGGATTCCAGCAAAATGTGTTCATCTGTACCAACAACATTTGAATCAGAAGGACTGAATGTGGTGTTCTGTCTTAACTGAGAGATAAACGTGATGTACATAGTGTAGAACAAAAGGGATAGGATACAAATACTTAAACCTAAAAGATCTGTTTTGAGATGCACCGATTCAGTGTTTTTTCATACAATAAATTTTTAATCTTTGCTACGATGACTGTGTTATCTTTAAAATTCTAAGTGTGAGCTGGTGTTTCTCACAAATTAGGGGCTTATCCAGGATCAGCACTCCTGTTCCTGTGAGGCATGACAGCAAGAGGGAAAAAGCATGCCCTGATGATTTTAGCAGTCTCTGATCTACTGTCTCGTCCCATAAAGGGCAGCAAGTCCTATCCAGATAGAGGACTCTCGAAGCAAAGAAAGGAAAACTGATTGATCTTCTTTAATGATTGAGGCTTAATTGGGTAGATGTAATCAGCCTTACAAATTGTGCTTTTCTGTATCATCATTATTCTGTGTATTATGATCTGCATTCCCTGTTACAATGTCTGCAAAACATTAACAAAACACTAGCTGTTGCTTTGTTAGTAAATAAAGAAGGGGGAATTGTGGAAAACGAGAAAGTTGGAGATGTGCTGCTGAACGAGAGCTCTGCAGGTGTTCTTGTGTTGATGGGAAGGAGGCCTTGAGATCAGTAAAATAATGTCCTTATATGTAGATGTGTATGTGTTGTGAAACAGACAGCAGTGTACTGCAATAGTAATGTTTTGTTAGCTAGGCAGGATAAACACTTAAATGTAGCCAATTGTATTTCTCACAATAGTGTATGGACATCCACTTGTAACCCACCTGTGTAAAGAGCACAACACGTGATCAAAAGACAGAAACTATATGTGCTGGAAAAGTGAAACAATAAATGTCTTCACTTTACCACTTAGTGGAGTCCGTGCTGCAGGTGCCACATTCCTATACATCAACTTCCCAAATAAAACTTTCTCCATGATGCTCATAGTTTTCATATGTCTCTACACACAAAAAATAGTTTCTTATAGACTGCATTTTGTGTGTGTCTGTATGTAAATATATACCTGTAGTTGTGTACAAACACACAAATGGGAACATTTAGTTATATATAATTCCACTCCTTGAATTTATGACAGATTCTGCAGTGTTTTGTATGAAAATAACTGTGAGATATACTTGAGAAGTATTCACAATGGCTCTTTATAAATCATGGAAGCTTCACTGCTAGAAGATATTACTCCCATAAATTATGATTGTCAGTTCTAACAGTCTAGGTAAAGTCCGTGCCCCTTGTCATTTTAACAGCACTTTGTATTAACATAGTCACAAGCAGTTTCCCATAATGTGGTACTATCCACATGTGATGATTTGATTGGCAGAAACATTTATCATAGCATAGTATTATTGTCTGTGGCAGTTGCTGATAAGTTTAAGAATCAGTTATACGTGATGAGCACCATACTGGAAATATGCACCTAAGATTTGAAAAACATAGCTGATGTCAGTAGATACAATTTGGCAATACTTGCTCCACAGAGTGGGGGATACTGGTTGCCAGACTGAAATTATTAATCCTTTAGACATTAATGAATTTTCTTCCAGCTAAATTACTGTGTTTATTAATAATTCATAAAAATTGGCCAACCATTTAAAACAGTACATGCAGCTGTCTGATAAAGAGATAGTGCCTTTTCATTTGGTCTTAGAGTGTTTAATAATTTAAAAGATGTAAGGGATAGGATTTTGCAGTATGCTAATAATGTGTCCTTAATAACTGAAGAACCTAAAAACATGTTCCTTTTGCCTTGTTTTTTTTCAGTTTGTGACTAGCTCTGTGAAAAGAAAATTAGGTCCTTCGGAGATAAAAAATATCAAGGAGAATAAGTAGGAAAAATATGATTCCATACTTCCTCAAGCTAATGACACACTAGATTTAAAAGAATTAATGGCCAGCTTTCCTATATGATATGTGCACAGAGAACTAAACAGTGCTTTATGCAGTGTGTCCAGAATCTTAATTGCCAGGCATTTCACAAAAAATCCCAGAAGAGGGAGGTGTTTACTCTCAAATAGAGAAGGCATTTTTTTACCTTCTCGGATTCACTACCTTACTAAGGAGAATAAAGAAAAAGTGTCTTTTTTCCTCTCTAAAAATAAAATTGTGGTAATTAAAACTTTTTTGGTGGTGGTGGATTTTTTTTGTTTTAAAATACAATGCTATAGATTAGATGCCATTTCCTTTTCTATTTGGCTCTTCATCCATTTGATCTGTGGAAAATTCCAGCTGTCCAAAAAGTGTACTTATTCTAACTAAATCACTAGTCTGTCTTTTTAAAGAAAAGTGACACCTATTGAACTGCCAACAGCAATAATCAAGCATCAGCAGAAGTATTCTGTTATTTCTATCTGAATTCAGAGAAAAACCCTTGAAAATATATTTGTTGTGATGAAAACACATGTTCCATCCTCACATCAGCCAGAAGGATATAAAATATCAACTACTAAAATTAGACTTTTGAAAATTATCAGATCTGAATAAGTTTCAGATAATGTTTTTAAACAGTTTGCCTAGGACCAAATTAATTTTACATAGAATGCAAGTGTGATGACCTGGGTAATTACAGGCTACTCATCATGATACTGGTCCCAAGCATACGAATAAAAAAAAAATCATACATTTTTTTGTTAGTGCTAACTAACAGAGGTTTAAAAAAAAATTCAAACTGATTGAATATCTATTTTTTTATGAGAACTAAAACCTGAATAATACTGATTTCAGTTCTGAAGACAAATGGTCTCCTGGGGATGCCTAAAACGGGGTGTAGCCAGCAGATCGAGGGAGATCCTCCCCTCTACTCTGCCCTGGTGTACTGTTTCCAGTTCTGGGTTCCTAAGTTCAAGAAAGACTGGGAACTACTGGACAGAGTCCAGTGGAGGGCTATGAAGATGATCAAGGGAATGGAGGACCTCTCTTATGAGGAAAGGTTGATACCTGTGTCTGTTTAGCCTGCAGAAGGCTGAGAGGGGATCTTATCGAGGCTTATAAATATCTAAAGGAAGAGGATGTGGTCAGACTCTTTTCAGTAGTGCTCAGTGATATGATAAGAGGCAATGGTATTAAACTGGAACTCAGAACATTCCATCTCAACATAATGAAAAACTTTTTAAGGGTGACAAAACACTGGAACAGCCTGTTCAGAAAGGTTGTGGAGTCTCCTTTGCTGGAAACATTCAAAACCCACCTGGATGCATCACTGTTCTAGGTGCTTTAGCATTGGGGTTGAAACAGATGATCTCTAAAGATCCCTTCCAACCACTCTGTAGAAATGACCTCAAGATTTACCAGATAAAAGAGAGAGCATAACATTCCCTGTTCCCTAATCAGTACCCATATTTTACAGAAGTCAACAGGGTGAGATTCATCTTGCCTAACTTTAGATATCCTGAATACAACTGGTGGTATCTGAAAAAAGTTACCCTCAATGATTTCTACAGTATGTGGAGAAAAAATGCTCAGGTTTAGGATATTAATCCTCTGACCTATTTTGAGCATATGCTTTAGGTTGACATTAGTTCATCAAAGTGCCCATACATGTGGTCAGCTCAAATGCAGATGTATATGATCAACTGAATTCTACTCAAGATAAATTTCAGATGTAAAAAACAGAACCAATATCCTTTCCTTTCCAGAACAGAATGACTGTAGGGTGGAAAAAAAAAAAAAAAAAAAAAAAGGAAAAATATCAAATCTTCCCTTAAAGACCTTGAGTTCTTCCCTAAACAAAAGGAAACAGGATAACTTCAATTGGAAGGGAGGATTGCAAGCTACCTTCCCCACTTTTTCCAGTCTCAGCACCACCACTCTAGAACATGGACAATTTAAGCTCTTTATGAAAGTGACTGGAATATTCTTAAGATATGGGAAACAGTTTAAATCACTGAAGACAGAGAGAAGATTGATCATTTGTCGTCTATATCCTTGGTCATTGTTTTAAGCCCTAAGTTGTTCCTTAAAACAGAAATTGACATTCACCATCTTTTTTAAAACATAAAATGAACTAATGCTCCGTTACATATGGAGCCTGATTCTGTCAGCGTGTGTTAGTACACCTTGAGGATGTCTTGTCATTTGATCTCCACTGGAGGCTTCCCTCTGCTACAGAAACAGACAGGCACTTTGTGATTAGTCTACAGCTAAGTGAAGCTTAATGGTTTGTTTCTGGACTCTGATCAAATGCAGAAGTAAGCTAAGCCAGACTTTAATTTCATGAGCCAGCAAAGGAAATGATCTCTTTGTGTTCCCACCAGCCTTTACTAGATGTTCTGCATGTGCTCACAAGCACATGGAATAAGACCTGTACTGTGCAGCCTTCCTTCCTTCTTATTTCCACACTATGCCAATCCATTAATTCTGATGCAGTTCCATGAAAATGCAATGTTGTGGCTAGACAGTAAAAAAACAAAGTAAGTTCCTTATAGAATTCAAGACCTTACAGGATTTGTCAGTGAAAATGGATACTTTCACTATCACATCTTTCCATATAATGCCTAAATTCTGCCATGGAGTTAGGTCCTGAGAGTTTAAGGCACATTTAGTGCATTTGTATCTCCCTCCTAGGGGAGAGTAACATTGAAAGAGATATGAGATTTATGTAGTGAGGTTTTTGGGGTTTGTTCTATAAGTCTGCAGAATTCCTTGAAAAACATTTTATTCAAGGAAACTATTTGAGATTTATTACATACAAAGTCAAATATTAATCATGGTGATCCCATCTAGATTTAAATAGCTCAATTTATTTTAAAAACCATGCTTTAAAAACATGCCAAACACCTTTTATAAAGAGAACATAGTTTTTTGTGAATCATCCAAGAAAGAGATATTTTTTTATAATGTTATTATTCATATTACTCTTGTTATTAGGATCTGCTTTTTTCCTTTCTTCACTATTTTTGGAAAAATGTCCTAAATTTAATGCATTCAATTAAACTTAACATATATTATTGAAGAATGAAATTATGAAATTCATGAAATGTCAGTGGACAAGTAAAAAGCAATACAACAATTAAGCTCTTCTTCATACCTCTGTTTAAGAGTCAAAATTTGTCTCTAGCAACATGTAATTTTTTTTCTGGCACCCTTATATATACTTACCTGAAGACATGTAATTTTTTCCCCAGTCTTAATATTTAAGCCTGAAATGATACTAGTAAGTATCTTTTATTCTTGCAGTATGCAGGATAATTAATGGATCTCTTTTGTTGCATTATGTTGTACTATACTGTTAGAGGATTACGAAAACACAAACAAAATAGTCGTGTTTATGTTATGCACTACTTGCCACTAAAGATACTATGCATCGTTTCAAAATAAGACATATCTTTCTGGGATACAGCTGTGACAAAACATTTTGTCTCAGTGACTGCCCATTGATTTCTCCGCTTGGGACTACAAAAATGGGATTTGCTTGCAATATACATGGTGATATGTGTGATAGGAGGATACCTCACACAAGAGCATAAGTGTAGTTGGTATCAGATATGCCATGATGATTAGTACCTTAGATAATCCAGAGTGGAATCTAGAGTGGTTTCTGTTGAAAAAAAAATATTAGATGGAAATACAGCTTCAACAAATTTAGTTTCACTTCCATATTAGAAAAGCATACATAGATTTTAGTTTGTTGAAACAAAGGAAACATTTTATTTTGGTCTGAGTCACTGTTAAACTACAACTTCCAGTGAGGCCTTGCAGATATTTAATTCAAATGTTTCAAATTGTCACTCTGTTTCTCTTTCCAAGGCTTGACTGTGCACCAGGGTTGGCAGCCTGAACTTCCTCAATTTGAGATCATTTGCTGATTAGAAGAGTCACATGACTATAGTGCATGATGGGAAATATAGGCCTAAATTGAGGTCTAAGACCAGAGAAAGATGTTGAAAGAAGAAAGTTTCATGCTGAGAGCATAGAAGCTCAGAGTCCAAAACTAGTATCAGCACAAAACTTAATGTCTTTGTTCAGGAATTTATGTTAGAATATGTTAGTGCAATTTTTCAATATTAGTATGTCCTTTTAAAATATCCTTTCTGGTTAGTATGAAAAAAGTGAATAAATTCTGGAGAGCAATCACTTAATGCAGGGGAGCTCTCCCTACATTCTATTATTCCTCTTGCAGTTATAAATTATGGGGGCATATGCCCTAAAAGCAAGATATCCAGTAAAGAAGTTGTGAACAATGAGAATCACAGACCTTGTTAGCATAAAATGTGTAGGCTCAGAGATGTGATATAACATAGCGTGGAGAACTAATGGCATCATGACACAGCAGATCACCATTTCCTATTACGTGGTCAGTGGGAAAATGAGCCTGTCTTTATCTTTGAAGGATTGTCCTCATTGAAGACTTCCTGTAGGATGAAATCTACTCTATAGCTTTGTTACAGAGTCAAAATCACATCTAGCCTGTGATTAATTTTTTTGTACACTGCATGTGTGCATTCTTCCCCATACCACCATTTATTACAATCAAGGAATATTAAATTTAGTTTACTCATAAATAGAAATAAGCTTTCTTACATTTTCTTCATCATTCTAGGTTTCCCAAATTTGGATTCAATTTACAGATAAGGTAATTTGTCACACTTGATTCTCCTTGACTACTGGTATCTTAAAAGAGGACTATTTCAATGTCAAGCTAACTTTTACTTTTTTTCAGTTCAGTTTGTGTCATTTCCTTTTTATTTTTTAATTCATTTTGCCAATGTTTTCATCTCATGCATCCTCTCAATATCTGCTTATGTTCTCCAATAGCAGCTGTGCTTCAGAACTTCCTCACAGCAGCATCTTGTCTGCTCTAGAAAAACCCTCAGTCGTAGAAGCCTTGAATGCAGGACTATACTGATAGACTCCTTTGCTGCAACATCTCTCGATATATGGATTTTTGAAGGCTGCCTCAGCAATTTTGATTCCTAAAGAGATCTCAACAATACTGTACATAATAGTTAAGCATACTCCAATGCTTTCAGAAATAAGAACAGCTAGTTTCATCGCAAGTTTTAATTTCCTTAGTCCCTTTAGATGGCAACTTAATTGCATGTTAAGGTCTGTAGAAAGCACTGTAAAAAAAATCACTCACCTAAGAGATGATGTTAATTTGACACTATTTCTAACATCAAATATGCTGAATAATGTTCACTCAATTTTGGATTATTTTTTTTTTCTCTGCTGTGGTTTTCTTTTACTATATTAATTACACCTTAAAGTAACTTGCCTGCTTGGGATTGTAAAACCTGGACATATTTGAAATTTCATAACAACCAAGCTTGACCTGATTTCTGCTTGGGGCATATGAGTAGGCTAATTGCAACAGAATCAAAGGAGCAACTCATAAATTTACACCGACAGGTTTTTGTACTTCTAATAGCTAGGGCATCTGCTTAGCTGTTTCCTGTACTTAGCTTTTCATGACCATGTGCATATATATGATTCACTAGAAAAGTAGTCAGACATTTATTAACACTCCGGAGTTCCACAGCAAGCTGTTCATTAACCTAGTAGGTAAATGGCTATATTTATTATTTGCTCAACCCAGTTGATAACTAATGGATTTTATGGAAAACAAAAGTGTGCAGATCTAATCCAGAGGCCTTTCATCTTCCAACCCTGGGTTTCAAATTTCAGCTTCCCAATCTTTTTCCAGTCTGTTTCAGAGGAATGAAACTAGGTATAAAATAGTCTCTAGGAAATCATATATGTGTTAAAAATGAAAATAACTTTGTGTATTGCAAAATTTTCTAGCATGATCAAATTTGGTTTTGAAAATGTACAGAAAAAAAGATAACTACATCTTTAAAAAGGTAGGCATTCTTCTTAAGGGACCATTCTGTTTTGCTTAGCAGTAAAACAAATCTTTTGAAAACCTGTGATAGTTGTATCCAGGATCAATAAAAAGACACATGACTTTTTTGGTTTCATGTTATCCTGATTACTGCCATTCTAAAATTAATGACTGATATCCTTCCTGAAAATGCTTCTTCTGATCAAAAATATTTTGCTTTATTTCTTATTCAGATTTAATTGGTATTTGATTTTCTCTGTAAACATATGCATGTATCTTAGTTTTCTGGAAGCAAAGGAGAAGAACAGTGGGGGAATTCTCACCTGTGCTAACTCATGATAGTCCCAAAAGGTTGACCACAGATGTTTGAATAGAAATAGAGATGAATAGAAAATGTGGGACTGTGTCCAAATTCTTGAAGCTGTAAAGGAGCTATAAATTTTAGTATCCTTAGGACCTGTAAGAAATTAGCAACCAGTGCCAGTTGTCAAGTGAAGTTCTGTAAGTATAAAACATTTTTACAAGGAGCCTCTGGGAACTTTTAGTTACATGAGTTTAATTACAATGTTTAGAAAATGAAGTACTTCCTGTTATGTTCCTTGACACTGAGGTATCACTGTGATGATTCTGTGACAATAACTTTAGCAGTTAATAACTTTTTATTAACTTTTAAATATGGAGAGGACAGCTGGTGGAAGTTCAGATTATTTTATTCTGCATTTTCAATCAGTGGCACCAGGAAGAAATCAGACCAGCACATGTTATTGTGTCAGTAGTTCATTGTGGATTTTTTTTTTTCCTTGAAAATTTTAGGTTAACTTGGGCACAAGAGACATTGTTAAAATCTGGGTGCTACAGAACTGAAATATTTGTGATTTATTCATGTGTTTTATACAAGGATACAGAATAGAATCCTAAAGGAGTTTGTCCCAGATATAAGACTGAAGAATCAATCTTATTGAATCTGGGAGTTTAAATGGCAGATCAGATTACAATGGAACAAAACACTCAAAGTCATATGAGAGACCCAGAATTAACCCCTTAAAATTGGATTTGCCAAGCAAAGAAGTCATGAAGTCTCGACTGAAGCTTATGTACTGTCTATAATATTCCTGCCCTTTAGTAATAATAATACTAATTCCAAATTATTAAAGGGAAAAATAAGCAGAAAAATGTTTTCTGAGTTCAGAGTTGGAGTCACACGAATAGCAAAACAAAACAAAGGGAACATGCAGTGTTATAGAAAACAAGATGAAGCAATATCCAGTGTTTTGTAAAAGACATGAGAATTGCACAGGTTTTCACAGCATTTGCAAGACCAAGAAGAATTTGTACAGCAAGACAATGACAGCTTTTAGTTCAACTGTAGTATAAAAAATAGTAAATAAATAATGATCGAACAAAAAGAACTGAATTATAAGCTTGAAAGTGAAGGAAACATTTACTAATGTAAATTAGTATTTATTTTAAGAACAAGCCAATGGGCTAGGAGGCTGCATTAAAGAAAATCAAACATACAAGAAGAAATGTGATGAAATTCAAGGCTGACAGAGACCTTTTCCCACTAAAAATGTATGAATGAAATGTCCTTTTTAATGACATAGAAAATGATACAATTTATGAAATTATGTTGTTGCAAAAGTCTCATTTGACAGGGGACATTCATTTCACTAAATGGGTGTATTAGTTGCTGTGACAATTGAAGAACTTGAAGACATTCTTGAATAACTCAAAACCACTGATTAAAGGTCCATAATATGTGCATTTCCTAATTTGGGGAGCAAAAAGGTAACCTTAATGCTCAAGAAAACTTGTAGCAATGCCAAACATTATTTTAATTAGTCATTAAATGATAAAAATATATAGAACACATACACATATGCAAAAAATCTCTTCTCCTTTAAAGGTTCGAAATACTTAAATGCCTTGTATAAGGAAAAACTTCCTGTTGTACACAAAGAGAGACTTTTTGTGAAAGATGGTTGTCTATACATATTTTTCTGACAAGTAAGCAAGCAAACTTTTGTAATTCCCTGGGACATAAATATCATGTAAGATGACTGTCATTTGATTAGCATTTGGTAAGCAAGGTATTTCAAGGGAAGTGGTAACATTTTCCATTGCAAGGGATGTATTAACATTTGTAGGAAAATGATTCTGTCTGAGTAGAAAAAGTGAGAAAGTGTTCAACATGATTTTGGAAAGGGTCACTCTCCTTAGCTAAGACAAAATACATAGGAATAGTCATTTCACAAAGAGGAAATTATTTTTCTTCCAGGTGAAGAAAGATTCTCCTTAATGAGAACATGAACTGGTAAAATAATATCCAACCTGAACCTCCCCCTGGTGCAACTTGAGGCCATTTCCTCTTGTCCTATCACCTGTAACTTGGGAGAAGAGACCGACCCATGCCTCTCTACAATATCTCCTTTCAGGTAGTTGTAGAGAGCGATAAGGTCTCCCCTCAACC
>JAOXNG010000001.1:164812207-164823780 GCA_028566535.1 Scolopax minor | reverse complement strand
GGTGTTCAAGGCCAAGCTGGATGGGGCTTTGAGTAACCTGGTCTAGTGGAAGGTGTCCCTGCCCTTAGGAGGGGGGTTGGAACTTGATGATTTTTAGGGTCCCTTCCAACCTGAAGTATTCTACAAATACATGATGAATATGTATCAAAATTTAATTTTGGGGGATATTATTTACAAAATAAACGTTGGTTCTAATTAGTGAGGGCATTAACATGGCAAAATAGCACTCTATATTCAAGGGCAGAAGATAAGCTTGCTCTTGCATCTAGCTTCCATTATATTTTCCTTTTGCATAGATCTGTTTATTAACATTCTAAACAAATCACATGAAATCATTTTCATAATCTTTATTAATAAGCAGTAACCAGTCTCCCTGATGTTTCGTTTCTTTTGATGCATCTGAAGATACATGTTATTCTGCAACAGAGCCATTTACGGCGAAATTCATAAGCTCAAGCTTCCTGAAAGATAAGATCACAAAAGTGCTTTTAAAGATAATTTCGTATCTTTACTGACTTAATAGGCAGAAACACATTTCCTCATGTTAACTATTACCCTATCCCTTTAATCATGATATTTTATACATTTTCAGATTAACTTCAAATCCTTAGATTTACCTAAAAGGTTAGAGATTCCAGGCCCATAAAGGTTGTCACTGGTAGGCATAATGTACTAAATGAACCAGTTTTCCAGAATGAATTCTGAAATCTAATACAGGATGTAACTCTATAAAACATAAGTAAAAGTTAGATTGTACAAAAGCTTTTTTTGAGGGGTGGAGAGGATCCGAGATTGGATTGCTGCTATTGCTTCAGTGCCAGAAATCTGTTTTTTAGAATATTCCTTCAGGTTACTATCTTTCCATGGGGTTTTTGGTGGCTTGTTTGTTTTTGTTTTGTTTTGTTTTCATTTCTTTTTCTTTTCTTTAAAGATTTCTTTATTGTCTATATATCTATGTACCAGTGCTGATATTTTACCTTGAGGGCCTTTTGAAGTGAACAGGAATGCCTATATTAATGCTGATGATTTTGATTGGTTCCTTTTTTGAATACAGTATTTCAAGAAGTTCTACAAATGCAGAGAAATAAAAGCATCTCCTTTGAGATTAATAAAATGTTATTTAAACCTAGATAATCCATAGGCAGAGGAATTGACATCCAGAATTATGAAAAATGCATGAATGTTGTTTGAACTAACTTTTTTTTTTCCCAGCTAAAGACTGAATTATTTTAGAATCTGTTTCTCCCCCCAGCTCTATCCAGCTCATAATCTAAACTTCCACCAACTTTAATTTTACCAACTTTTACCTAGCTTTCAGGACTATTTTTTTTTCAGGTGCTTATATGTTTTTCTAAGTACATATATAATCCAGTGAAATTCTTGTTTTGTTTTCTGGTTTGCCTTTGCTTATTTGTATTTTCTTCTGTTGTTATTTTAGTGTGTTTGCTGTCACTGCAGAGATGTTTCCTTGTTCTGTCTTATTTCTCTTCAATGAAGTACACATTGTGAGTGATTTTTTTTTTCTCTGTATTTTCTTCCTTATTGACTTTGCTTCTGACACTGTCATGAGCTGTAAAGTGCTGCGGTTGTCACTTCCTTTTCCATGACTGAGCAGACAAAAGATAGGTTTTTGCAGCTCATGCACTTGACATGGAAAGTTACAGGGATAAGTGTTTTTTTGCAGACTGCAAATGTTCATTGTAGTGAGTGTTATCCTTCAGCTTCAGGGGTC
Organism: Scolopax minor; assembly: GCA_028566535.1. Lineage (NCBI taxonomy): Eukaryota > Metazoa > Chordata > Aves > Charadriiformes > Scolopacidae > Scolopax > Scolopax minor. Next base: position 164,822,048 of record JAOXNG010000001.1, on the reverse strand, counting down.
TTCTAGTCAGTCTGTAGAAACTGCAACACTGTTTCACACTTTCATAAAACAAAAATATTAAAGGATGTGATATCCACTCACAGTATAAGCAAATTGACAATAGTTTTTATAACATTCAAATAAAACTTTTGGAAGAATTTTGGAAAAGTTAAAATTATTTCGGAATGTAATGACTGATGAAAAGTTCGAGGAAGCAGTCCTCAACCCCAGGAAGTTGAATCGACTCTTTTGGGACCAGTTAACACTAATAGCATGTATATATGCTTAACATGAAAAATGTTTGCACTACAGTTCAATATCTCTTTTCCTATTTTATATTTGTTAATTAAAGATTTTCTGTGAAGTCATATCCTTGATGTTGCCTTTCATTGTTCATCAGAATTTGTATTGTATTGAGGAGCTGTTATCAGCTGTGCTCAATCTCTGAATTTTAAATTGCAAACTTTGTAATTGCAAATAATTATCTCATTATCTAAAGAGTAAATATTCCCAGATTCATGTTTTATTTCTATAATAAATATGAAAGTTTGTCTAAACTTTTGTTAGAAAAAATGTAAAGCTTTGGGTATTTTTTTAGTGACATTTCATTTAGGAAATCATCTGAAAGCAAGTTTTAGGATTTTTTTTTTTTTCTGTTATAGAAATTACATGAAGAATTAGGATTTATTTAAAAAAAGAACATGTATTAATCACTGTTCTACAGAGCTTGCCATCAGATAGGTAGCCTACAAATTTGTCACTAATATAAACCCCAAATATTTGAGGAAACTACAGTGTATTTTTAAAAGTGATAAATGATGACATGCATTCATGAGCTTATGTCTAATTTAAATGTGCCCATTCTTCACAGCTGCTGCTGAAGCAAGGAACATAGGTACTTCCATTGACAACTGGTTGCACAACAGACGGAGTTATTAGGAGATGCACCATTTTTCATGAAATCAGCACCATGGGCTTGCTGTGCTGCAATGCTAAACTCCATGCCATTGGCAGAAAAAACAAAGAACAAAATTTCTCATTGTCATGCATAACATACACTGAAAACACACACACACAATTCAGGATATTATTCAAACTGGCAATTTAAATAATTTTTATAGTATAATGCTGTGACTGAGAATAGGATTAATCTAAAGGGCAGTAAAAATTAAGGATGGGTTTCAGTTGCAGATTCTATATGCTTCAATTGAAGAGTATTGAGGCAGGTGTCTAAATATGAATGAAGCACTTAAGCTCTGAGTAAAGTCCAGAGATATTTGAGAGGCCCTTAGCATTCAAATTATCTACAGAGAGCAATCAGATATCTCCTAGAATATACAGGGGGTGGCAATTATATTGACTGATAGTCAAAATCCAGGTGGATATACTAGGACATCTCACAGACCATTACACATCTACATTTGGGGAACTGAACCATTGCAATAGTTTGGATACTCAGGAACTGCTACTCAGTTGAAGAACCAACCCTGTTCAATCTAAAGTAGCCCCACACTCAGCCCTTTTCAGCTGTCTGTGATTTAAGGCCTAGTTTCATTCAAAGCAGTTGCATGAGTTTGGATCAGTTTTACTGAGAAAATCGTTGCTAAGGTGTGAAAAAGCTAACACTTGAAAACAATGAAAAATAAGAAAAGTAAAGCACAGACAAAGGGTAGCTGGTGAAATGGGGACAGTTAGTAGTTCAAGGGTTCAAGAGGAAAAATACTGACACCAAAATCCTAGCCAGCCCTCCCTCCCTAAAACAGGAGATCAATTAGAAGAGAGCAACTCAGCAATATTGCAGGTCATCCAAGTCCAAAATGCAACAAAACTCACTTTTCCCTCTACAGCTAATGAACATACTATTTATCAGTGTAGTAGTTTGTTAACCTTAGCAATGTGCTATGTGAAGTAGACAATAAAGGCTTGCTCTGTACTCTCAAATTGTGTATAACCTCTTTCTGTAGTATCTTTACACATGCTAAAAGCTGCCCAGAGAAGCAACCCAGAGAAAGAAGGTTGAAGTAGGAACCTGAGAAAAGTTGGGAGGTGAATTCTCACATTCCCTTAAAATGCTGTCTTGAAAAAAATAAATAAATAAAGATCAGAGATGGTATTGTTTCTTACGCAGGATTAAAAAGGTGGATATTATTCTGACAGAAGCCATGTTTCAAATTATGCCCTACTTAGGAACCTTCACTTCTATCTGTCATATTCTAAGTAGGAAGAACAACCGATGAATGCCTACATACAGGGTGAAATACATAACAGTGAGGCTAACACTTTCCAGAGAAGTTAGCTTTGGATTTAATAGTACATTGCACTGTGACAGCTCAACTGTATCTGATTATGTAGTTAAGTCTCTCTGTCCAAACAGGCAATATCAACAGTTTTGTAGTCAGGGTTTCCTCTATTCAGCCAGAACCAGAACAGTTTAGATACAATACACATTTAGCACAGCATGCAAAATTAACTGCTGTACCAAAAGTAGTATCAGTGTTCCAGCTAGAAAAATCTGTAGTCATAGTAACCTGTTTAGATTTAAACTGGGTATATCATACTTCAATTGTTTTCACACAGACTGTACCACAAATATGTATTGCAATAACCCAAACCCTAATAGTATCAAAAGTTGCTATCACAACAGGGAAAATGGAAGGTGGAGAGAAAAATCCACTCATATACTGAAGCAGAGATACAACATATTTTTTTATACCAGTAGAATATGTAAAGTAGCTAAGGAAACTTTATTTATACCCTCTCCTATGACTTTGCACAAGTGAAAAAAAAACAACGTGAAATCACATACAGGTAGCTTTTCCAAATTCCATGATGACCAAGACATGAAGAACATATAATAACTAATTGCTTGGGTTTTGTCCAAAGCAGTCCTCCTGTCTAGGCAGAGTTTTGGATTTCTGGTTAAGTCCATTACTCCTGGAGACCTTCACAAAGGTTAGATTACTGGAGAATACAATAAACAATAGACAGTAATAAAGATTGACTTTTTAACAGGAAAATAATTATCATATTACCCAATACGGCAAGTATTGCCCATTATAATAGCATTGTCTTGGTGAAAAGAAACACAACAATAAGCTCCAAAGAGGTCATGGAAGGGGAAGGTAATGCAACTAAAAAAGACATCTCTAAAAAGCAAACTCCTATCTTAGAAGAGCTTTGAATACAGCCACACTCACCTCTTACTTCAGTATCATAGCTGGAGATAAAATAAGTATCCTCTTGCAACTTAAGTTGCTAATGAAAAAGAAATATAATTTAAGGCCACACTGAATATCTGTATCAAAGCAATGCATGTCCTACAAAGCAAAGATGATGATAACAATCAGGCTGATTTTAAATTGGGATGGAAGGGGTCAGGGAGGGTTATTGAAAGAAAGTTACCAACAGTTCAAGGATGTCCATGTTTCCATTACATGGAAACTGCTTTGCTCTCTAGGTCTACACTATCAAAGCAGTGAAGGGCAGAAAGTGATCACTCCACATGAGATCACATGGCACAGCTGGTTCTTACTCAAATCACTGAGGGATGTCCTGTTCTAACATGTTTTGCAAAAGCTGTGAGGAGACTAAAGCAGATCCTTATGGCAACATAACAGGTAAGCATTATGCATAAATGAGGTCCATACAGTTCTGGAGGTGATTCTGTGGCCTTCATTTACTTCATACTGGATATTTGTCTCAGAGTATTTTTATGGACTTTATCAGGAATCTGAATCTGGGAATTTATATAACCTTTTGGAAGAGTTTGAGGTAACTCAAAGGGAGTTTTAGTTGCATTGTATTGTAGCATCTGAGAAGCCCTGCAGTGTGGATTAAGACCATCATAAGAAAGTAAATGAATGTTATTGTGTATTGGATTTTTATAGAGGAAAACTGTGATTTATAAACAGAATGTAAAATTAATATATTTTTTAAATTTAGAATATATATATATCAAGTACATACTTTTCTCGGGAGCTGGAAATTAAGACAAATAAGTATTACACTCTATGTTTAATTTTCTGCACTGTGGAAATAGAACTTTTTTTTCTTGTGCTATATGACACTACTGTACATAAAGATCCAGAAATGGTTATCCTCATCACAAGGCAAGATTGCTTGAAAATGGAATTGAGAAGATTATTAATCAATCTTTCCAGCAGAGGTTATATAGAAATATACTGAACAAAATAAAGAACTTCCTGGTGAACACTGACTATTTATCATGTGTCACAGTGATAACAGTTTGTAGAAGGTAAAACTACTATTCTGATTAACTAATCAAACTATGATATTCTGTGAAGATGTGGTTAAGACAAGGACTTCTGGTCTCTTATGCTATGTTACAGTCTATTTGTAAATTCTTTAAAAGAACTGCTTAAATATGCAATGTAGAAGAGAGATTTTATTTCCTTGAAGGTATTATAATGTACTCCATTTTTCATTTTTACAATGAAAAAAGGATGTGAAAACAGGAGGGGAGGAAGAGGCAGGACTAAGCCTTCAAAACACTCACTTTATTCTTGCATGGAAGCTGTGTTCTAACACAGCAGCAGCATCACTACATCTTGTGCAAAACTAAAAAAATGACACCCTTCCTGCTACTCTTCAAGTTCCTCCCAAACCAGAAAGTGATTTTTCTGTCTTTGTCCTATTAAAGGAAAGGCTGGGGCAAAACACGTCTGTCTTATTTAATTCTGTACCAGAACTATAGTCTATTTGTCCTGCAGTTTTTTTTATCCTTTGACCTAATTTGACTGATTTTAAAATATAACTGCTGTACTTTATTGATGGCTCAACAAGATTTGGATTCTACTTACCTATGTCCCTGTCTAACTACTTACCTCATACAGACAGCCTTCAGTTTACTGAATACTGAAACTGTATTTCCTTTTCTATGTTTATTTTACCTTGAAATAACAAATATTATCTCAATCAAAAGAAACTGACCCTGTATTTCCAGTATGTCTTTAGAGGTAATGATCATCATGAAGCAATGTGACTCAGTTACAGCTCTTTTAAACATGACTTGAACATCTGATAGTAATGTTTCTCAGCTGTACCTGTTCTTAAGCTACAAACAAATCTCACTCAAAAAAGTTCTGTTCAAAGTATCTCTGAAATCACAGTATTCCCTTACCAACCTTATCATTACCTTGTAACTGCTGATGCTTTCTTTTCCTTGCTGCACAGTCTAGGAGAAATATGAAATGGGAGTCTTCCCACTTTTACAAAAGTCTTTGAAGTTTGAACAGTTTTACAAAACAGCTATAAAGGCGTTCTATTATTTTTCATGCCTTATCACTACCGCATGTCATACCATTAAATAATTTTCCCTTCTGCACATTATTTGAGAAGGAAGAGAAAAAACTTTTTTTCTGTATTTTTTTTCCATTTGGGTATTAGATTACTCCAGACTTTCCACATATCTAGAATATGATATCCAAAATTAATTGAAATCATATAAACTCTATTAAAATTCACTGTTGTCTAATTCTATTGATAATTTACTTCATTCCCTTCTTTCATTTATCCAAGTGTTAATTTTCATTAAACTTTTTCTTTGTAAGGACTCACAATACTCATGAGCATAGACAAAAAAAAAAAAAATAAATTTAGGAAAATTAACCTTTCAACAATATTCATCTGTAGAAAAACTTCAGTGTTTGGGAAAAGCATTAAAAAGTTCACTTTCATTGCCATTTTTTTATTTCAGATGTTTTCATCCTTTGGAGCTGTAAAAGGCAGGTGATATGTTTTTCAAATTTTTATTAACAATTAAAGTGATAGGAACATGGAAAACTTTTTCTCAAGCTGGGTGTATTTATCCTTCTATGAGGACTGTTGGCTATTCCAGAAGACTTTAAAATATTAGATAGAGTATAGGATTATAGCATATGCCCCAGAATTTACAATTTATGCAGGGACTAAGACATTCACAAAAGGATCCTGGAGATGTGTGATCGACTCAGAGATAGTAGATGTAGAGATCAAGAAAGTTGGAGACGTGTTGCTGAGCGAGAGCTCAGCAGGTGTTCTTGTATTGATGGGAAGGAGGCCTTGAGATTAGTAAAACAATGTCCTTATATGTTGATGTGAGTGTGTTGTGAAATGCAGCAAACAGATAGCAGTGTACTGAAATAGTAATGTTTTGTTAGCCTAGGTGGGACAAACATTTAAATGTAGCCAATTTTATTGCTCCCAACAGTGTATGGACAGTCACTCACAACCTATCTGTGAAAAGGGCACAGTGTGTAATCAAGAGACAGAAACGATATATGCTGGAAAAGTGAAACAATAAACATCTTCACCACTTAGCGGAGTCCGTGCCTCTTGTGCCGCAAGTAGAAGGAAAAAATCCCATCTAAGAAAGCTGTACAGAGGTTGCTGAATTGGCTGGTAGGAAGGAGGGACAGGGTAAAGGACTGTATATAAACCTTTTCATTAACTTGAGTATTTTAATAACAGAGCTTTTGCAGCTGAAACTATAACTGTCCTCACTATCCTCATTGCCTTTTAATCATCTTTGGGTAACTCACTACACTTTTCCATGAAGCCCTTGCTATCTTTATCTGATTCAATTGAAACACCACCAGCCATAGGAACATAAGATGGCCATATGTCATCACACCAAAGTACATTTAGCTCATGATCTTATCTCTCGATCTCCAGTCGAACATGGAACCTTAGTAAAGAATATAAAACCAGAACAAGCATGCAGTGATAGTTTTCCAGCATGTCATCTCAGCCTATCCATATCACATCAGACTGACAAGACTATGTCAGTCTGATACTTTCTAAGCTCAAGGAGATGTCTTCATATTTAATAGATTTATAAAAGATTTCTCTATCACTTCCTAGTCTTCCACTGAGTTTCAGTGCTTTTAAAATACTTAAAAACCTGTCATGGTTTTCTAAAGGTTAGCTAAAGATTTTATATAGAGTTGCCTCCTTTTATTTGTTTTGAAACTTCCATCTCTACTTGGTGTTTCACATTTATTTAACTGGGAAAATTACACTCTTCCATTCATGACCTTATAGACTAGTACGGGGTCTGTTCTTTTCTCAGTGGTGCCCAGGGACAGGACAAGAGGAAATGGGCTCAAAGGTGAGTATGAGAAGTTCCACCTGAACATGAGGACGAACTTCTTTACTGTGAGAGTATTGGAGTACTGGAACAGGCTGTCCAGAGAAGTGGTGGAGTCTCCTTCTCTGGAGACATTCAAAACCCGCCTGGACAAGTTCCTATGCAATGTGCTCCAGGTAGACCCTCTCTGGTGGTGTTGTTGGACTAGATGATCTCTAGAAGTCCCTTCCAAATCATATGATTCTATGATTCTATAAATATTACCATGTTGTTGAGCTTATATATAGAAATGGAAGAGTTATTTTAAGTAGGTCTGTTTTGAGCAGCATATTTCTCTTTACTAGTATATGAAGATGTAATTTCTAACCCTTTGTTAAAGAAAACCATTTAAATATTTGAAATTGTGTTGTATCTGAGCAATATGCATAGGAATTGATTCAGCCATGGTCACAGTCTTTCACATTCAAATAAAACTTTGAATAAATAATAATTTAAGGAAGGACTGAAATATTCGACTACTTTTTGCATACCAAAAATATCGAGTATCGCATTTCCACTCTGTTCTGCCAGTATTTTTCCAAAGTAGAAAGTTACACCAGCTCCCAGAATTGTACATCAGACTGCAATACTCCGTATGAAAATCAGTTTGCATCAGTAATCATTGCCATTCTCAAGGAATTTGCTTCTAAATGTGAACATAAAACTCTTTAGCAAACATTTAAATCTCTTAGGCTGCAATTGTTGCATTCTGAAGCATGAAATGTTTGTCTCTTGGGAATATGTTCTGTTTGACTTTGATTCTCTATTTTACTGCTTTTAATAACAAATGATGCTCTTTAGTTCAATTTGAATATTACTTGTTAGAAAAGGATTATTTCTTGGTGTTTGGGTATGATGATTTTGTTCTAGCTCTATGCATCATATAACGGCCACATGTTTTTTACAAAGCTATTGACATGCATTCTTTAGAGGCTAGTAAAACCTCCTACAGATCCGTTCTAATAAAAAGTATTCTGGTGACAGTTGGTTGTGAAAAGGAAGTATTAGTTGTACATTACTTATATGGTTGTACAACTTTGTCCTACTCCCTCCACCCCTTTTGGGAAGCTATTATATGATCTAATTAGTAAAAACACTTGTAGAATGAATGTTATATTATGTGTTCAAATATGTTAATGCAAAGATAAAGAAAGAAAAATTTCAGAGGGTGTTGCCTATTCATCTAGTTGATCTGCTTGAAATGCAGTATTTGTGAAATAAAAAAGCTCCCTAAGGGACTAATTTTTTGAGGGGCAGAAGAAAAACACAGTATTTCTGAAGCAGGATGAAACTCTGATGTGCACTATACACCATAAAATATTTCCTTTCTCAGTGGAGTTGTCTCTATTTAGAGAAGATAAAGTATAAGATGAGCATTAGAATTTGCTAGGGACCGTTTCAAGAGGAATTTTGCATACAGGCACACAGCTCTGGAAACTAACTTGATAGGATCAATGGTCACTGCTCATTGCCACCTGGCTCCAGTGCCCAGGTGCATTCATGGGCACACGTAATTTACTGGTTTATAACAAGTACACAAAAAGGGTTTTTTTATTAAGTCTTTTTCCAGTGGTCACAATGTTCTTTATCCTAATGATGAAAATAATAACAAAAAAGAAGAACAGAAATAGTTCCTAGAAAAAGGAGACCAAAGAGATTCCTGCCCAGCCTTCTGCAGTTATTTCATTCTCACTGGGCCATATAATTAAGTTCTTTTGTTTATTCTTTTCTTCTGGACCCATGAGTTTTGATTTGAATGGAGAGAGACGTACAAGCAGGTAAAATAAATTGATCATCTACTTAATCTAATCTATTCTTGGAGATTAAAAAAATAAATTTGGATAAAAATCTAAGTCTTGAGTTTTAAGAGTAGTTGATAGCATTAATCAGTTGTTTTCTAAAATATTTTATAGCTTCTCTTTTATGACATTCATGGTTTCACTTAGGATGGCAGACTCCTGAAATGCTTCTTACATTGACCTAATTTCTGGTTGGAAAAGCTTGACAGTGCTTTTCTTATCTGTATGTAACAAGGTCTCATTCAGTTCTCAACTATATGCATTTTGCATCACTATGAATCAAATTCACAGGAGAATTACACTGTGAATTTATGACATATAGCATAATGTCCAATTGTTTAGAGGGCTTTAAATCTGAATGATTCACAATTAAGTTAATGGAAGGCATTAGGTATCTGCAAATGTGCATAATATATCGTATGCAGATCTTTTAATCATTATTTTGGGTTTTTTTGCCTACTGTTCTAACTACATTGTATGCTTATGTTTTCTTTTGCTTCATCAAGTGCCTAATAGGGTGGTGCTGGAGATGCTATATTCAGTCTGTCATAATCACTAAGTTCCACTGCTGCTACCCTGTGATTTGTTTGGGACTTATTTTTTTTTTTTCTCCTTCTCAAAATAAACTTCAAATTTTAGCTCCTGTGAGAACTGCATTAAGTAATTGTATTCCAAATGCAATTGTGAAAACCAGCCTGATATTATTCAGGGCTTTCCACTTTTCTACCCAACTTTGTAGGAAGCCTAGTCTTTTTACTTCAGTAGTAGTAAAACTTTGTCTCTGGAGCTACAGTGTTCTTTGCCTATGTAAACAAGGCATTGAAGCTGTAAGAAATTTTGTCTAGAAAGTAGGCCTCAACTAACCAAAAACATGACCTTTTCACATTTTTGTTTGTGGTTTGTTTTGTGTTCCCCCCCCCTCCAGCAGTTGCAGTGG
>JAOXNG010000001.1:164667243-164679938 GCA_028566535.1 Scolopax minor | reverse complement strand
ATCTACATAGTTCAAAGGAAACTTAGCATAGTTTTTGAATGTGGATGCCTGAAAAAGTTTAAATGTGCTTGTAATAGGGAAGGACAAATAATAACGCTACACATGTCTTTCTGATGCAAAAGGCAAGGTGGATTTCTGCCACAGTTAAATTGGCATAATGAAGCAGATGGTGTTACAAATTTCTGGTTGGTTGGTTGGTGGGTTTTTTTGCTGCTGATTTTCTCTTCTTTTTTTCTTTCTTCATGTTAGATTATACTTTAGGGATGTGTAATGTGATGAGCAATTTCATTCCTTCTTTTTAATGAGCTAAGGACAACTGAATTTGTCTCTGCCTTTATAAGAGCTAGTTTGGGATACTTCTAATAGGAGGCAATGAAAAGTTCAGGAGTGCTGAAGATAAATCTCTCACAGATGCATGTAGAATTCAGAATAAAAGCCTACTCACCAATTTGATTGACCTCTGTTTATAAAGCTGGTTTCCATTGTAACTAAAAAGCAACTTGACTCCACTGACTTTCAATGTAATCACCAGATGCTGACCTCACTTGCATGAATGCAAGTCATTATTAATACTACCATGCCAGTCAATCTAACAAATTCCTTATTAATAATCTACTTTTAGAGTGTTTTTTTTTTCCTTTCTCAAAAACTGCACTTAACTCTTCATATATACTATCCAATGTCCATCAGGCTATTGTGTAGTCAAACCTTTTCCACCTCCTATGCACCTTTTTATGTTTTAACACAATTGCTGACAGCCATAAATATCTAGTTGGGTTACATTAGTCTTTTTATCTCTCTTGGATACTAAGGTATCTATACTAGAGGCAAGAAGCTCCTTCTGCAAATAAGACCCAGTGGCTGCAGCATTGTTTTTACTGTGAAGGTGAATCTTACCTTTAGTGGCATGTGTTCCACTTCTGGTATTATTAAAAACTGAAGAAACAACATTAAATCATGAATGTTACTGGTGGAGAGACATTCTTCATTGCTGTATTCATACAACAAATGTGTGAGTTAAACATCTGCCCCACCTCTATTTATTGCCTTTCTTTCTGTTGTATATTTTTAAAGGCATTTTCACGTGGTTGTGGAGAGTTACTTCATAGCAGAAAATTATGTGTACTGGAAAGCTTTAATTCTTACTTGAATATAAACATCTGAAAAAAACCCAAAACTAATCCAGTTTATCTTTAGTACAGGCTTTAGCACTGCTATGCAATCAGCGTGTGATGATATGAGGGAATTCACAAGCTTTTTAAACAATTTTGGAAACCAATTTAGATAGACATTAGGAAGTACTCTCTGCTGTAGCTATACTATTATGCAGAACAGAATATAACATTTATTGGAGAGAAACTAAGCAAGAGGAAGCCTGATTTTGTAGTCTAGTGCCAGAGAGACTGTCTTGGGAGGGAGAAGTGTTTGTGTCTGGTATGTTGTTGCAATTTTCCTTATTAATTTTATTCAGTAACTTTTAAATGCAAATGCAAGAGTCCTTGAGGACTAGGAGGATTCCCTTAACTGAGAGTCTAAAATGTACTTTACTAAAGAGTTGTTAAAAAGCATGTACAACACAGAAAAGTGTCACAAATATTTCACTGAAGATAGGCATAGATTAATCAGTTAGTTATTTTGTGTTTATTCTAAGTGAGAACACAGGAAGTATCATATCCATGCAGACAAGTTTCATGGGGGCAGAAAATGAGGAAACTGTAAAAACTTAAAAGTGGTGGGTTCTAATATTTTGGTCTGATGCAGGCCTAGAATTGCCCTCTCCAAGCTACTACTAGACAATCTATAAAGCAGCAAGATAAATAAAAAAACAACCAACCAATCAACCAACCAAGAAAACCCAAAACCAAAACAACAAAAAACCACCCACAACCAAACTGTCACAGACAGAGTGAAGTGCATTTCACTCACAAGACAGAAGCAACAATATATTTTAATACAAGACAGTGAGTTAACAATGTTCAATGGTAAATATGATAGTGGTGTCACAAGATTAGGTGGCAAGGTATATTATCTACTGCATAGAGGACAGGGTCAGACAAAACTATTAGGGGGGCCCTCCCATTAAGTCATGAGTCTCAGAGAGGACCCCCTTGTTCTCTAACTCCTCAGAGATGAGTCTAGATGCAGCTGGATCCAGACTTAGTCACAGACTTGATCAGCAGTTTATGTCTAAAGGATTATATACTCACAATTAGTCCTTTATATCACTTACCTAAGATTACAGAGGTTCAACATACTCATTCCCAATTCACTTACCTAGTAACTGATGTGATAAGGAATCTCTCAGCCTTTAGGAGTCAGCAGGCCACCAAGATGGTCAGATATGTGGGCTGTAATATAGGAGTCAATTAACACATTTCATTTTATGTTTTCCTTGGACTAGAAATAAATTGTTTTAATATTTTAAACTAATATCATAATTTTAAATGAAATCATTCTTCAAGTTGTTAATTTATTGAACAGTGTGTTTGGTTTTTTTGTTTGTTTGTCTTACTCTAATATTTCCTTGAAATGAAGAAGTAATTGTGGAAGACAACCTAACTGATACTAACCTGAGCTTGTATATTAAAAGATCCCTGGAAGGTTATTCCTAAATTAAGAAAAATTTGAAAAAAAAAAACCAAAACTCATAGCAGCATGAAAAATTTTCTGAACTACTTACAAATGCAAGAACAAGCTCATTAGGAAAAAACTAAATATAATAATAATGCGAAAAACTAAAGCTAAACTTCTCAAAGTACTGTGGTCCTCAATGTTTAAAAATCAAGAGTTTGTAACATTACAGTAAAATATTTTATGACTTACCATTTTTGCCTCAGTAATGGAATAATGGCTAGAAAAGCAGAAGAAACTTGCAAGGACTGAGATCAAATATAGATAAATGAAGATGTAGTTGTAGTTGTAGATGTAGATGTAGATGTAAGTGGAGATACAGATACAGATAGATATACACACACACACACGTCATTGGTACATATGAAAAAAGACTAAAATGTAGTACACCTGAAAAAGTAATTAATGAAAAAGCTAAGAATAGAAAGATGAGGGAGCCAAGTGGTATGATTTTGCTTCAGACTAGGTTGATCAGAACCTTCAACAACAAGCACTGTAAATGTAACACATTGTATCATAAGTACATTTATTAGTCTTTCAGCAACTAAGATCAAGTCTTTCTTTTGTGTTTGGGTTCTAGAGTTTCTCTTTATTGTATCTTTCATATAACAATATTTACCTAAGCTCGGAAATTTTTGCAATTATGCAGAGCACTGCTGTCCTTCAAAATTTCAATGGATTGGGGTTCATTCGGATTCTCAACATGCAAACAACATATACTGAAAGTCTGGTGGTATGGACTGTTCACCATGATTTAGAACCTTATTTTTTGAACTGTTTTATACTGATCTGACAAACTGTATCTTGTCCCCTTTGTTAATAAAAAGTAGTTTTACTTGTTGACAGGACACTTCGAGAGAATATGGTAGATTCTTTCAGTGATTCTAAGCACAGACTACTCCTCAGTCCTGGTTACCGCTGAATCTCCCTGTAAAAGTGCTGATTCACTCCCAGGACTTCTATTGGAGCAAATCTTTAAACTGTTTTAGAATAAAAATCAGGTGTAGTTATGGTGGCAATTAAGTGCAATGTCTGCTTCCAGCTTTCAGCATATCTCCAATACATTGTACTTTGTGGAGTTTATTAACATTATCCTAGCAGGCTTTGAACAATGTTGCATGTCTTTATGCTACACCGTCTGGTAAGTGGCATATATCTTAAATTTTATGGTTTAAAAATAACCACCCTAATGAATTGCAACACAGCCTTCACAGTATTCCAGACAGATTCAGCTAAAAGAAAGCACCCCAAAAAATAATAGCTAAGCCATTGTGCAAGGCCATCAGGGCTACTACATTTAATTCACAGGAGTACCTTAGAAGTGCTAGGTAGTGTGAGTTTGGAAACCTGCTGTCCAGGTAGTTGTTACAAATTACTCTGCACTATTTGCCCTGAGGTACCAGAATCATTAACCACATTTATATGTGTAGATTTAACTGTTGGTTACCATCCATTTACTGCTGAGGGATATACATATGTGGTCTTGTTAATACCCAGCACTGTTTTTATGATTTGGTGCTCAGATGGGGATGAGTGCTACATTTGTGTGCATTTAGCTCAGATAATGGTTGTTCGGCTGCTAAGACCGTCCTTCTAAAGACCCTTGGGCAGCATGTACGAGGATGTTTACTCAAATATTAGCACTAGAAGTAAGATTAGTCTATGTGACAATATAGACACAAAATAAATAAATATAAAATGACTGTGAATAAATTTAAATCACATATTAAAATTAACATTAGTCATGAGATTCTGAAAATGTTTCTCTGTGAGAAATATGGGCTAAAAAAATAATTAAGAAGGAAACTTCACTGAATTTCTTTAAAAGATTATATGTCCTGGTTTTGTGCAGAAGCAGAAGTCTGTACGAAATGTGTATAAGATCCTTTGCAACTAAGGTATGATAGTGCCTTGCATATTTTCTTTAAATATTTTCTTTAAATATTCAACAAGAAATAAAATGTACAGAGCTGCATAAGCTAAGAACAACTTTGCAACTCATTGATTGAAACAGTCTTTCACCTTGTCCTTCTCAGATTCAAAACAGATAGAAGAGCTTAAAACTAAAATCCAATTGTTTTATTCATATTTTCATTAGTCTGCTGAAGGATTATTGCAAGAAAATAGGAACATCATTATGAACCCTGTTAAAATGGGTATGATAGATGATGGATTAAACAGAGGAAAGAGGCCAGAAGCAAAAAGTGAGAAGTCTGAGTCTTTTACATAAAAATAGTTGGAGCCCTGTGTACAAAGGAAAATATGCAGAAATATCATATCTGGAAAGAAAAACAGAAGGTCACAGTTTGGAAAATAATCCAGGAAGAGATTGTATGTGACTTCTCTTTTGCTTGCTCTTTTATTTGACCCATGTATCCTAGATTACAGATTATTATTTATTCTGTAAAGAAAATCTTGGCTCCTACACTGATTTACAGGTTTTTTCGGTCTCCAGTTATCTCATCCATGGTACAATAGAGAATAAAGGTGTTCTCAATTGGATCAGTGTGGACCTTACTGGCAGAAGCAGTAAAATGTGAAGAGGAATGTTACTACAGAGAGTAAACCTTAGAACAGTTACACTAGCTCCATTTGTTAGTCATGCAAAAGATCTATTACCGAAAAAAGGATAAAAACATATTGGATAATTAAAGTAGTGAAGAAAATTTTTACAAGTGGAAAGATTTTACCTGATCGAAAAAAAAAAAGCATTGCACAAAAAGCAATGTTCATACAGTATACAAGATACATTGCAAATGGAATCAATAGGAGTGTTTACACACTATTATATCCATAAAGCATGTTATCAACACCACAATTATTAAATATTCAGGGAAAAGCATTTAGGTAGCTAGGAGTCCCAACATTCAAACGACTATAAAATTAGATTGAGTACAAAAGAAAGGAAACCATACAAGCAAGTGTATCAATGAAATTCCCTATGAGAAAAAGTAAATACAAGAGACAGTATAATTTCAGAAGGATTCTGAGCTAACAAAACAGGAAAAAAAATAATCATGGCTGGTTTATTACTCAACAAAAGCTGGTATTTTCAGAATCTCTAAAATGTATTTGTACCAACTTTAAAACAAAAGTTATCCCCGCATAACTGTTGTAAAGCATCTTTGTGGTAAAATGTCCATAAGAAAACAGTGGAAGTTATAGAAAAATTAATGTAAGCACAAACTCTTATGTATTGCTGGGTGTTTCTTCTGTGTCCAGTATGTGCATCTCAAAGGGAAAGTTGTTTCTATAATCTTTTGTTAGTCTGCCATGACTCACTCTCATATCATAAAATCATATAATACCTTGGGCACATCATACCTAGGCATACACTCTTTCCCTCAGCAAGACCAGTTTGGGTTGTCTTACTCTCCATCAAATATATATGACTTTCATAGGTCACATGGAAGCTCAGTAAATCACATGTGTCTTCTGAGAGGACAATTTTTTTGAAGTCAGGTTTTCAAAGGTCTCATTAAAAGAAAACAGATCTTGGAGTCCCTTCATAGATAAGTCTATGGCCCAATCAAGGTCATCTCTAGCAACCTGACCTAACTGAAGATGTCTCCACATACTTCAGGAAGGTTGGACTCCATGATCTTTAATGGTCCCTTCCAACACAAAGTATTCTATGATTCTATGATTCTGTGATTCTAAGTCTTCATGACTATTGATTGACTGTAATAAAAAAATAAATATCTCAACAGTTAGTCCCTCAAGTCCTCTGCAGAGAAAATCACAGACCTCCTACCTTTTTAAAGATCTCTTATGGACTCTGTCTGTCACATACATTAATTCTTAGTACTTTGATCCCTGAGTCCTGAACACACAAATCCCCCATATATCATAGCTTTCTCTTCTCCATAGAGTTATTTCAAATAAGCAGGATTTGCCTTTGGTATTGCTACATAAAACACTGAAAGAATAAACATTACATTAATGGAGTGAGGAACCATACGACTTTTAATATATCTCCTTGTTCTATACGTTTAGGGATCATCATTTCTGTGAAACCAGGAAAAGCATAAAGGAAAGATTTCCCTTTCCCTCTTTTCCCCAGAGAACAATGCAATGGCTGTTAATATTTTATCTAACCCTTGAACTTTCCCAAGATTCTGCTGTCTCAAGGTTTCCTACTATTCTACTGCATTAAGAGATAGCTCCTTTAAAAGCTTGGCTCCCAGATACAGTGGCATTTATATCGTGAAAAGTGCACTCGCAGACTGACTTCAATGACCATGAGAAACACTAGACTTCAATGATCATGAGAGCCCATCATTACATTTTTACTGAAAAGTAGCAGCTATATGTGCTGAATTTCTGTACTTTTCCAACAGAATGTTTTTGCATTCATATGGGCAAACCCTCTGATAGATGCATAAGCACGCATTGGTTGAGACTTAGAAGCAGACATATCAGACATATTCATTGTAGTGTAAAATTTTGCCCAATTTAGCCCTCAGAATGTATTTTCTCTATTAAAGATATTGATTCTGCCTCAACTGTCTTGCAAATATCTTGCTGATGTTTCTAACAATAAAAAGCATCTGGCCAGAGAAAACAACACCCCATCATTATTTTTGACAAGCTTTCTTTCATTTCACCAAATGAGTGAACTGAGTCAATCATTAACTCAATTTTATCCCATACTGACAAAAGACAATTATAAAATTGTGTTTTTATTTCATAAGTAGAAAATAAATCTTCCTCTGAATATGAAAACTGGTTTCTCCTGGTATTTTTTAATACAATTTCAGATACCTCTCTAATGTTAAGGCCAGTCTTAAAAGCTTGAACATGGGCAGGTTTATTGAGTTATATCGGGGAGAAACTCAAGCAGAGAATTATTATCTTGGAGAAATTCTAGCCTAATTACTGCAATGGATTTAATGTTACATTGTCTCAAAAAGTGGGATGAAACTTTAATCTGGGATTTTAGCTGCAGTATAAACTCCCTCCCCCGCAAGGGAGGTACTACCCTCCTCGGAAGCACTTGAAAATCACATCTAAACAGAGTCTTGTGCTTTAACCACAGCCAGCAATGAGGACTGCATGGCCGTTTGCTCACTATTCCCATGGCAAGACAGGGAAGAGAATCAGAAGAGTAAAAATGAGAAAACTTGTGGGTTGAGATAAAGACAGTTTAACAAGTAAAGCAAAAACTGCACAGAAGCAAAGCAAAACAAGTTATTCATTCACTACTTCCAATGGGCAGGCAGGTGTTCAGCCATCTCCAGAAAAGCAGGGCTTCATCGTGCAAAATGGTTGCTTGGGAAGAAAATGCCATAACTCCAAATGTCTCCTGCCTTCCTCCAGCTTTATATACTGAGCATGACATTATATGGTATGGAATATCCCTTTGATCAATTGGCATCAGCTGTCCCCAGCTGTGTCCCCTCCCAACTTTTTGCACACTCTCAACCTGCTCAATTGTGGGGTGGTGGCCTTGAGAACTTAGCAACAAACAAAACCATCAGTATTTTACCAGCACTGTTTCCATCCTTAATCCAAAGATTAGCTCTATACTAGCTGCTAGTAAGACAGTCAGCTCTATCCCAGCTGAAACCAAGATACTAATACTGAAAACCCACAAGTAGAACAGTCATTACCCTTAACATGGTAAGGCTTCTTTTTCTATAGACTAAAAAAAAAAAAAAACCCAAATATATTGAAGCGATTAATAAAAATAGTGATGTACATTTCAGAGATGTTCATTAGGGGAAATGAGCATTCATTCATGCTAATGTGGATGTTAACTTACTTTGTAAATTCCCAAATATATTCTTTAAAGATTGCTGGTACTATCAAGCATTTAATAGACTACAGACTTTTTGTATATAAACTAAACTATTATTATGTTTTAATTTGTTTTCAAAAGTATTAATTGAATTGAACTGTAAAAGAGAAGTTCTTTTCAGAATAAAAGTTTTTGTACACAACACAGAGCAATATACTTCTGAATGAAGTATACTTGTCTCAGGTATCTGAAATTTGGGATGATGCAGTTTTATGTACTCTAATCCACAAATGGGATATATGAAAAGAGGTGTCTGTTTATGGCCATATATTCCTTTGCCTTTCTTTGCACTGGATCTTTAAAGTCTAGAGGGTAAGACTTAAAAATTGATCACTTTGCTTTTGTGAGAGATTTTTTCATTACCTCCAGTTAATTTTTAGCTCATCTGATTCATCCTGCAGTCTCACAATAGCCACCTCTGATGCAAGAAAGACAGCAGGAACAAGCAGCTACAAGAAGGGTAAAGGAGCGTGAGAAGGGCCACCACTTTCTGCAGCCCACAGACAGATCAAAAGCAATGCAACACTCTACTCCTTGAACAATCTGTAGACCTGTTAATGTGTTGCTGTCAAAATAAATAACATTGCAGTGTTTGATTGGAGACTAGTAAAAGGTGGAATGCAACAGAAGTGCTTCTGTTTTCTTGGAGTAATGTGCTGAGCCTACGCAGGTCAAATGATTAAACAGTCTTACTACCTCCTTTACAACCAGGGAGTGTTAGCCTTCTAAGCAGACTTGATATGAATCCTCTTAGTAGGGATTCTGAAATAAGTATGACATCTAGGCCTGTGGATGCAAGTGAAACAATTACATTGGGCTACAACAAAAATGAGTATAAGCTAAAACTAAACACATTAACTTGAAACTGAACAGATATGATTTGGACTTGTGTATAGACATTTTTTTGATTGTCCCATGCTGGCAAGTTATCGCTGAAGGAAAATGGTACCTAAATTCAAAATATGAATCTAGACTGCTTAATTTAAAAAATCATATTCTTAATAAATGGGAGACATAAAAACATTAATTGCTTTGCAAATCAGATTGAGATTAAAGAGAACAAACTAACCAAACAAAGAAATAAAACCCCAAATAATATTTATTTATTAATGGGTTGCCAGAAAAAGTTGCAGAGAAATTAGAAAGTATTGGAAGTTTTATCAGGAATGTCATAAATATTTAAGATTAGATCAAGCTCCAGATGTCTAACTGTAAGTGTCTAATACAGATATTTAAGCTTCCATCACAGATGTAAGGCTTAATTTTCAAAGTGTCTTAATTTTCCTTTGTTTCTAGTGCAATTTGAAATAGTGCACTACCTTGCCTGAACTCCAGCTGCCAGCCTGGGAGGACAGAGGTTATCTGCAGGTCCAGCTCAAATACCCTGAGGAGTTTCCAGGACATTTGATACTGATATTTGTCTATGAGAAACTACCTTTTAGTTAACGGTGTTGGAATTATCTCACTTTAATGTAGGCATTTACAGTTGGTCAGACGAATAACTCTCTAAATCAGTGAGCTGCCAGCACTAGCAAACTGAATCCCATGACTAAATTTAAAAGCCTGCAGTCTCAAGCTGAATCCAACCCATAACACTGAGAAACTAACTTAAGTTACTGCAGAAGAATCCTATTCTAAATCTCCATAATGGTTCTATATTCTTGGCAATTGAACTGATACTGTTTCTATTTGTCGCAAAGCTTTATAAAGAAAAATATACCAAGTGCTCTGAGATTCTTTTTTTTTTTTATTTATTATGATCTCAAATTGCAGCAGTTTCAATAGATGTGTTAGTTAAGTATAAGTATGGCAATTAATTAGTAGGGAGAGATCACCATGCAGAAAGACTGACAATTGGTTGAAGGAGTCTTTGCACTTCTGTGTAGACATCTTGCAGAGAAAAGTTAGCATGAATGTTATAATTCTGTTCAAGCAACACTAAGGCACAGGAAGATTAATCAAAGAGTCACAGGAAAACAATTGTTTGGATTTTTTTTTTTTTCCAGTATGCATGAATATCACTCACCAAACTTTCTCTAAATCTAAAGTTCAAGAGGATACACTATCTATTCTAAGAATGCTCCTATCAAAGATTTGTCCATTTGAAAATAAGTGAAGAAATCAGATCCTACTCACATGCCTTGGATTCAGGCCTATGCTCTGGGTTTAGAGATTAAGGAGAAGAAAACTATATCAGGGAACTTTATCAAAGTGCAGGGAGTCTTTTCTTCAGGGATAGCTATTATTTCTTTTTGTTCATGCCCGTTGCCTAGGCAACATCTTATGCAATGATAAGTCTTCACCAACATAAATTATTAGCATAAAACTGCACAGAGTTAGCATTAAATATGTAGAGGCTTATGGGTTGAGAGGAATACTATCTTCTCATGGCTTCTATAGTTCTAGTATTTCTAAAATGTATTAAAAGCAAAATTGACCTCAGCATGGGTCATCCTCAAGGCTTCTGCAAGGTGAACAGACTCAAAATGGGATTTGAAGGATGGAAAAATGTTGGTCTGAGTTCTTGGATTGCTGAGGAGAAGAGTAAGTGTAACTCAGCAAAGCTAGTGAAGATTATTCTTTCCTGATTGTATGGGAGTACCCAGCCTAACCAGTTTCAGAGCACAATAGGTGAGATGCAGGGAGTTGTCAGAGGACTGAGCTTCACCTCTTTCTTGCCATATCTATGCAGAGATAACTTGGGGGGAGCTGCAAAAACTGCTCAGCCCAGGGTTGTCTCAAGAGTGTATTCGACCTGTGAATGAAGTGGAAATAAATTGTTAAGTTGAACCTCTCAGTGAAGTCCTTTTTCCTTCCATCTCACTTCTTCAATTTATTCACCCCTGATAGCAATGTTAAAGGGAATAATCCCAGAGTAGGTCATTTGAGGCTATAGGTGCAAGTGAAAAGGTTCCTTTTCTTCTTATTTTTTTCTCTCACTTTTGCACTTGTTCATGTATGAAGCAGTCATTCTTTTTTGGATCTGATATGCTGGTGTCTTCTCAGGCTCTGGGCACTCCTGGGTGTGCAGCACTCAAGACTTGGAGTCAAGCTCCAGCATTGCATATGTTTAGGTTCTTATCCTAAGAGAGGAGGACAGATGAAATGGCACAGAAGGAAAAGAACTAACTTCACTCAATGACCTACACCTACAATCAGTCCTGTTCATCTGTGTTGCATTGCCAGAATGGCATAAACTGTCTGCGGTAGAATCTGACCCTAAACACATAACTTTTCCCACTTCCTTAGGAGACGTTTTGTAATGAAATAAACTGCTGAAATTACGTATCTTTTTGTCTGTATATGTAATCAGATAAATTCTTTACTGTAAGTGCAGTGAATGACTGGAACAGTTTGTTCCATTCCTCAAAATGTTCAAGGCCATGTTGGATGGGGCTTTAAGTAACCCAGTCTAGTGGAAGAAGTATGCCCATGGCAAAGGGGGGTGGAATTAGATGATTTTTAAGGTCTCTTCCAGTTCTATTCTATGATAATTTCCACATTTTTCCTGATCAGCACCTTCTGATCTACAAGAAAGAGGTTGCTGGTTTGAGTCAAAACACAAGACAGATACATTCTGAAATATAATGCAGTTTTATTTCTTCTTCTTAACCTTGCTTACATGTTTAATGGTACACATATATCTACTTCATATTAAAAGAACCCGTCTCTCAGCTACTCATGGCTCCATGGATCATTGTGATCATCTGAAATCCCTTCTGTACAACACTGCTTTCAAAACCACAGTCATTCTGAAGTCAAACTCCTTTAACATTTGAACTAGGCATAAAACATATCATCCTTCATAAAAATAAACAATAAATTATATAATTAAAAATTTTTACACCATGTCTATCTTTAGCCTCTGAAAAATCTATTCAATATTCTTTAGCACATGACTTTTGTTTGGATCACTGTTCCTCTGGCCTTAACAGAAAGAACTTTTTTAAAAACAAAAATAACCATTTCTGGGTATTTTCTTTTCCCAGATGTACCTAAGAGCCTAGTTGACTCAGCATCTGTTTTTCATTTCACAGATTCACAGAATCACAGAATCACAGAATCTTAGTGGTTGGAAGGGACCTTTGAGATCATCAAGTCCAGCCATATTAAAAACAAAACCAACAATATAACAAAAACAAACAAATAAAAACAAAAAAACCCCCACCCAAACACAAAAACACACCCACAACCCAAAACAACAACAAACAAACCCCCACAAAAACCAGAAAAAACACAGAAAAAACACCCACCAACTAAACCC
>JAOXNG010000001.1:164629035-164639099 GCA_028566535.1 Scolopax minor | reverse complement strand
GCCACAGGGGCAAGTGATGTTACAGTTGGGGTCTGCTACAGACCAGATCAGGGTGACAGGGAGGATGAGGCCATCTATAGACAGATGGCAGCATTGCGCTCGCACACTTTAGTCCTTATGGGGGACTTCAACCACCCTGACATCTGTTGGAAGGACAATACAGCAGGGCACAAGAAATACAGGAAGTGCTTGGAATGCATTGATGAAAACTTTCTTCATCAGATGATCGAGGAGCCAATGAGGAAAGGAGCTGTACTGGACCTTGTCCTTACTAACAAGGAGGGGATGGTGGGGAATGTCAAGTTCAAGAGTAGCCTTTGCTGTTCCGATCATGAGATGATAGAATTCAAGATTCATAGGGCAGCAAGGAGGGTTTGCAGCAAGCTTGTTAACCTGAACTTCAGAAGGGCAGACTTTGGTCTCCTGACTAGATGTGATTGGGAAGATAGCATGGGAAAAAGAACTGGAGGGGAGAGGTACCCAAGAAAGCTCGGTGGTATTCAAGGATCACACCCTCCAAGCTCAGGACAAGTGCATCCCAAAGAAGAAGAACTCAGACAAAAATAGCCAGCAGACCTGCGTGGATGAATAACGAACTGCTGGACAACATCAGGACCAAAAAAGGACTATATATATGAGCCAGACACAGAGCACAGCTCCCAGAAGTAGTTAAAGAGCTAATCAATGCTTAATTTCAAAGTACAGCTACCAGAGGTTAGGAGAGCTCTGTCTCTTGGCGTGGTGCGTTTTTCTATGGAAGAAGGGCAAAACCTCAGCCTTTTGCAAGGCTGCCCTAGCTAGCAATCAGAACAGGATCAAACTGGAGTACATTTCACAACTTCTGTTGAATGAACTTTGGTAATTATTATGCATCAGTATGTTGATATCTTTCTATCTACCAATTGAATGTAGATCTGTCACTTACCTATGCCTATCTACTTAAAATACTACAAACGTAAAATGAAGATTTTGCCATATGTTTGTTAATAATACCTTTTTCAAAAACAATGTTGTTTTAATGAATGACTTTTAGAAACAACATTAAGTTATACTTTTAATGTTACACTGTAATTGAAAGAAGAAGGGTAATTCTTTTTGCATTCTCAATACTACTGTTGTGCTGAGGCCACGGAACGCAATGGCATATATTACAGTTGCTAAATTGGTTAAGCTACACTTGTTTTCTCACACTGCCCATATGAATAAAAAACTCTTTCTATCACCTGCGAAGAAATCTTTGTAAGTCATTTAGCCAGTTAGTTTACTGATGATGTGACTCTCTCACATGGGCTAAAAAGCATTCTCTTGTCAGGGAGCAAGGATTTTCAAGGTTTCAAGTAGGATGTAGAATACAACTATATTAGAAGCATGACTACACATTACCAGCAAAAGTTATGCAATTTAGTTAGAAACTTCTTGGAAACAGAGAATAGGAGAGTTTATTTTATGCAACAGTACAGAGCACTTAGTAGTGTGAAGAATCTGAGGATAAATCAATTTGTTTACAAGGTTGTGAAAAAAATTGTTAAAATGAGATATGAACAATGTTCACTATATTTTTTGACTACTGAAAACTCTTTCATCTCAGCTTCAAGTACTCCAGAATACCAGTAATTCCAAACTTGATAAACACATTATGTTTCAGGCACATAAATTTTCTTGGTTATTTCTGGGAGACTTTCTCATGATTCAGAAGAACAATACACATTCCGAATTTTCAGTTCTGATCTCTGCTTTGGAACTTAAAACATATGTGTCAGCCCTGACCTCACAGGTGCCTAAATTCTGTAGTGGATTTTGCTTTTAGTAAATAGAACAGTGAGTGCTCCATATGGGAAAAGTGAATGCCACAGCTGAAGCTCCTGTACTGTTCTGCCTTTCAGCTACTAAATATAAAATCTGTGAGAGTGTCTAACTGAAACATTCATGTCAATGCAAAGAAAGGAAATGTCAATATTAAGTTAAAAGGAACTGAATTTCACTTATAGTGAAAACAAAACAGGATATACAAGTAGATGGTTCAATCAGTGATGCTTACATTGATAAAATTGGATTAAAAACACTTATGAAGAGGCACAACCCAAAGAAGACAACATTTCCAAGTTGTTCTGAGAAGTTAAAAGACCATGTCATAAAAGTCTTCTCATGAGATGACGAAAAAATTATTTTGCTTCTGTGGCATCACAGTGAAATGGTTATAGCTGCTTTGTAGGTGAGGACATTCAAACTTATAGTACAACAAGGAATATATCTCCCTTGAGAAAAATATGATTGAGATTCACAGTGTGAATGTTAAGTTCCACTAAGCATCATTATTGCTACCTACTATGGACTGAAAAATCGATAAGTGTCATTTGGATACCAGTTCTACAGTCTCATTAAAATGTAAAAAAAAAAAAAAAAAAGTAGATCTAGTAATTTGGCAGAACATCAATGAAAAATTACATTTCTCTTGTCCTCACTTTATTCATTCATGAACTGAGAACTAGATAATGGAAGAGAAGAGAGATAGGATAAATGCTTTCATTATCTTAGTCAATTTATACTAGTATGCAAGTAATTAAAAATACCTAAAGTCCCAAAAAAAAAAAAAAAAAGAGTCCACAAGTAGAGTTCCTGAAAACTTCATTAAGTTACTATTTTTTTTTGTTATTACTGAGATTACATTCAGCAATGGCTTATTAATTTATAAATTACTAATATTTACATAAAAAATTTGCAAGACTGAGCTTATTTCTGCATAATGCTAAACTGCTTTGGAGGCAGAAATGTTGACTGAAGGAAATTATTCCACAGATTTCAAGCCCCAGGCTTTGTATAATGCTTTAAAACAAACTCAGTAAAATTTCTCTTCTGGAACTGCAAAGTTTCCCAATCTCATTAATGAAACTGTGACTGCGATATGTCACACTTGAAAAATATGGTGCATATTGATACAAGTATTTAGATCCAATGCTTATTAAAAGCAGGATGGTTACATTAAATAGTTAGCATTGAAACCAGGAAATCCACAAAATGTGATATTCATAATATGTTAGCAGTGGTTTTAGAGCCTTTTCTGATTCTCTTAGGCCATTGATTCATCAAATTCCATCATCACAAACTAATTACTTGGACACAGACCTTAAAATAATACTTAATTATGTTATATTTGGCAGATTGGATTTAAAGAAAAAGCAGCTACATAAATCACTATAGAAACTTTAGATGAAACTGAGAAATTATTTTTATGTTTTTGTTCCTTTCTTTTATTCAAAATAGTAATAATAAAATAATTGATGGTAAATTAGACTTGTATAGTTCAATATTAACACTGCTTCTGAAACACTAGTGAATTTTAATAGAATAGAATCTGGTATGAGAGCCTGAACAAATAAGTGTGCTTCAGGTGATGTTTAATTGTGAATGTGCATCAAACAATAAACAAGCTCCATATGTTAAGTAGGGATAATTAAATCATCATGAACTCATACATGCAAGAAAGTTTGTGTCAAATTTAAAACTTTTTGCATTAATTTAATGGTGTCTCAGAATACTTTATCAGTCTTAGCTTTGCAATGTAAAAAAAAATTAACAAAGTAGTATGTAAATAAAGGTTTTTACATTAACTAGCCTTTGACCTTGATTATATTTAAGATAGTGCAGCCTCCAAGCTGTGACATAGGGTAAAGCATATTTCCTTCCATTTGCCTCTAGAGTTAATAATATTTTAAACCAGGAATGATTAAATAAGCTGCTTGTGCTGCATTTAAACATTGCTAAGAATGAAAAATGAAATGACAAATTCAGTTTTTGTTTTATCATTTGTTTCAACATTCGGGGATTATAGCACTTTGCTTCACAAATCACAGTATTTAAAATATTTTAGGCTATGATTGTATCTGTCATCATTGAATCTCTGGTTGCTGTTTTTGTTTTGTTATGCTTTCCTTTTTATTGCTTTGAATAATTTAATATATTTCTGTTTCCTATTGCTGTTTTTCCTAGCAATCTGTGAGTTCACACGTTTAATCTTCAGATCAGTTCATATGAAATATGTCTTCAAATGTCGAGTTTAAATATATTCCCCAAAATAATTGCAGGATGACATTTTACATTTCATTAGTAATCTTTTCATTTGTGATGTTCAAATACTAATAAATGTTTTCTTTGGTAGACATGCCTCTGTAAATATATGACAACAAGATAAGGTGAGCATTCAGAAATTTTGAAGGCTAAATCAGGTTTTTCACATATGGATACATGTATTATGAAATAGATAACTAAGGAAGAATTAGTCTTTGACATCAGCAACATGAATCAGATCTGCCTCTTTTTCCCTTTAATAGTACCTTTTGTTAGAAAGTGATATGCACCATTGCACGAGTAGTTTGATTCATTGCTGAAAATAGTACAATGGATATATTTATAAAAATGCTGTGCTCATTCATGTCAGCATTTAGTTTTAAGTAAATGATCAGCCCTACAATAATGAACAGGATCATTTATATAATTAAATTAAATATCTGTCTTAAGTGTTTCCTTGTAAAAAACACGTTTCAGCACTATGAAAGATACCACCCAGGATAGGTACTCCACAAAGTATGTGGGATGCACCTCAACCAACTTACAAGTACACAGCATGGACATTACATTTAAACTGTTCTCTCTAGACTTCATTAGTGACAGTCAGTCTGTCAATTCAGAGGAATAGTCTCTTTTAGAGTGTTATTCACCTGACCTATTTTAGACATCTATTTTAGGGCAAGATGTATTGTCTTATACAAGTAGCTGTTTTTTTTTCTATTGACAGGGAAAAGCCTTTGGTGATTAATCTACATAGTAGCTGTCTACATTTGGTCAGAATACTGCCTAGAATATTTCCATTGCAAAATGAAGTGTAATACAAGAGGCTGAGACTAGGTCCAGAAGAGCTAGTTCCTATCATGAAGTAGCACATTTAAAGAAGCACTGTCTATTAGCTGGACTATGTAATAATGCTCTAATACGGTTAAATTACTGCCAAAACCTGAACCTTGTTCATTCAGGTCTAGCATAACGTTTTTTACAACACTTCATTATACCATGGAAAACTACTCACATTGTATCGTACCCTACATATGAAAATAAATATGAAAAACATATAAGTTCTAGAAAATGTTTTATTTACCTACACCATTAGGGGGAAAAAAGAAAGAAACACAAAAATAAAATAAGTATTTTAAAGCAAGTTCATCCTGATACAGGAGATCTTGTAATTGCATCAAATTCCTGCTACTTGAAATCTACTTTGTGTTTACTTTTATTGTCTAGTTGCCCAATTTTCTTACAGCTCTTTTACAACATGCTTGCTTGCTCATTTCCTAGCACACATTAACATTTTCTAATACAATTTTGCATCACTTCAGACACCCACAATTTTGAACTATCTGATTTCAAAGGTATATTATTTATGCCTGTCTCTATGTTAGCCTAGTCCTGTGGTGAACCATTAGGTCTACATCCTTGGTATTTAGGTGAAACTAAATGGTTGAATATGTCTCTTTTTCAAGGGACTCCTCTCAGTTAATTTTACATCTCCTTTTAATGAATTCCACAATGCAATATATTGTACCCTAACATATGTTTTTAGGGCAAGTAGGGTAACGCTAAAAGTGACACTTTTCTTTCTCCATTAATTATAAAGCAATACTAGAAAAGTATTCAAAATTAGATTAAGGTGATAAATGTCTAAAGGGTAACGAATTATAGCTTTAGCACCAGCTAGTTACTGATACTTACTTAATTTCACCTGAATATGCTCAATGTGTTTTAGAAAAGGTTATGAGAAAGATGTCAGAGGCATTACAGTTTACCCATCATCCTCAAAGAACTACTTAAGACACTAATATTTGTGTCTCACAAGAGGAATCTTGTAGCTTTTCCCTTCCTCCTGTAATCCAAAAGTTATTAAGTTTATCTGAAGGAGAGTCACAATAGGTTATCCTATTATGGTAATTTCCTAAATCAAGAGCCCACTACACTGAGGAGGGCTCTTCAAACCCAAGCATAATTCAGAATATTAAGACAGTTTATAATTGTAGGATAATTGTAGGTTAGAAGTGGAGTTTTCTTTGATTTTTTTTTTTAAATAACTAAGCCAATAATAATGGCTTTTGTAGCAATGCACTTTCTAGTCTATTAAACTTTGCTCAAGTCTCAGAGATCCAAGCTAAGCTTTTTGAAGAAGTACTTAAAGCCACTTGTAACAGCTCTGCTTTCTCTAAAGCTTGTCAGTGCAGAAGGTGTTCTTACACAAAACAGGTTTCTGACATTTAGTTATTAATCTATTCTTTGGTCAATATTCTACCTTTGTCAAAGTAACTCATCTCATCAGAGTGCTTTTGTTATCACTTGAACAGGGATTTTACATTTAAGCATTATTCTTAAGTTTATCTATTATGTATAAAATATAGAATCATTTTTGGAATAAATTCAATTTTTCAGGTCTTCACAACTGTTAAGTTGTGAAGGGTTAGGCATCTGAATGTTGTAAGCCCAGGAGACTTTTGGTCTTCCTTTTTGCAACAGTACAGAAGGTGACTGTTCAGCAAAGTTCTTTTTCTGGGTCATGGTCAGCTTGCTGTCCACTAGGTTCCCCAGGACCTTCTCTGTAGAGCTGCTTCTAACCAGACAACCTCCAGCACTCCAGTCTAGCATTCAGGTCTTTAATGAAGATGTTACATGGTATTGACCCCAACTATTGCGAGCTGGTGTACACCACTGGTGACTGGACTCCAGCTTTACTTTTTGCTGCAGGTCACCAGCCCCATTGCCAGCAGTTCAGGCTGTTTTCAGTCCATCTCACTGTCCACTTATCCAGTCTGTAATTCATCAGTTTGTCTTTGAGGATATTCTAGGAAACAATATCAAAATCCTCGTGAAAGTCAAAATAACAATACGCACTGCTCTTTTCTTGTCCATAAACAAGCCGATAATTTCATCATAGGTTATCCGGTTGGTAAAACATGATTTTCCTTCATAAATGGATGCTGACCACTCTCAATTACCTTCTTGTCTTTGATATGTTTAGAAGTGTTTTCCAGGGTTATAGGCTTAACCACCTTTCCAGATTGACATGAGACTGACCAACATGTAGTCCCCTTGCCCTTCTTGAAGCTAAAAGTGACATTTGCTTTCTTCCAGTCTACAGGAAACTCTCCCAATCACCATCTGTCAAAGAAAATTGAGAGTGGCCTCATGGTGATACCAGACAGCTCTCAGCATTTACATCCCATCAAGTCACATTGGTCTTGTTCATGCCAAATTTGTTTAAATATGCCCTACCCTGATCCTGCTGAGGAAAAGTCTCCCCCATACCTTTTCCGCTGGTCTCAGAGGCCTGGAATTCCTGAAAGTTGGACTTATTTGTAAAGACCAAGCTGAAGAATGTCTTCGATACTTTGGTCTCTTTCATGTCTTTTGTCATCACATCCCCTGCTCCATTCAGCAACATATCCACATTTTCCCCTAGTCTTCCTTTTGTTTCTAATAGAGCTATATAAACCCTTCCTGTTGCCCTTCACGTTCTTTGCCAAATACAGAACTGGTCGGCCTTCAGATTTCCTAACCCCATCTCTTCATGCTCAGACTCTGTCTTTATATTCACCCTGGGTGATCTCAGGTTGGTTTCCTTTTTTTTTATTATTATTATGCCTTTTTTAAGTTTGAGTTTTGTCAGGTGCTGCTTTTTCTAGATTTCATGTCTACTGGAATAGACTGTTCTTAAGTTCAGAGGAAGTGATCCTTGAAAATCACCAGCTCTTCCAGACTCCATATAAAATCAGGACCTGCAAATATGAGGCTACTTCCTCCTAGTGCTGCTGTGGGCCTCAGGTGGTTCAGATGTTTCATTAGACATGGCTCCCAACCCCTCATCTGTTACCAGGAAATCAAATCTCTTCTGCAGTTATAAATCTGCAGGTGGAGCAGCTTCTGGTGTTAAGTCATGAGCTTGCAGAGTTTACCATTACAGGTGTGTCCACTTCCTGACTCCATAAGTACAGATTCTGCCACGCACCCTTCAGGTGGGAATTCAGGATACTTTGGTAGTTGCAGGGTCTCAGAGAAGATCCGACTGATCTCTTTCTGATGCTCTCTTTTGTTGGCTGCTAAAGTCCTTATGCAACCTCTTCACTTGGTGATACAGTTTGTCCATCAGTGCTTACCTCCTGAAGGCAAAAGGCCTATCTCCTACTGTTCTGTCCAGACCTGGTGGTACATCATCACTGTCGTTGGGCTGTTTTATGCTGAAAACAGTGAAAACAGCTACATCTGTGAGCTGCCTTTATTAACTGCACTTTATTATAGATGTGTGGAGACAATGAGTTTGGTGCTAATGTGACATGTCATTCTTAGACATTTTTTGTAAGACGACTGAGTTCTTGCTCTCTGCTTGTGATTTTCTAGATGATAAATTCAGGCAATATTTTCTAGGTGGTAAATTCAGAAGGGACATAGATCATATACCTGTATTTGTTCTGATCTTATTCTGCTACACTGAAGTCTCAGATGTATTAATTACAAGATGAGGAAGGATAGTTGCAGGCAGTCGTTCCCATCTAGTTTGGTATTTTCATTCAACATATATCTGTGCTGCCACAAGAAGGGTTGATGCTTTCTTTCTATTTTCCACCTGTTTGTTCTCAATACCAGCGCTGACATCTATAGGCCTGCAAAATTAACCGGGATGATAAACTCAACTAAGTAATAATAAAAATAATTATCAAATAGTAATTTTTTTTGAGGAATAGTTTTCAACTGGATCTGTTCTCTGATAAAGGCCAGACCAAGTGAAGTGGGAGTAACTCGAAACTCAGAATAACGAGAGGTGGATCATGTAGGCCTGAGCATTCTAGCTATGACCTCACTTTATGTCATAGAAATAATGTAACTATAGTTTAGGTAAAGCAGATTTTTCTCTTTTTCATGAAAATCATATTTTTCATCTCATGCTGCCTGAACAGCAAAATAAGCATCAGACACAGGTGACAAGCTATGAAGAAGTTATTGGCAGTTTGCACAAGAAATTCACTAGCTATTTAAAATTTCTCTATAATTCAAAATTCCCAGTATGACCTAAGGGGGACTTCAGAATTTGGCCTAAATATTAATGGAATGCTGAATTGCAATTTTTGATTTGCGACCAATAGAGCTAATCTCAGCTCTTCTTCTGCACTTCCATTAGTGCAGAATGGCTTGATCTATGCCATATCTAGTACAGAGACATATTCCTAAGAGTTTTGTGTTTATGTCAGTCTTTCTTTCTCTAGCATCATGGAGGAGTAGAGACTTGATCAGTGGCAAGAACTGTAATAAACTTTATGGAGTGATTTGATCCTCATCTTCCATTTCCCATTTGAATTCCCATTGAATTCATATTTCTATATGAATTCATAGTCTCAAAAAATACATATTGGCTTGTTGGCTATCTTTGAACTGAAGTACAGGGTCCACATGATTTCAGTTTCAATAAATTTAGTCCAGTGATGAACACCTCTGAATTTCTCACTCTTGGAATAGAAAATATATTTTTAAAGAGCCTATCACAATAAGAGTGTGCTAAACCTAAAAACCATTGATCTGCCTTAATAAATAGAATTCATTCTGATTATTTTTGCTAACTAACTCATTCCCTATTAACAGCTGCTGGGAGCATGCAGTGAAATGTTCTAGACTAACAAAGCCCGTGAAATGTATTTTCCATCTGGTTATCACTGTCTTCCGAAACGCAGCTATTTTTTATTCTGCTAAAGTATCTGAGTATCCGTTTCTTGCTAGGGTCTGGTGATTGCACGTTAGAGGAAATTTTTAAGAGGTGAGGACTGCATTCATGGGACTACGGTTACTGTAGGTGAAGTAAACTAAAGGTTGGTATTGAATGGCACTGGCAGGACAGATCAAGGATAAGTCACAAAATGCTAAGCTGCTCTTAACAGGAAACGCCTTAACTTGAAAAAATCCTTGGGGTTTTTGTTGTTTTGTTTTGGTTTGTTTTGGTTTTTTGGTTTGGTTTGGTTTGGTTGGTTTGTTTGTTTGTTCCCCCC
>JAOXNG010000001.1:164566252-164577021 GCA_028566535.1 Scolopax minor | reverse complement strand
TTCAGCAGGGGAGTTGGACTAGATGATCTCTATGGTCCCTTCCAACTCTAAAAAAATTCAGTGAAATTCAGTGAAATTCATTGAACCTGCTGTGCTCCCTCCTCCCTGCCCAAAGGATCTTGAACTCACCATTAATAGTCATTTCAACGAAGGTTGCCTTTGAGCTTCACATTCCCCACTAGTCCCTCGTTGTTGGTGAGAACAAGGTCCAGCATGGCACCTCTTCTCATTGGCTCCATGGAGAAGATAGTTATAACCAACACATTCCAGGAATCTCCTGGATTGCTTGTGCCCCACTGTGTTGTCTCTCCAACAGATATCAGGATGGTTGAAGTCCCCCATGAGAACAGGGGCTCGTGAAAATGAGGCTGCTCCTAACTGTCTAAAGAAGGCCTCATCCACTCAGTCTTTCTGGTCAAGTGACCTGTAACTGACCCCACTGTAACATCACCTCCCTTTAATCTTGACACATAAGCTCTCCATCAGCTCCAAATCCATTCCCAGGCAGAACTCCATACACTCCAGCTGGTCATTGACAGAGAGGGCGAAACCCCCTCCTTATCTTCACTGCCTGTGCTTCATGAAGAGTCTGTATCCTTCCATTCCAACACTTGAATCATAGGAGCCATCCCACCACATCTCCATGATGCCAATAGGATCATAGCCCTGCAGGCATGCGCATCTCTAACTCCTCCTTTTTATTCCCCATGTTGTGTTCTTGTGCATAGAGCTATTTTACTGACTGGAGTGGCTGGTATGCCTTTGTGCACACTCTGGGCACTCTCTTGTTGGCCTGGGACCCTTGTCCAGGTTCTGGTATCTACTACTGGTATTGGCATCGTGCTGGTAGGAGTGGGGTGGACTGAGGCTCCCCTGCTCCAGCAGATTTTATTTAAAGCCCTCTTCATGAGCTTGGCAAACCTCTGACCAAAGGTACTCTTCCCTTTCTTTGACAGATCGACCCCATCCAGCTTCAGTAGACCAGGTTTTTCAAAGTGAGTTCCATGGTCTGATTAGCCAAATCCTTGTCTGTGGCACCAGTCCTGTAGCCATTTGTTGGTTTACCAGATTCTACTGTCACTATCAAACCTCCCTCCTTTGATTGGGAGGACTGATGAAAAAAATACCAGTGCCCCAGAATCATCGAATGCTCCTCCTAGGGCCCTATAATCCTTGATATTTTTCCTGCTCCTGATTGCATCACTGGTGCTCATGTAAAACAACAGCATCAAATAATAGTCAGAGGACTGTACAATGCTTGGTAGTCTTTCCGTGACATTCCCCATATGAGCCCCTGCTAAGCAGCACACCTCTCTAAAGAATGTGTCAAGTCAGCAAATGGGTGCTTCTTTACCTCTCTGTTGTTATATGGGGAGCAGATTGGGTTACCTTACTCAGCTCTGGAATCTCTCCTGATGGAATGAGTCTTTCCTCTTCACTCTGCAGAGCTGTGAAGTGGTTCTGCAAGGGCATCTCAGGCTTCAGGTGAAGCCTCTTCCTCCTGCTGGTTATGCACAGCCTTTCACTGTGCCCTGTACCTAAGGCTGATACTTCCCAGTCATTGTAAAGAAAAAAAGGAGTGGAGAGCTGTGATGAGACATTATACATAGAGAACATTTTCTGTCAAGAATAATCATGGTGGTTGCTTCTTTCTCCTTAGTTTTAGGGCATCTGGCCTCCTACTACACAACTTCTTGTTTCCCAGCTGATGCCTGGAATTTGCATAACAGCCTTTTCCAGCCTTATTTGACACAACAGCCTATTGTTTCTTATACAGTGGGCACCTAGTTTTGACAGATCCTTATTGGGTGTGTGATTCGCCAAGCTGAAGCTGTAATAGGTCAGGCAATACTCACTTGACCAGTACAGTTGTTAAAGCAGCCTAAAACTGGTTGAGACTGTTACCCAGCACTATGTGATCAATATAGTGCCTGATGTTTTTTACTGGTAATGGCAAAATCCTAGTGCCGTGGTCAAATTTAGCAACAATGCTACCACAGTATGTACTAATGGAACTATGAAGTCTCATGCCTAATATTTTGGTAAATTTATACTTCTGTTACATCTACTATTGTGAGAATACAGGAGAAATAAGCATGAGATTGTCTTATTTTGATACAAAAA
Organism: Scolopax minor; assembly: GCA_028566535.1. Taxonomy (NCBI): domain Eukaryota; kingdom Metazoa; phylum Chordata; class Aves; order Charadriiformes; family Scolopacidae; genus Scolopax; species Scolopax minor. Next base: position 164,574,897 of record JAOXNG010000001.1, on the reverse strand, counting down.
GTTTGTCGATTTGTCATTTAAAATGAGCTAGACAAATAAGCAATTTGTAGGAAAGGGTTAATCAGAACTAGGAAACTACAATAAGACTTTAGGGAAATGATAGGTTTATAGTAAATTACCTTCCTATGTAGAGGCCTTTATAGCACTTTATTTTAATGGAGCAATGAAAAGCACAGAAATAAGGCATATCACAGTGTTTAGCCAAGATAGTAGTGAGTAGTAACGTAATCAGTCCCAGAAGTAAATGAAATTAAATGCCAATTAGTATTGTAAACCTATTGTTTTTGGTCCTGTAGTCAAAATTTGTTTGTATTTTGAGTTATGTTTAGGGTTTTCTTAAAGAAGGACATGTTAGTCATTTTGATTTAATCTCTGTCAAGACCTAAGCTACGTATTTGGTTTGCCTGAAGAAGCTGTCAGAAGATATAATTTACGAGAGGACTTAGAGGGCAGACACTGCAACAAAGAGTCTTGTACAGTATCTATTGCCTTCTTTTTGCTTAACATCAAATGCTTTCATAAAAACAGAATAAGTTGATACTTTCAAAAATCAGTATTTTTAAATAATTATATAAGTATTTGAACATCTGACTTATGCTTGTATTTTACAGTGTTTAGTCCTCTGTAAATTACTAGATAGTGCAAGAAGGGACAGATTTTTATTTTCAATATCATGGTATTTTTTTTTTTATTATTAGCAGATTATCTTAAGTCAGCAAACATAGATCTAATTTAACAATACAGTTCATCACTGATCATCCTTCCTATGACCAGAAGAGGTTACTACAATACATCTTATAAAGGAATACTTGATTTGAAATAGAAAAAAAGATATGTGTGTTTTTCATTAATTGCAACATGACTAGAAGTTAGTACTTTTCCTTTCAGAAACTTCAAGCTGATTTGATTTTGGTTTACTTGTTATATACACACTAACTCTAAAGATATTTTGAACAAATTGAGTAAAGGAAACTTTCCCCTATAATTTAATAAGGAACTTATTTTTGGTTTTATATCAATTTTGAATAAAGATGCATTAAAAATTTATGGTACATTAAATGAAAATTATAAAGAAAATTAAGACCATGTTTACTTTTTTATTATAAATGGGACATATTTCACTACAGGCATCTCCTGATTTTCAAATCCAGACCAAAACTTTATTTAAGTTAATAGACTCCATTTGCAATACTCATTGAATCTTGGATCACATTAATTTGAAACAAAGGAGAGGTAACAGAGTAGAAATAGAATTTTGTAGTTTGTGAGAAAGCTTAACATATAAGATTTTTGTTTGTTTTTTTTTTTTTTTTTTTTCTCAGATTAATACTGCCATAGTTCTTCCCTCAAAACAAAGAGTAGTCCAAATAAAATGCTGTCTCTGGACAGATAAAACGAATCCAGTGCTGTTGTAATCTACTGAGCAAGCAGTCTGCCTCTGTTAGAGCTGTAGTCAATAGGATTTATGCTACAGGCTTGAAACTAGAAAACACCAGGAAAAAACATAGCCTTGAAAAAGAAAAATGAGACCAACACAAGTGGATTGGGAACACTCTTGCAGAGATCAGTTTCCACGGGGCATTCTAGCAGTGGACTACTGAAGGCATGCTGCAGTCAAAAACAGTCCCTGAATGCATTACTGATTTGCATCTTAAAGATGATTAATTTATTATTATTATTTATTATTTCAAATGAGGTAGGACTACTGTAAATTTTTGAGAAAGATTGCTACAAGATCTGGTGTATTTTTATTTCAAAGACAACAAGCAGCTTTCTTCATCTGGATAGTTTTTCCTTAGGAAACTGGTATCAATCTCAATTCCTTTTCTGGAGAAACAGATGGGTGTATTGCTGTAAAATACGGTGCCATTTTTTTTCTGGAATGTGGTCTGTAATATAGCAGGGTGTAGGTACCCTAACAACATAAACCCCTAACAACATAACAGCAAAAAAATAAAGCCCTGAAAAACTTTTGGAAGTTTTATCAAAGCTAGAGAACTCTGAATATTTTTAAAAACCAAACATGTTTAATATAATTTTATGCATCTTGTGAGTAAGTTTCTTTCTAGCGTTGCGTAAATAAACAAAGCCATCATTTAGTAAGAGGGAAGGCCTAAGTAAATTATTCAACAGCATCAATTTGGTCATAGAATCAAAGAATAAATGAATGTTTTGAGTTGGAAGGGGCCCTTAAAGATCATACAGTTCCTACACTCCTCTGCCACAGGCAGGGTCAACTTTCACTAGATCAGGTTGCTCAAAACCCTATTCTAACTGATCTTGAACAATTGCAATGGGGAATTCATGACTTCTTAGGCAACCTCTTCCAGTGTATCATCACTTTCATCAAAAAGATTTCTTCCTTATGTCTAATCTAAATCCACCCTCTTTCAGTTTAAAACTATGTCCCCTTTTCCTGTCATTACAGGCCCTGGTAAAAAAGTCTTTCTCCATCTTTCTTATATGCCCCTTTATGTATTGAAAAGCCATGATAAAGTCTTCCCAGAGCCTCTCTTCAAGGCTAGATAAGCCCAACTCTCTCAGCCTTTCTTCAGAAGAGAGGTGTTCCATCCCTCTAGCCATTTCTGTGGCCCTCCTCTGGACCCTCTCTAACAAGTCCAGGTCTGTCTTGGGCTGAGGCTTGTTGAGATGGGTGCAGTAATCTAGGTGGGGTCTCACAAGAGCAAAGTAGATGAGGAGAATCACCTTCCTCAACATGTTGGCTATGCTTCTTTTGATGCAGAACAGGATCTGATTGGCTTCCTGGACTGGAAGCACACTTTGCCAGCTCATGTCAAACTTTTGTCCACCAATATCCCTAAGTCCTTCTCTGGAGGGCTTCTCTCAATCAATTCATCCTCTGGTCTGTATTGATACTAGGGATTGCTATGACCCAGGTGCAGGAACTTTCATGTAGTCTTGTTGAACTGCAAGAAGTTCACATGGATGCATTCTTCGAGTCTGTCAAGGTCCCTCTGAATGGCATTCCTCCATTATTCAAAGGATTAATTATTAATTAATTAATTCAAAGTGAAAAACAGAGCTGTGGCAAGGAGGCAGAAAAATCACACATTCTGAATAAAGTTGATGAAATAAAAATAAAATATATTGTTCATAAATAAACTACTATATACATAATTATAGATTTTAATGGAAACATCCATAAATCATATAATAGATCTTTTAATTATAGACAGAGCTTAACAACAGTAGCTCAGCACTCTGTTACGGTCAACATGTGAAGAGTATGCTGAAATATGCACCACATCTGAAAGTGTGAAATTCAGTACTTCATTTTCAAAGAGTGTAAGGAAGAACCAGAAAAGGTTCTAGGATGATCAAAGAAACTAAATTATCAGAAATTCAGTGAAAATATTAAAAGTTACTGCTGTTCTCATTTCTATCTTCCACAAGAACAGGGCACAAACACTGGAGGCTGGTTTCTATCTGACAGCATTTTATACTTTCTACCTTCTCCTCCATCCACTGCTTCAATTTGTCCTCTCATTCCACTGGCAGTAGGGTTTTCTTCTTCTACACCTGGAATTTCTTGTTTACAGCTCTTCTGACAGTCCCTTGAGAATAAAGTCCTGACACAGATCTTGCAAGATTATTATTATTATTTTTCTTTTTCTGCTTTCAGTCATGTTTCAAATAATTTACTGGTATATAATTACAGAAAAAGAACGATACCCTGCCATATTACAGTAAAATGACAACAACAACAAAGCCAGACACAAAAACCCCTCATATGAAATAGCTAGCAGGTGCCATTAGAAGAAAATAAAAAAGCAAGTAAGCAAACAGTAAACTCTCACCCTCCTCAATCACAGAATTTACCAAGAAGCAGACTTTAAGATTGTTTGGAATTTGGGGAGGTTGGTTTTTCATCTCTTTAGTAGTTTGTTGTTATTTATATACAGAATGACTTTCCTCTTGTATAAATCCTTATTACAACATTAATTAATTAATTAATATTAATGCATATTTCTGAAAATGAAAAATCAGACTGTGATGCTTTTTGAGAAAATTTTCCATCTGGATTTTCCATCTGCAGGAACCAGTCAGCACAACTTTGCTGATAGATATGTAGCAGGTAAAGATTTGGTTCAGACTATTTTCCTTGAAGAAAGAGGGTATGGATGTAAAGAGTAGGAAGATTAGGAACTGGCATTTGAGCCATAAAATGTTTCCATGACTGGCTACAGGGTCTTGTGCAAATATGCTGTTCTTTGTACAACCAAGTTCAGTTTAGGCAGTAGATGAGTCCAGTTATTTTTATATGTCTCCAGTAATTTGCAGATTTACGATTATAGATTGAAAATTTACACAAACACATTAAAAGGAAAACTTAAATTGAATTCCCTTCAGAATATCAGTATCTATATAAAATATTAACCAGGAGTTTTTACATTGTGGTTCCTCACTAATTAAGCATATGAAATACTCTTATTTAAGAAGGGATTGAGTAGTATTACTATATATTTAAGTATATTTAAGTATCTTGTATATCTTACAACTGAGGATTATTTTTTTTTTTTAATTCTGTACATTTCAGCAGGTGAGAAAGAAATGAGATGCCATTTATCAAATAGACTTACATTAAGCTCCTTACATCTGCTTCTCATCAATCACATCTCTGTCATAGTGTTACAAAATTCAATACCTTTGTCATTGAAAACTGCTTGGGGCGATCAAGAGACATTTCCAAATTCACCAATATGCATTCTGTGTATCAAAACAGGGCAAAATATACAATCCCAGAGATAACCCTTTTCTGTAAAACACCTCAGCTGGAATTTGTTCTATTAGCTGAATTTTGTAACAGGAAGAAAATGAAGGAAAAAAAAACCACAAACACACAACAAAAAAGCAACACTCACACTCTCTCCAAGAATGCTGATGCATAGATTATGAGAAATACAGGCTTTTTCTGTTTGTTTTGTTTGTTCGTTTGTTTGTTTGTTTTTTCCTGAAAAACAGATATTTTTCAGCTGTAGACAAAACAGAAGCCTGTAACACAATTGCATTAACTAGCATGCCTGGAATGGAAATATACTAAAATAGTGTAACACTGTGATGACATAGCTACATACAACATATAAGCATTTTAGGTAAGTATGTGAGCAATAAAACCACCAAAGATTTGAGCAAAGACTTGTGCAGTTGCACTTCAGTAGTGTGGAAAAGCATGACAGGAGTAACAGAATTTGCAAGATGGAGAACAAAGAACAAAATAAGAACAAGGGACTTCAAATGGGTGAGGTAACCTGCTGGAGCTTGTAGCTGTAAAATCAGTAACAAACAGTATTGGAAGCAGACGAACCCCTCCCTTTTGATAATGAGTGAGAACCATAAAAATATCCAGCGTGAAGAGGAAAGATGGAGAATAAAATAATCCCATTTTTCTCATTGACAAACTTTCAAAGACTTATTATTAGACCAGATCTAATTATTATAGAAAAAGAAATAAAGCAAAGCAGAGAATATTGAAACAGAAAAATGTCTCAGAAGCAACAGTACAGTTAAACTAGTATAAACATACTTCCTAATATCTACCCAATTTCTGCTCTTATGTCCATGCTTCCACTGCACCTTGGAGTCTTAATATGTATTGAATATGGGGATGGTGAGTCATCAACATCCTGAGTCCTGTGTCATGGTGGAGTATCAGGTTGATGGTGATGATTACTTCATCCTCTCTCTAACATGCACTTTTCATTTTTACAAGTTTGCTAGTGTTTTACACTTTACTTTTTCTTCATTGGTTTGAAACTCACACTATGTCTGAATTTATTATATGTGACTGGTTTACATATTAGGAATGTGTACTTTGTTTTCTCTGTTAACCAAAAACCTAATTTTGTCCAGTTCCCAGTTCTGCAGTTCGCTGACCATAAATGAGGTGTACTTATAGCTTTGCGAGTTTCAGTGCCAATCTCTCCCCTCTGTTGTTATCCCATGCACACTCTACATGTGCATACTGCATCTTGCATCCCCGCTTTTGAAGGCTTTTGGTATTGTAATAAGCCTATATGCTTTATACTACTACATCAGTATGTTAGAGTTACAAAGATTTCATTCTACACAGAATAACTACTCCTTTCTACTGTGAATATTATGGTGATATTATAAAAATATAAATAAATGTAACCAAGTGTAGACACCTGGCCATTAGAAAAAATGCTGTTACAGATAAACCAAGGGAAAACAACCCCCCAGCAGGTCAAGTTATGAAAAAGCCTGACAAGGCTTAGTTCTGATGCCCTGAAAACTCATCACAAAGCCTGTGGCCAGCAGCAGTGTTACTGTATTTACAGGACTAGCAAGGAAAATGTGAAGCAGAAATGGCTCCTACTGTGGAGGCATTCTAGTTCATCTGCACCACAGCTGTACAACCCTCAGGGGTTAGTTTCCTCCAGTGCTGAGCAATAAGGGCACCCGTCGCAGCCTCAGAAGACACAGGGGCAAACAGGAGGTATGCAGCAGTGCAGGGAGAGTACAGTGCCTATAGAGAGTACAGTGTCTCTCTCCAAAGTTACAGAGGTTGGGATATGGTAATTTTGACTCAGCAAGAAAGGCAATGTGCAGGAAAAAGTCACAAATTCCCAGCTCCACATATAAACTCTGATTTTGTTGTCAAGTAAGTGATGAGAGATCGTTATATAACTGTTTCAACCTTTTTTTTCACTGAGAAGTTGAATGAAGTATATTACTGGTGTTGAAAAATAAGTAAAATAAATATTTTGATAATTTATTGTGCATTTGTGCATGGGCACAAATGGCCAAAGTGGGAATTTTGCTGGCTATTCTCAAGGTGACAGGCAGGCTAATGTCAACCAAGTCTACAAACAAAATTTGGCAAGTAGGAGAAAGTTACAACAGCCTTTATAAGACAGTAGATTTGCTTCTCTTTTCTCTCTCTTTTCCAACATGTAACTAAGCATTCTTGCCTTGTTAGTTTTGTATTAATAATAAATAACCTATAATATCATTTTGTATGTTTTTTTTTTTTTTTTTGCTTAACCAACCAGCATGATATAATGCATATGTGTGCATGTGCACATAATGTACACATCAGCTAGAAAGGGTTATAAGCACAACTGGTGTACAGTTTGGTTATCCAAGGAAGCCATGAAGTCTGGCAAGAAGGAAAACCATCAGGAGATTTGTTTACAAAACTCATTGTTTTGAGGTTTCTCATTCAGAAAATTACATTGTTGATGCTTTTAGTTTGGTTTCATTCTGAAGTTGTTTGGGTTCGTTTTTCTCGAAAGTCTTTTTGTTCTACTGTGTGTCATTGCTTTCATTATTAAAGGCTTTGGATGTCCAAACACCTTTCATATATTTTGCGTTGATTATTTTTTAAAAACATACAGTAAAATCCAACTCAAAGTTATGTAAGTTTTAAGCATCCTGTAACACATACCTTCTACTACTGTTCTTTTTTCTGTAGTTATGTCCAAACTATTTGAGTGCAACAATGGCAATAAGTAAAAGGGAAAAAAAAAAACAACAAACTATTTTTCAATAGTTTTATAGCACATAATAAGTGATAGATATGATTTACGGGATCAGTGGGAGGCATTTTTATTCAAATGGCAATAGAGCCCCCAACAACTGCCAGTTTCTGAACCTCCTCATTGTGATCCAACAAATAAGGAATGGAGGGAAACCCTGTAGAAACAAAGGAGTTACTTGTTTTTATCCCAATTAGATCATAAACATAAACAACTTGACATAGTAAAACAAAAAAAAAAACATAATCACATGTAATATGGAATGGTTATAATTGCTTAGAATTCAAATATTATTTTAAAATTAATGGTGCTCCTCTTCTACAAAAAATATTTTAGAGTTCTTATACATAGGATATGTCTATATTTTTGTTTGATAATGTGCTCCAAGAAGTGAAAGCATTATTTATTTCCTACATAAAGTTTGGTTTTTGTTAAATCATACAGTGATCGAACAAAATAGAGAGGATATTATTTCATTGGAGCATGACCAATAAACATAATACAATTCCTAAAATTTGGAATACTCATTAAAGGGTAACAGAAGGTTGTCATCTCCAGTATTTGAACTTAGTTATTGATTCCATGGATTCATGGATTCATGGAATTGTCAGAGTTGGAAGGGACCTCTAGAGATCAGCTAGTCCAACTCCCCTGCTAAAGCAGGAATGCCTAGAGCACATCAGTCAGGGGCTCCACAACCTCCCTGGGCAGCCTGTTCCAGTGTTCTGTCACCCTTACTGTAAATAAGTTTTTCCTCATATCTGAATGGAAGTTTCTCTGTTCCAGATTGAACCCAATGCCCCTTGTCCTATCGCTGGAAACCACTGAAAAGAGTCCAGTTCCAACATCCTTCAAACCACCCTTTAAATACTTAAAAACATAAATAAAATCTTCCCTCAGCCTTCTCTTCTCCAGTCTAAAGAGTCCCAACTCCTTGAGACTTTCCTCGTAAGGGAGGTGCTCCAATCCCTTAATCAGCTTCGTTGCCCTATGCTGGGCTCTCTCCAGTAGTTTCCTGTCCCTCTTGAACTGGGGGGCCCAGAACTGGATGCAGTATTCTGGTTGTGGCCTCACTAGTGCAGAGTAGAGAGGGAGAATGACCTCCGTCAACCTACTGGCCACACT
>JAOXNG010000001.1:164524397-164545548 GCA_028566535.1 Scolopax minor | reverse complement strand
GTTACTGAAGGACTGCACCCCATGGAAGAGACTCGCGCTGGAGCAGTTCATAAAGAACTGCAACCCATGGGCAGGGCCCAAGTTGGAGAAGTTCGTGGAGGACCATCTCCTGTAGGAGAGACCCCACAGTGGGGCAGGGGAAGAGTGTGAGAGAAGAGCAGCAGTGACAACCTGTGATGTTCCCAATGATGAACCCAATGTTCCCTGTCCCAAAGTGACAACCAGGGGGAGGAGGGAGAGAAATCAGGAGTGAAGTTGAGCTTGGGAAGAAGGACGGGTAGGGGGAAGATGTTTTTAGGTTTGTTATTTCTCATTATCCTAGTCTGATTTGATTGACAATAAAATAAATTAATTTCCCCAAATTAAGTCTGTTTTGCCTGTAATGGTAATTGATGAGTTGTCTCTTTGTCATTATCTCAGCCTTCAAGCCTATTGTAGTGGATTGGTGGGAACATGGCATCCAACCAAAGTGAACACACCACAGCTAATTTTTTGAAATTTGTACATTTGAACAGAGGCTTCACAAGTACTATATTTCTGCCTGAATGAAGTCTGACAAAATGCAGAAATCAGGCATGATGCATTATTCAGTCGACTGCCTGCTCAAAAGGTTGTGTTGATACTCAAATCAGTCAGTGCTCCATTATGTTCTTAGCCTTCCTTGAGCCATAACAAAAAGTGGATTTGGTCAAGTTAGCAATGTGTACTGAACATATATATTTGTGTGTGTATATATATATATATATATAAATTAAAAACTAACTTTAAAAAAACATACTTGAACTAGACACATACAAAAGCAAGGTTCACTTAATGTTCCTGCTCTAATAGATTTTGTGTCTTGAGAGTGTGACTATCAAAAAAACGAAGACAAAATTAAAGTCAGTTTTAGCACTTAAGAGCAAAGGTCCTTGAAAAGAAAATTATATACTTTAATATTAATAATTAAATAAGTTATTTCTGGTATTTCTTGGTGTTTTGGGGCAAGGGGGTTTAATTGAAAAAAAGTAAAATAACTGAACAACTGAATATATTTTAGGTTAAAATTAAGTGATTCACTATTCTTAATTGATTTTTCAACCTAGTTCTGTAGTTCACAGTCCCTCTGTGATGATATGGAGAGTTAATAAAAATTTGACTTTGAACCTGGGAATGTGACAGAGATAAAACAATGGAAAGAGAAAAAAATGTAACAGACAATATATAAAAAGCCGACTTACTCCATCAGCCCCCCTTTATTTTGCTTTCTAGGCTTTTCTTCTTTATGAAATTTCACACTACTTACCCAGAAAACATTAAAAAAGTGCAAGTAAATTTACTTTTTAATGTGTATGTGTTCTTTTTAATTTAAAGATTGCATTTTTCTTACAATACTGTGTTTCACTTTAGAATTTGTCCCATGACAGAAACCTCATAAAAAACCAAAACCAAAACCAAACCAAACCAACCAACCAACCAAACAAACAAACAAACAAACAAAACCAAAACCAAAAATTGTCTTGATTGAAAGTGAAGTCAGTCTCTTCAGGAGACAAAGGTGGCTAACAAAACTCTAACTCACTGCAGTGTTACCTACTACTGATTTTGAATATTTATTTAGATAATGCTGTTTCCTTCCTTGCAGAGAGACTTACCCATCCTGATTACCTCCTAGCCTACAAGATGTTTCCCTGATAAAATTGTGATATATGTGTGACAAAACAGTGCTGCTGTTTTTCCAAAATTCTTTTTTATTCCTGTTTGTTAATGCTGTACTAATATTGAGGAAGCGATCCTTTTCTAAAGCATAAAACCTATTTCCCCCAGAGAAAAAATAGTCGTTTGTTATAATGAAACACACTATCGGAATAGAGTACAAAATTGAAGTGTATGTATATTTGTTCTTCCTGAATCTCAACAACAGCACACAGTGTTTAAAAAGCAATGAAATTCAAGCAAATGTACCTTTGGTTTTAACAATAACCTAAGGAATGAAATATGTATCAGGGCATAATAATATTTGTAAAAATTTTGAAAATAATAAGAAGTTCACTTAAGAATTCATAAAGAAGAGAAGGGTGTTGTGACCTTGACAAGGAGGCAAGTGGTAACTTGTAAAAAAGAAAATTATCTCAGTATAGGAAAGAATGAACATTAGTTGGACCACTGAGAAATTGTCTCGTTTATGCCACTTCATGAAATACACAGGAACTTGTATTTAACTGTTTGTTTGGGTTTTTTTATAGCCTGGTGCATGATAATGCCCTAATTAATCATTTTGATGACTCTCGGAATGGAATTAATTGCAACTAACTTCAAAAGTCTATGCTTCTGAAGCATGGACTATGTGGACACTGTTCAGCTCTGAAATTTCAATACATGATTCTTCCAAGCAGAAAAAGGTATCTACTTCATGACGAGATGAGCTTTACTTAAAAATGTGTGTGTCCCCATAGATGACTCTACAGAGAGAGTTGAGTGAGCAGCTCAGTTGTAGACACATAAATTTATTTTTAAAATTCCAGTTGCACGACTGTTCACCAGAACTCTATCCTGTATGTTTTGTATCTGTTTCTGATAAGTTGCCTTTCAAAAAAGATAAAAAATTTCAGTGTCTGGACAGAGGAAAATATATGCTCTATTTACCAGATGTCAAAAATATTATTATTTATTATTTTATCTTTTATTATTATGTAAATATTTTAATTTTTTGCTATATATTTACATGTAACAATTCCTAACATAAGATTTACTGCTTTTCTTCTTACTGGTTGAGAATCAAGGAGCTAATTAGAATTTTCAGTTTTCAGTTCAGGCATTATGCTTAACTTCATCTGGTTTCTTAAATATACATATATTATCTACTATTGTGTATGTCAGTAAAAACAAACAATCCTTTTCTTTTTTTTCCCTTTTATTTTAACTCAAGAATACAGGAGATGATGCTGAAGACTAGTAATTGTATCAAGTAAAAAAGACTTGATTACTTGAAGACTAGTAATAAAAAAGCATGATTGGTGTCTATATTAGACCATAACCACTGAGAGTGCATATCTTAAAGGGCTTTTTTTTTCTAACAAAAACCAAGATAAAAGCAGTGAAGATTTCCACAGGCCTATTCTCTCTTTTTGGAGCAAAGGTCAGGGACTGTAGTTTAGAAGTCATTACACCAACTTTGTTGAACACAAAAAAAATAATTCCTAGAGTCATTTTCATTGCTGCAGTTGACTAACCAATTTCTAGGGAACTTAAGTGAGAAAAGTAATGTGAAGCTAGCTAATTTCAGTGTCCTTTGACTGCAACATAAACTAAAACAAAGTAAAAATTCTCATCATTTTTGTTTGCTTTTTATAGGTACTTATTAGCAATTTTTCTAGCGGTAAACTTGGTAATAACATATTTGTTCATATCCACCTAATCTGCTAGTTGTGCACCTCCATATAGAAACTGTTTAAACTAAAATTTTACTGGTGATACCTCTATCATCTGTGATATAGTAACATAACTGCCACATGCAAATAAAAATAATTCAAAAAGTAAATTAATTTAATGTTAATGTTCTTACAAAAAAAACTTTTATAAACTCAGTAGATCTAAATTAACTCAGATTGTGGTTATGGTTCTTTTTCTTCTTTTCATGACCAGACTTTTAATGGTGACATCTTAATCTTTCAAGGGCCACTAAAACTATGAAAAAAAAATTACTTTAATGTATATATGCACACAAACATAGGATGTGCTATGCTATTCATTCAAATACAACTTTTTTTTTTTTAACAAGAATAGTTTCTTGTCTTGTAATGTTCAAAACTGTTGTTCTATAATGTCTGAAAAAAGCAATAGCTGTATTTTAGTCTCAACCAATAATGTGGCTGAAATAATAGAAGTAAAGGTAATCTATATTTGTTTTATTTGAACTTCTAGACCCATATAACTATGGATCTATGCACTCACAGAAACCTAGGGCCAGTTTCTCAAATTCCTGCAATGCTTGCATTATGAAATTGTACTAATTTCTTAATTCAGATCCCTGAATTAGGAGAATAAACATATAGAATTCCTGTGCAGATAGACAGATGCCAATTGGTTTTGCTATTAAAGAAAATCAAGAATTTATAATATGGCTTGTATGGAAACATATTCTTCCTCTGTCTTTAGATCACAGAAGAATCATAAAGGATATCTTTATTACTGCTTTTTCCTTCACTGGACTCTTATTGTTTATCTTATAGAGCTGAAGAAGAAAAACTGCAATATAGATATCAATATTCATGTTTATATTAAAGGGAGGTGTTCACCACCAAGCCCAGAACACACAGACCATGGTGTTATATAGTAGGAACTATAAATACAGAAAATACTTCAGCTTCTTCCATGATTGCATGCTTTGGTTTCATTCCAGAGAAATCACTGGAGGCAAGACTGAAGATTTCTTCCTGAGTGCAGCCATGATGGGTTCTCTCAAGGGAAGAGAATTAAGATGGAATTAAAAAGACCTCCATTAAGTCTACCTTCTCCTATGGAGAAGTATAATGGAGTTATTATCAATATTTTCCTCCAGTACAAATAGGGAGGAGTCATGTTTTTCTCTTGTTAAGCATCTCATCAGAGATACTAGTTTATTTCACTGATAGTAAGACAATTAGATATTTGAGCCTTTGTTTACCAGTGCAATAATTTAGACTTAAGCCTATATAATAATGTTGATACCAGTGAAGGTATTCCATCATGTGGCATGAAGTAACAGCAAAAATGTCCCTGAAGCATGAGACAGAGATTGATTATTGGAAGTTTTAAAAACAGAGACTGATTGTTTAAATGTTTCAGCAAGTAATCATTGACTTTTTTATCAGATCTGCAACTGTAATTAATTATATCTTGAAAGCTGTAGGGTCTGGTTTATCAGTAGTTGCATGGATTAAACACAAATTTGATTTCACTTAGTTGTTCCACACTTCACTACTCTGCTCAAAGGCTGTTACTTTTTCTTTCTTCTTTTCTTGTCAGCTGCTGTTGCAATGGTTAATCTGCTTAATGTTCTAATGCTTCCAATTTCACCACAGTTTCAATAATTTCCATTATCTGCCACGTCTCCCTGAAGTAATAAAATTTTATATCACAGTTTAAAACAAAGGAGTCAACAATCAAAACATGATTTCCCCTTCTTCATTCAGGTGTTAGCTAGTGTATAGGCTATTCATACAGATAGAGTCATGTTCTTAAACACACATCTAAGAAATCCAAAATTTGGCCACATAAGTCATGAAACAAATAAGAGTTCTGGAAGCCTGAAATCCTGAAATTTGTTTCTCCTGATACTGGGAAGGTCCAGGTCATCTCCTAACAATTCTACCAAAATCAACGTGAGTAGAACTCAGCTCTAAGTTATGACACTCATATATTTAGGTGCCTAAATCAGAAATGGATTTAAGCTCAGACATTTAAATATGGAGTGTCCTATTCAGTTGCCTAAATGCAGGTGTCTAGTACTTTTTTTAGATGATATATGGTATTCTATTTGAGCTCAGGCTGCATCTTTAGCTGGATTAAGGTGTCCTGTGGGTTATCTGCAATAAATCTATCTGCCATAGCTGAAGCTGTCTCACCTAACCTAGAGTATGTAAGAACTGGACACATTCATGTTTAGGCACCTGATTCAGTGCTTGAGATGTAAATTCCTACAATAGTCAAGATAAACCTTGTCATAAATTTATTTGTGTAAGTGTGTGTGCCATTCCAGACAACCTAATAAATTTCACCTCACCTTCAGCTGCCTTTGCTCTAGATCTTGTATCATATTATCAGCACTGTGGAGATGTCTTGGATATCTTAGAAAATATCAGAGAGCACAGAATGTAAATGCACAGGCAGATCAACTGAATCCCCAGTCAACACAGTAAATGGACCCTAGAGAATGATTCAGGTGACTAAATACTGTTTTACTTCAATGAATACTGTTCTAGTACTTTATTATCTATATTGAATGTGATGACTGCTTGCAAAGTATTTGAGGTGCCTTGACAGCAGTTTCTTTTTTTCAGCTTAAATTGAAAGGGATCTAAACCAATTACCTAGTCCAATTTAGGGCTAATGTAAAGCTTGTTATTAAGGCCATTGTCCAAGTGCCTTTTAAACACTGACAGGCTTGGAGCATCAACCACCTCTCTTGAAAGCCTGTTCTAGTTTTTGACCACCCTCTCAGTAAAGAAATGCTTCCTAATTTCAAGTCTGAACCTCCCCTGGTGCAGCTTTTAACCATTCCCATGTATCCTACCACTGGTCTTCAGCAAGGAGAGATTAGCACCTCCCTCTCCACTTCCCCTACTCAGGAAGCTGTACAGAGCAATGAGGTTGCCCCTCAACCTCCTTTTCTCCAAACTAGACAAGCCCAAAGTCCTCAGCTGCTCCTCATGGGAAACTCCTTTCAGCCCTTTCACCAGCTTAGTTGCCCTCCTCTGGGACTATATCAAAAGCCTTACTAAAATGCAGAAAAACTACACCTTCCACCTTCCCTTCATCCATTTGGAGGGTGATCTTGTCATAGAAGGATATGAAATTAGTTAAACAGGAATTTCCTTTTGTGAATCCATGTTGACTGTGCCTGATTATTACATTATTCTTTAAATATCTTTCAATAGTACTCAGTATAATCTCCACAATTTTTCTAGGAACTGTGGTTACAATAACAGGTCTGTAGTTTCCTGGGTCTTCCCTAATGTCCTGTTTGTAGATTGTAATAGGTTCCAGTCAGTAATAGTTCCCCAGACTCCCAAGACCTTTGGTAGATGTTCAAGAGAGGTCCTGCCACCCTCCTTTGGTACTCTGGGATGAATCCCATCAAACCCCATGGACTTGTGAACATTCAGCTGATAAAACTGGTCCCTTAAAATGTCAGTGTCCACAAATAGAAAGTCATTGTTCCCACACTCGTGGTCTTCCAATTGAGGGGACAGGGCATCCCAAGGTCTATCAATATTATTGAAGACTAAGGCAGAAAATGCATTAAATGCCTACACTTTTTCTTCATCCCTATTAGTCAGATGACTGTGTTGAACAAGTATTAATCCAATGTTTTCTTTAGACCTCTTGCTATTAATATACTTAAAAAAGCCCTTCTTGTTATCTAACACAACACTAGCCAGTTTCAAATCTGATTGATTTTTGGCTTATTGTATCTTCTCCCTGTACTGTACTTCTCCCTGCATATGAACCATGGCACTGTAACTTTTCATCAAAGCCTCACCTTGCTTCCAGAGATCATACAATTTCTTTTTCCTCTTGAGATTCTTAAGAAGTTCCCTGTGCAGCCAAGCTGATCTTCTGCCCTGCTTGCCTGACTTACAGCACAGTGAAATTGCCTGTTCCTGTGCTCCTAAAAGGTAGTTCTTAAAGACTGACCAGCACTTGTGGACTCCTAAACCCTCAAAAGCAGATTCCCAGGGTATTCTGTTAAACAGATCCATTAATAGTTTAATGTTTGCTCTCCTGAAATCCAGAATAGCAACTCTGGTGTCCTTTTTAGTTTTTACACTGAAAATTTTAAACTTAATCATTTCACAATCATTTTGACCAAGGCAGACACCTACCATCACATCACCCATGAGTCACAAATAGCAAGGGCATCTTTCCTAACTGGCTCACTGCGTACTTGGACAAGAAGTTATCTCCTACAAAATTCAAGAATTTCCAAGACCTGTTTATTCCAGTCATATGATACACCCAAGTTGATGTCTGGGAAGCTGAAATCTCTCCGAAGGACAAGGGGTTCTGATCCTAATACTTTTCCTAATTCCCTGTAGAAGAACTCATCAGTGCTATCAATCTGGCTGGGTGCTCAGTAGTAGGCACCCATCACACCATCTCCTGTATTTTCCATCCAGCTAATCTTTACACAGATGCTCTCAATGACATCATCAGTAATTGTAAGGACTGTACAACCAAACCCTTCCCTTACTTAGAGAGCAAAACCTCCACCTTGCCTACCCTGCCTGTCCCTCCTGAACAGCTTGTAGCCCTCCATCCCAACCCTCCAAACATGGGGTTGCATTCCACCAAATTTTGCTAATACGAATTATATCATAGCTCTGGCAGCTGACCAACATTTCCAGCTCATCATGTCTGTTTCTCATACTGCATGCTTTGGTGTACAAGCATTTCAGATGCAGTCTTGAGTTCTTCATATGCCCAGGAGCAGTGTAAATGTTTTCACCAACATTACCACCCTCAGCTGATGCCATGCCAACACTTGGCTTGCCAACTACAATCTTGTTGGTATTCCATACCCCCATTGATTATAGTTTAAAACTCTCTTGAGCTTCTTGAGGTAACCTATAACTTCTTAACATCTTGCAGAAAGAAAAATAGAGAAGTAAAAAGTTATCTATCTCCACCTACTCTTTGAACATTAGCAATATTTTATAGAAAGATCCTTAATTATATTAATCTCAAGAAAGGTATGATGTCCCACCCACTGTGGGAGATAGATATTTAAAAGCTGTATTCAAACTGTTTATTCAAAGTTCAGAAAATCATAGTTGATTACTGAATTATTATTTTTGTGCAGATCAGATTCAATTGTTCAGTTTCAGTTAGTTTTCCTACCAAGTATGTTTGTATTAACATTAGAGTTTGTAACTCTTTTGAAAGTTTAAGAAGTTGCTAGAAGATGCAATAAAAAGACATCATATTCTTTATCTATACCAAAGCTCACCTCACATAAAAACATTTAAATCTCTTCTTTTGACCTCCTTTAACAGACTTTGAAACAAATGTGTTTACAGAAAGTTTGAAAGAGGTTCCAAGCTTTTCAGTGGCACAATGGGGGCAGGACAATATTGGTAGCATAACCCTAATAATCACAGAGTTTTCTAGTGTTACTGTGTATTGCATCCATTTTGTGATTGAATTCTTATAGGAAAATAGCCTTTTACTTGTATGATCCTTCGATCTAACTATGCTGTCACTAAATAAACTATACTTTTCTCTCCTAAAATCTAGAATTACATGAGAAAATAACTGTCAGCTTTGATGCTATCACAAATCAGTGGGAGAATCCATTTGTGGCAGATTCTGATCTTAGTTGCATATTGTAAATTAATGAAGCTCTACTATCTTCACTAGAAATGTTCTTGACTGAGGCTGCTTCAGAGATTCTATTTATCTATGATTTTTTTTTATGATCTGCTTTAGATTATATTTTCTTTTCATCAACATGAAATATTTTAACTTAATCTGCATGCCAGAAAACACACACAGACAAAAATAAATAACTCTGCAGACTTTTAAAATTGTTCAAGACACGTCAATATTCAGTGTTGCATTATGCAGTGATTCCATGAATCAAGAGTTTCTGGTCTTCCTTTATTCTCTATGTTAGTTAAATCACATCAGAAATGTCACTTTCAGATTACAGTACATTTTAGAAGAATGATATTCCCAACACAAAGTAATTTTCTCAGGTGAGAACTCCTGATGATATTCCTGATCTAATCCCTGCTTTTGTAATGGTCTGAACTGAAATACTACATCTTATTATTCACAGGTTTTGAGATGTTCAAATTTAAAACAAAGTTTTGCATATGAACCAGTATTAACTAGAAAAAACTCACTATCTAGAATTATACTAAAAAATATTTTAAAATAACTGTTAATTTTACGGGTTTAAAGCAATAATTCATTTCATGACTAATAGTTTGTTTAATCATACTATATTTCTGTAACTGAGGAAACTATCTTGCACTATTAATAGTGCAAGGCTTTTTTTTGTCTTTATTTTTTCCCCAAAAAATTCTACCCAGAATGTTTTTCTTGAGGTTTTAACAAAATAGTTGATCACTGGAAATAAATTTAAGTTAATTATATGATTCTCTTTTCATATTCATATTTTCTCTTTGGGAAAAATCACATACTAGCAATAAACCAAAAAAAAAAAAAAATTAACCTCAGTAATTGACTGTGGGAATCAAAAACACCAGAGACTTATTTTGTAATATTAAATTTTACACTCTTGCTAAGCTCAAAACTAAATATCACTCTCCTATCTCTAATTTTATTAATAGATGCAAATCTGAGAGCATATCTATATGTTAGCTTACACTAATTTAATTTCTCCAAAATGCTCTACAGTTATAAATGAACACATCAACTCCAGAAACTCTACATGTTCAGAAAACACTGAGTGAAATTCTTGGTGGCAGCAACCATTCCATCAAATAAATCCACAGATGCTTCCTTCATGGTGTCACAGAACTACTGAACAGGAAATAGACTTTGAAGTATATTTTTCTGCTCTTTCAAGAAGTTACTATTCAGTTTCAACCAATAGCCACTTAACTCTTTCTAGCAATTGCATCATCTCTTCAAGGCAACTGGATGTCCCTTAGCATTCACAAATTCCAAAATCCATTCGGAAAACAAGGATTATGTTTGATTGTTACAGCATAACAATAAATACATCTAATTTATATGAGTTTTTAATAAGCGAGAAAAGGCAAATAAAATCTGTACAATTAAATAGTGAACTTGCCCAGAAATAACAATTGGATGTTCTAAGTTCAGATCAAAAACATCTCCTGGGTTAACAATTTTCAACTGTAGTGCACTATATCCTTTTTCCTACAAAAGCATTAATCATTGAATTGTATCGTTATCTTCAATCTTTTGTTTTATTTCTATTGATACACAAGGTAACACATATATATTGATTTTTAATATGTAAGTAAACAGACATCACATAACAACAATCCTTAACATGAGTTATGAAAGACAGTTTAAATTATGTTTGACAAACTTTGCAGTAAAAAAATAATTCAGTAGTATTGTAGGATTTCCAGAAGTATGCATTACCTATACATTTATTTCAAAAAGAAATTGGAAATAGGAAGTCACTGGAGCATAATAATTCTTGTAAAATCTTCCACTGTTAAAAAAACTGACAAAAATACACTAACTTTAGTAAGAAAATTATAAAATAGGAATATGTGTGTGTAATGACAATACATTGAAGTAACTTGGTACATATCTTTATGATATGAAATTTTCATGAAAGCACGTGACATTTTTCTGATGTCACGCTACTTAATGCTGTCTCAAAAAAAACTGGAATGAAAATGCATTTCCCATTTCCCTCACTCTGAAACAAATCTCTTTAATCTGGAGTTATGCTAAGACTGAATAGTTTATTTTATGCAAAATTTTTGCTGAAGGAAATATTACAGTAATTTATTTAACACCAATATTCACACTAGTGTGAATGTTTCTGTTGCGTCTTCATGTGTTCAAATATCACGAGAAATTATTCCACTCAGTTACTAGCTTTGCACTGAACATGCACAGAGACATTTTTTTGGCAATTTATTTGTTTATTGTGAGAGCTGACTGCACAATGACCGACATAGTAATACATATTTTTTTACTATTATGGGTTGGCTTAAGTTAAAGGCAGTTTGAATGAGACTTTGCTGCTCTTTATAGAAGAGAAAATTCTAATTTCATTGCAGCTGAAAAGAGATTTAGAGACATTTTTTAAAAAACACATTAAAAGTATTTTTTCCTTCAGACTTCTGACAGTTCCAGGACAAAGCAAACATGAGAAGGAAAGCCAAATTTCCCAGTGTTGAAAAACATTATCACATGTATTGTCAACAATATCTTGCTCTAAATCTCAGGTTTTATTTTACACTTAGGCAAATTCAAATCCAAACAACAACTTACTAGATATTACATTAATAGAATCATAGAATGGTTAGAGTTGGAAGGGACCTTAAAGATCATCTAGTTACAAGCACCCTGCCATGGGTAGGGATACCTCCCACTAGACCAGGTTGCTCAAAGCCTCATCCAGCCTGGTCTTAAACACTTCCAGGGATGAGGCATCCACAGCTTACCTGGAAAACCTGTTCCATTGCTTCACCACCCTCACTGTAAAGAATTTCTTCCTAATATCTAATCTAAATTCCCCTTTTCCAATCTAAAACCATTACCCCTTGTCCTGTTACTACACTTCCTGACAAAGAGTCCCTCTCTGGCTGTCCTGTAGGTTCCCTTGTGATATTGGAAAGCTGCTATAAGGTCTCCTGGGAGCCTTCTCTTCGCAAGGCTGAACAACCCCAGCTCTCTCAGTGTGTCTTCATAGGAGAGGTGCTCCATCCCTCTGATCATCTTCATGGCCCTCCACTGGACTCATTCCAACAGGCCCATGTCCTTCCTGTGTTGAGGACTCCAAAGCTGGACAATGCACTTCAGGTCTCATGAACACAGAGTAGAGGGGCAGAATCACCTCCCGAGACCTTCTGGCCACACTTGTCTTGATGAAGCCCAAACTTTAGTTTGAAATTTTAGTTTCAGTAAAAGTTCATAATTTTCATATATGTTACCTTATTTTGAAATGTTTGTTAATATATATTTTGAAGGTTCATATAGAGCTATAATTAAATAAACAAACATTTTAACTGTATTTCTTTTGCCCTTTAATATTTAACATCCTGGGTGTTTTCTATTAATAATATCATATTAAAGTCTTCTGGAGAAAGACAACAAGAAACCACACAAGCATATTAACTTATTTCCTTACTTCTTGAAATAAAGTTTAACTTGCTTATTCTTTATTCAGTATTTAGTTTCTATCTGCAATAATACTTTATTGATATTTTTATATTGTTTTGAAGTGTCGCCATTGGTCTGTGCAATTTCTTTGCTCAAAGTATCATGGAAACTAAGAACTTAACTGCATTTTTAAGTGTTAATAGTCCTGCAAACCTACTCTGATCTATATATTCTCATTGCAAAAACTAGATATCAGATTAATGGACAGCACTTTAGAACAGAAATGCTGCCACTGTTTCAACCTTCTTATTTTCAAGTTTGATGAGTCAGTAAATTTCTTGTCAGAATCCCAAAATATGTTATACATAGAGTAAAAGTCTGCCCTCCAGTGAATTTAATGGGAACTTTAGTATTGATCTTAGTTTGGTCCCAATTTCACTATCCTAAAGAGTTTTCAATATATAAAACTCATAAACCTGAAAATGTAATGATAAAGCACACTCCTTAAGATGATCTCATCACTGGGACTTGATACACTATTCACTCTGTTGACTATGGAGCCAAAACTGCAAGATGAACACTCTTGATTTCTTGCAAGTTCTTATGCGTAAATCGGCTGATTTACAATGAGCCAGAAACCACACATATGTTAATTTTGGTTACGTTTTATCCTTTCTTCACAACCTCTCAATAAAAAAAATGAAAGAAATAGCTAAGAAAAAGTGAAGTATATTAAGATGATAATTGGTGAAATCTTTTTATTACATTTTATGATATTATGATGATATAGGTTAAGAGATAATCATCCTGACCACAATACTTATTTATAGGGGGGAAAAAGGGGCATATGTAACATGTTACTGTGAGAAAAGGGGAACATGAATTATGTCCTAATTGAATGAATTTGTCCTTAAAGCAAAAATAGGTAGGATTGCACGTAGAGCCAAAGGAGATACATGATTGAGGATTTGATCCCACAGTCTGTAAGACTAAGAATATGTGAATAAATGCAAGGGGGAGGCAGAGACGGCGACAGCACCACTTGTTGTGCAGCCACAGTCAAAAGTAATAGGGCCTGCCAAACCAACCTACCACAGCAACATGCAGCCATCCCAGCGATGAGCTGCTTGGAATGTCTGTCACTGTTACAGGAGGACAGCAGAGACAGCACCTGTGTGCGCTGGGAGCAGGTCCACGATCTGCTTCAGCTTGGTGACTGAGCTAAAAGAGGAAGTAGAAAGACTAAGGATCATTAGCAACGCCAGGTCATGCTTAGGGGGAAGCTTCACAAAGGGAAAAGGACCCCTTTCTCTCTTCCATCAGGCAGGAGGAGAAGAAGTAAGAGAGGATGATGGGGAGTGGAAGCAGGTACTTTAAATAAATTAAGACTGGAACAGAAAAAAACCTATAAAACAAACTTTTTTAACTTATAATTGAGTGTGCCATGAAATATTTCATATTTGTCCAGTGCAAAGATGTATACACTGCACTTTCTTTATATAGTCTGATTCACGTACACAAAGAATTCCTGACTGAAATAATTCTAGTCTGCTGTAGATAGAGTGTCTCAGGCATTTGTTTTCAAGCTAGCACTTATACTTCAGTCCCCAGAATGGACACAGATGAATTAATGAGGATAGAATTTATCCCATCACACACACACACAAAAAAAAAAAAAAAGTAATTCTTTTACATTTCAGAAATCCCAACAATGCTTTTTAAAGTCTGTGTACTGCATTAGATATTGTGGAAAGGACATGTAAACCCGTTTGGTTATATGTAAAATTTAATAACATTAGAGTCCGATGGACATTTTGGGGCAGGACTTGAATTTTAAAACTGCAAGTAGAATACGTAGCTAAGTCATAACTTAAATCTGTATGAAGTCCCATGCATAATACACCAATAATCTCTTGGCATCACCTTGTAAGAATATTTTATCCCATAGAGAAAAGTCAGAACACATTTCAGAGTTATCTCTAGACTACAATGCACTATTTGAATATAAATACTTTGATCCAAAAATAGCTCAAGCAGAGGAAAATATAGTTTACTTTAGTCTACCTACCAGTATAATTTTATTTCTTGATAACAGTGAAGATAAAATGGCAGATGTGCTGCTGAGGAATAAAAATCTTAAATAGGTTTTCCATTGCACAGAAATAATATACTGTGCCTTTTAGCAAAAGGCTATAAATACTTACAGTCAGGGATGTTGGAGAAGGCTGACTAAGCCAATTACTATGGAAAGAAAACCAGCCAGATAAGATTTAATTAGGCGATGTTATGTAAAAGCCCATCTTCAGAATACATAAAATGGGCAGGTTAGCTGGTAATTATAAGATTTAGAAATGGAACTGTTAACAATTAGAGATTTGTCCAGAAACCCAAAAACTATTTAAGTACATGTTAATCCATAGTATTAATTAGAAGATACATCTCCCAGCACTTTAGTTGATGAGCTTCACATAAGATTGAATAACAGATATTGCAGCTGCAAGTAGAAGGGGTTTGTGCAATGATTCACTTTTTAAATTACATCAAATTTGCATCAACCACAGTATTGTACAAGTACATTGATTAGAAGAAAAGTGCACTTCCAGTACATAAAATCTAGCCTCTTCTAATGTTTTGAATATAGGAAAAGCATGCCCAGGATGTAAAATGTAACTCCTATTACATTCTAAATACTGTAAAATCATACCTGATGTTATTCTATATTTCCTACAAAATAAAGATGAGAGGAATAAAGAGGGAAATATTTCTTCTCTGTTGTCTTGCAGATGTAATTTACAGACACACAGAACCTGAATGCAGTTAAACACTTTGTTTAATTATATACCATAATTACAACTGTAGTCAAAAAAGTCTTTTGAACAACATAATAATTTCATCCTTTTACCTGTTATGTTTTTTTATTACATTTTTAAAATTTTTTGCAGAATAAATACAATGAATTCTTAGGTTTCTTTTCATCTTACAAATTCATTTTGATATAAACTAATGTCTTTACTTGAATTTAGTGAAGTTTTATATCCATCTGAATCATTTTATGCCAGCAAAAAATAGGACCTAAATGTGTATCTCATGATTCAAGAAAAAGAAATCAGTAAACTGGAAATAATAGATGAGCTATTGTTAAAATTTTTTTCACGATAACATTGGATGCCATGATTTCATGTATAACTGATATCACATTGCAGCTCCCTGAAGGTCATTCTCTGAAACAACCTAGGTTTTATTTCTTGGCATTTCTTTTCCTTGCTTTTTTTTTTTTTTTTCAGAGTAACTTGGGTGGGTAAGTAATTTACGTTAGTGTGGGCTTTCTGAAGAGCAAGATACATAAAAATATCTTTTTTCAATTTTTATCTTCATTTTAGATAATTCATAAAAGCAGTGACCATAAATAAAGAATATTAACTATTAGAATTTTTTATGTCCTAACTTACATCTAAATATGAAGCAGCTAGATATCAGAATGCCTATGCTTCTTACAGTGAAAAGGGAGAGATGTAGCTGCTTTTACAGGCATTCACAGATATTTTGTCACACTACATCATTGCAGATTTCTCATTTTTAGCAATCTGAAAAGATGAGCCTGTTTGATTCAGATGTTTGGTTCACTATAATTATGCCTACATCAGCAGCTAGTATAGACTGTTTTAAGTTTATTTTGGTAGAACAGAAGAGCTGCTGATGAGAATGTGACATACACAATACTGGTGTTTCACAATGGGGGGGGGGGGGCATAACTTTAACCAGTTCCAGTGAGATCAAAAGGACTGACTGACTATTATCTGAATTATCCTCACTTCCTGAGCTTTGGTTTGCATTACAGAAAGTCTTATCCATATCCACAGCCAACAGACATTGAGGTCATGGATACAGACTAGTGACTGAGTGAAGAAAAACCCACCCTTTATATGTACATAATGTGGATGTTCGGTCCTCAGCAACAGTTAATTTACAAATCTGCATCTATTGACTTACACTACCTTTTACGAAAATGTAGACAAAGTGAACCAAAGCAGGATAAGTCAAGGTAATCGAGAGATTAACTTTAAAAGTATTTAAAAGTGTAACCTTGATAAGGACTAAATGCTCATGTTGTCTCACCCTATGCTCCTGGATGAAAATGATGACTGTAGTTAGACAGAGTTTAACCCTAAATTCCTAGTAAAATGTCTTGAAACTTTGAATTCTAGTAATTCCAGAAGGACTTCTGTTTCCAGGCTGTTAGATAAAATAACACTATTCACAGTCATTAGAAGCAATTAACTTTCAGGAGTCTTGATGAATTTGTCATATATTCTGTCATCACACTCTTTATTACACAGTTTATCATCAGTCCAGTAGTATGATTGGAGATTTTCTTTAGAAATTTAGCATATTGCTTGTGAATTTTGGCATCACATCTTAATACTAGTATGTAGATTTTCCAAAAACCAGTATTAACCATTGTCATTAGTTTTAATGTTAAATTGTTTGGGGGTTAGTAGAGCTGTGACATCAAATTACTAAGGTCAAATTTATCATTTTCATGGATTAAAATTACAAGGATAGTAACAAACTACATTCTTTAGCAATATTTTCTACAACAAATTTTCAAATTAACTTTTTTATTTTTTTTAAAATAAATATCTGTCTTTCATCAGTATAAATTAATTAATTTATTACCTATGACAATTGTCCTTGATTAACATCATTGCAAAACTGTAATATTTTTTCACCATCCTGTAATATTTTAAAACATTACTTCCTTAATTTTCAGGGTATTGTTTTTCTTCTAAAGTAATCTCATATTGTAAAGAATATGGAATTTCAGGTATGAGCCTGAGTTCTGTTTAGGCTACACGATGATTATATTACTGCCAAGGGTTTTGTATGTGGCACACTTGAATGATCATTATCGTGACGTTTGGAATAGCTACTAGCTTCTGTCCTTGTAATTTTCCGTGACTTCACTGGAAATGAATCCTTTAAAAGGAGTTTCCCAGACAAAATATTTGATACATACTGTCCAGTATTTTCCTCCAACAGTATTCTATATACATTTTTTGAAAGATATCTAATTTCAATTCGGTGAAATCTAAAAATTCAGATTCAGAATGTGAGTTATGTGTCTGCATTTCACTCAGTACAAAATTAAAATAAACATCCTATCTAGTGATTTAACTGACTTAGATGTCAAAGAGTTTCCCTTTTTTCCCCTCGGAAACATATTGGTAACAACATATTTGTATTCACAGAATCCCAGAATCATTGAGGTTGGAAGTGACCTCTTGAGACTATCTAGTCCAACCGTCCCTACTCAAGAAGGGGCTGATAGAGTAGCTTGCCCAAGACCGTATCTAGTTGGGTTTTAAGTTTCTCCAAGGACAGAGACTCCACAGTCTCTCTGGATAACTTGTTCCCCTTACAATTTCTGAAGACCAGTCTTTCAAGTAAAGACTGAGGCAAAGCAGGCATTGAGTACTTCTTCCTTTTACATGTCATTTGTCACCCTGTTCCATTTTTCATACTCTTGCTTTTGCTGCTTATCTACTTGTAGAGTCCTTTCTTGTTGGCCCTCTCATTCCTTGCCAGCTTCAGCTCCAGCTTGACTTTGACTTTCCTAAACTGAAGGGGTCAGTCCAGGAAAAGAAAAAAAAAAAATTTATGAACAATACTCTTCATAAAATCAAACTCTCACTAGTTAGACTTCTTATCTTCATCAGAGGTATTGCAGAAGATCATTAATGTCTGGGGACACTTTTTCAATTACATCCATACATGTATCTAAGGGTAGATTAAATCTACTTTTTTATTGCACTTACTGTAAACATTGCTGATCTAGTTTTCACACACTGATATATCTGTGGATAACAATCACAAGTCTCCTCTTTTATTTTTCTGAGATAAACAGGCTGAGTGTTTTAGTCTTTTCCAATAAAATGGGGCATATATTCCTATGTATTACTTTAAAGTTTTCTATCCATTCTCCAATATCAATTACTTTTTCATTAAAAGGAGTGATTAGGACATATGTGATTTTTTTTTATATAAAATGTCATTAATTACTTTTTCAAGAATATTCATGCTTCTCTGTCTCCAATAAAAATACTCTGAATTATATTTTATATAACCATATTGAGAAAAGGGTACCCACACATACCCTTCCAGGACCTGCCATTGGTTAACATTCCACATCCAGAATGTTTGTGTTGGAACAAATAATAAAAATAGCTAATGTAATCTTCTGTAATACTAAGACTCATAATTAGTATATTTACTTGTTGTCCTCTTTTTATGTAAACTCTTCTTCAGAGTCTTTTTTTCTACAAATAGATCTTAAATTTTCTTTCATTTTCTTTTTTTTTTTTGGTATTCAGTTGGTCTGCCTTTTATTATTAGTTCTAAAAATGTATATTTTAATAAGATCAAATTAAGATAGGAAATCTATACTTGTCTTTTCTTTTTATGTATGGTGTATTTATATATATATTATGTGTTCTGCTTGCTATTCTTCAGTTATGCACTGTGTGCCAATAGCATAAATGAGGCCTATTTGACAACAGTGTTAGCATAACTTTAGTTAGACCTATAGGGCAAGGGAATATCTTAGGCATAAGGGTAGGGGAATACTCAGCATAAACAGCCTGCTAAACATTAGTTGTGAAAGATGTAAACATGTCAATCACTTTGAAACTTGTGAACATTTCCAAAATATTTCAGAGGAGCAGATCATGAGCAGCTAGGCACTGAGTTAGGCACCAAGTGACTCTGAACAGGACACTCCAGAAACAGGAACCTTTGCCCAGTTCTATAACTGATGTTCACAGGATCACTCAGGGAGAGAACTCCAGAGAGTGGATGGAGCCCCTACCCATCAGGACATCAGCTCCTCTGTTGAACAAGGCAGTCACAGTATTCATAAAATTGCAGAAATCTGTGACTACAATGTTTTAATATCTAAGTCCATTCAGTCTGTGCATTGTAATTTGGTCTTAACTATGTCACCATGCAACTGTAACTGCCAAATTAATGCTTTGCTAACTGTCATTGTCATCTAACTTCTTTCATTAACAATGTTGGTTTGGGCTTTTTTTCCTTTGGTTGGTTTGGGTTTTTGATTTTTTTTTTGGTTGGTTGATTTTGATTTGTTTTGGCTTGTTTTTTAATGTGACCTTATTAATTTCTTGTATGGATAAAAAAGAGTTCTAGTAATTTTACTGTGAAAATAAGTAAAACTTTCCATTCCAACTTTAAATGCATTGACTTTTTCTTTCTTTTTTAGAAAAACAAGTGTTGAAATTACTTTGAATATTAGAAAATGAAAGTAGTCAAATTAGTCATCTTTACCCTCTCCCTTACTTAATGTCTTCTATTTTTTCCAGCATGCCATCTCACTTCCACAGCATGATATTGTGTGTCTCATTTATAATGCTCATTTAGTGTTTCTCTGTGATCAATGGGAGGAGATAGCTGTAGCTAGCTTTATTCAATGCTTAGTTTCTTTGGTTATCAGTTTAAAAATATATTACAGTGCATGCACAGCACCTCAGTGGTTCCTCCCCATGGACATCCAGGCCCAGAGACAGTATCTGCATCCAAGCAAACATTGCTAAGGGTCACACTAGGGGAAGGGACCTCAGAACCCCTCCCAGGTGTCTGTTAAATTTTAAGGTAGAGGTTGCTCATTTTGTGCAAAGACAGGTACATTAAACTTCCTCCTGTGGTTGCCTATCTCGCCAAGTGATTACAACAGCAGCCTAGATCTCTAGTTATGACCATGAAATACATTTTAGACATGAACATTTTACTGAATTGAATCTAATTCTTACTATCCATTATTTGAAGGATTCTATATGGAGAGTAAAACACTTTAAGTGCTTTTCACTAGCAAAAAATTCCCAGAAGAATTAATTTTCTTTTTATTCTTGTTATTTTGACCTGTATACTTTTCTCAGGGGGGTAATAATTTCAGTGAAGAACCTCAGAGTTCTCCATTTTTATAGTCTTGATCAATCTGGCCAAGTTATCATTTTGTGATGGGTTAGCACAAATTACTAGACAAAATAACCCTTTTGAAATCCAGAGGCTAAGTCATATAAACTTGCAACAACAACTGAAATAATGAGGTAGTATTATTTGTTCCTGGCTCAAAGTTTGAAAGAACTCAAGGAATCTATCTTTCTACATCGACAAGGATTTCCACTACTCAGTCAATGTAATCATAATGCTTTAAAAATGGAAAAAAATTACTTTAGCACCAAAAGCATGTAAAGTAATTGCAATATTATTATTTTCAATTTCTCAACATAATAATGGTGATGGAAGTCATTATTCCCCTAACATGTAATACAGTTATTATTGAAAATTTATAAGCTAGACATCAGGTAAGGTAGCAGTCTATTTCCCCTCAATATCATATAGTTTAGATATTGACCTCCATTCAGGATGGCACTCTCCCAATAAAGCACTCAGTTTTCATTGCTCAGGGACTGATGTATTTTCAGAAATCATGGATAATTTGTCCTGAAGAAAAGACAGAGCTTGAATGTGCTAATATTCTCTCAGGTTAAATGGAAAAGATTTTGTGAAAAAATTATTAAAATTCATTCAAATATGTAAAATATAACCTCTTCCC